>CAXAKQ010000148.1:0-368684 GCA_963969455.1 Arge pagana
TCTTCATCTCTCTTTTTCTCTCTTGTTTTCTTCCTTCCTCATCCTCTCTCTTCTTCTCTCCCTCTTTTTCCTCTTCTCCTTTCTTTTCTCCGCTTCCGCTCTCTTCTCTCTTCTGTATCTCTTTCTTTTTTTTTCTGCTGCTCTGTTCTTCTCTTTCTTTCTCTTTCTTTCTTTTTCTGTCTCTTTGCTTTTCTCTCTCTCTCTTCTTTTTCTTTCTTTCTCTCTCAATCTTCTTCTCTTCCTGTCTCTCTTTCTCTCTCTGTTTCTCTCTCTTCATCTCTTTTCCCTCTTCCCTTCTTTCTCGTTATTTTTCTCTCTTTTTCTCTTACTCCTGCTCTATCCCTCTTCATCTCTCTCTTTCTCTTTCTCTCTCTCTCTTTTTCTCCTTTCTTTTCTTTCTTTTTTTTTCCCTTCCCTTTTTCGCCCTCTCTCACTTTTTCTTTCTTCCTTTTCTTTTCTTCTTCATCTTCTTTTTTTCTCTCTCTTCCCTTCTTGCTCTCCCCCTCTTTCTTTCTCTCTTTCTTTTTGTCTCTTTCTCACTCCCTCTCTACTTTTGTTTCCCCCTCTTCCAGTCTTCTGCCTCGTGCTTCTTGCGTTCTTCTGTTTTTTCGTTTCGCGTTTACACTATCTTCCCGTCTCTCCGTCTTCCCCTCTTTTTTCTCCACCGCACCCACTCATCCCTCAGCCCTCTCTTTCCCTCACCCCCCATGCTTTTCTTCTTCTGTGTGTCTTTTTCCTGTTCTCCTCTGCCCCATTTCCCCTCTTGCTCTCTTTCTTTTTCCCTCTCTCCCTCTCTCACGCTTTCACCTTTCTCCCTCACCCGCTTCACTGTCCTTATCCTACTCTATTCCACTTTTCTCCTTCCCTCCTCTGCTTTTGTCCTCCTTTTTCTTTTCACCCCCTACACTTCTCCTTTTTTTTCTACCCGCCTATTCTGCTTTCTCCCCATTCCTCTCTTCTCTCTGCCCATTCCCATCTCTTTACTCTCACTCTCTTCCTCATTTCCTTTCTCAAACTCTCCTCCTTTTCCTTTCTTCCTCTCCCCCCCTTTCCCCCTCTCCCCTGCCCCGTCTTTCTCTCTTCTTCACCCGCTCCTTTCCCCTTCCCCCTCATTTTCTCTCTTCTGCTATTCCCTCTTTTTCCTCTCCCCCTTTCTTTCTTTTCGCTGCTCTCCCTCGCTTACTTCCCAACTCTCCCCTTGTCACCGTTTTTCAATCTTTCGCTCTACCCTTCTTCTTCTTTACTGCCTTTTCCTCGCCCCAACACCTTCACACATCCTCTCCTTCTCTTCCCCCTTCTTCCTCTTCCGCTCTCACGCTATACCGCTTTATAACTTCCCGCTTCGCCCCACCTCCACTTTTCTACTCTTTGCTCCACCTTTTCTCTCTCCTCCTCGCCCGCTTTCATCCTATTCCCCTTTCTCCCTTTCCGTCTCGTTCACTCTTCCTCTTCCCCCCTCTCCCCAACCCTCTCTCGGCCCCTTCCCTTCTCACTCTTTACCGCTTCTCTTTTCTCTCCCTGTCCCCCTTTTCCCCTTTTTTGCATCTTTCGATCTTTCCTTCTTCACCCATCCTTGCTCTTTCCTCTTTGTGAGTTGCGCAGGAAAGGGGTCAATAACAAAGAATAAAGATTCAAGGTCATGACAAAGGGAGTGGCAGAGCCTGGGCTAACGAAGGAAGAAGCTTTCAGTGATATTCTGTTTCACGATGTATCGTACAACTTACATAGCGATATGATTTTATACCATGTGAATCAGTCGTAATCAGTGAAAATGTTGATTTTATGACAGCTTTGTGTGTGTATTCACAAAATAATTTTGGAAACTTTCATGTGTTGAGAACCATTAATGAAGAACAATGTATTATTTATACATGGCATGCAGTATCAATTGCATCATCATGATTTGATTATGTAAGGTCAATCGTCATGTTTGTATAATATATAATAATTTCGAGTATCACTAAAAGATTCTTCCATAATCTCCATATAATATACAGGATACATGCATGTATATTATATTATGGAAGGAAGAATTCAGTGAACGAATGGATATTGAGTCTCAGGTAGATTTTGACATATTTTGACTGTTCATTGAATGCAAAGAAAAAAGGTGAACTACGAAATTTTCCATTTTTCTACTTGTGCTGGTTTTGCACATTCAAACATACTTGTGTACTCATCACACGAAATTTACAGTTGTTCTATCAACATATGAAAATGGATATGATGATGGCTTATCTTTGACAAAAACATACCGTCGGATGTCTCAAAGTGTATTGATCACTACTGGTGTTTGATAGTTTTCAGAAGTGATCTCAATTATGATTCAGAGCATCTGATGTATATTTCTTTGAACAGGACGAAGGCAGTGTCTGAATAGAGGTATTTCGATTCATTCTGAGAAGCACGTCTCTTCGGAATTTCCGAAGAAAGTAATTCAAGTCGTACAAATCGTACTACACGAATTATGCATAATACTCACAACGAATGAAAGCACTCCTCTAGCAAATCTGACGCGACCGAGTCGCGCAACGTTGCCTGATTCAGTTCACGGGGCTTGCAATCACCATCAAAAATGATTTCCCCATAATTATATTCTTCTTAGGTGAAAGAAAGTTTCCAAAACATTCTGAGTTTGTAAATGGAATAGTCCGTTATTACTGTTTCACTAATAGTTTTTTCCAGGATAATTCGTGAATATTTTCATGTCATACTTTATAACAAGCTACTATACTTTAACACTTTTTCTTAATTCAATTAGTAGTTTATAATTTCAACGCCCATTCGCACAATCATATTCTTCACCTTTTTTTTCAATGATGGTTCGACATTACCAACAACATATAGTTTTTCATAAGATGCTGTGTTATATCTGTGAAAACCAATTCGCAGTCCGTCAGCTGGCATTCATGAATGGTGATGCAAATAACAATAAGCGGCAACTTGCAATTTCGATACGGGATGAGCTCAACCATCCACCTCTAGTCTGGTGTGAGAATTCAATGCTATGCATCAATTGTGATCGTTCAATCATTAATGAAATGAATATGATTATTGCAGACCCAATCTGCTTGCAATCGAACGTTCTCACACAAATAGCATCTCAGACTTGTGCCATTTGTTACGCGCAAAATGAGATCTGGAGATCATTCGTTGCGACCGTTTTTCCTTCCCGGTGTAAGAAGGGAATCGCAGTAAGCTCGGGCCGATCTAAAAACAAAGGGGGAAGCGTGAGGGGGGGGGGGCGAAGCATAATTAAGAACTCGCAAATAAACGGAGTGGGAATATAATAACAGCAGATAAAGGCTACAAAAACGGTACAGATAAAACAAACGATAAACTTTATGGCAAATCAAAACACGACAATACAAGAGAACAGGGACGCAATTGAATCTTATAATAAGAGAAGAAAAAGCAAAAGATCGTGTAGGGGGAGGGGCAAAGGGAAAGGGTCACGTAAAAGGGAACGGGTGACAGAGTGGAGGGTCGAGTTGGGCGTCAGCTATGTTACGGCGTAGCATCGCTATAATCTTTCGTGTCGTAGGGACACGGATTCAAAAGATTGACGGGCCGGAAACCGTTAGCTCACGCGGGAGCGGGGGAGAATCGAACAGGAGAGAGCGGGGGTCAGCCTCTGCGCTTTCAGCTCTACAAATAAACCTCGGCGCTTCGGGGGCGGGAGATCGGAAATAGTTACCAGGAAGGGTGATTGATAAGGGAAAAGAGAGGGTGGTTGGGGTGTGAAAATACGATAAAGCTCACTTAGAGCTACGCGATAGCCACTCGCCATACCACGGACACCAGTGATCAATATGCCCGGCAGTCTGAGGGACTGGCAGGAACAAACGTTGGACCAAAAATCACGCTTTCGGGGAACAATGGGGCGAAGACAGGGGTAATACGTGTGTGGAAAAACACTTAAACAGTAGATTCTCAGCTAATCCAATGAGAGAGTACTCCAAACAGACAATAGTGCACTCGCACTCGCCGCTCTCACACTTAACAATTTTACAATCTCAGGCTCGACTCAAACGTCTTTTTTCTATCGAGGTCTGATGCTCGAAATTGATGATCCGCCGTGCCGTTGTCTTCTGTGTGGCTCGCGGGTAGTCATCGCGGTTTCCAGGGCTGTGATTCGTGGATTCAGCGGCGTTGACATTGGGGCTTCGGGACGTTCTCGCTGTCTCTCGGTGTTCGGGCAGGAGGGTCGGTGCGTCGACAGCGGGCACGGATCGGTGGCGGGCGAGGTTTGGCCGGCGGTCGTCAGGTGGCGACTGCTGGGTGTTTTCTGGCTTGTTAGCCGCAACGAGCTTCAGGCATGCTTGTTGCGGCGACGTGACGGTGGCTTTCGTTTGTGACGTCTGTAACGCCGTTTTTCCGAGTTATTCGGTCAATTCACGGACTGGCGGGCTGGCATGTGGGCAACGGTCAACTCGGCAGGGCGTGCGGCGTGCTTTCCCCTCTCGCCCGTGCCACCTCAACTTCCGACCATCAGATCGTGCTCTTCCGACCGTGTTGGGTCCAAACATTGCGAGGATCCAGCAGCGGTTGACGGGTGACGGGCGGCGGTGGCTGGTAACGACGACGGCGGCGACGGACAAGGACTTCGCTATCCAGGCAGACAAACAAGACGGGGAAGGACGGGGGAGGGGGCGTGGCTGAGTCCATACGGTTACGAACAGCGCAGGGGTATCGCGAGCGAGTGACGGAGCCCCGGCCGACGATGGGAGAAGCTTGTAGTGGTTTTTCGTTACACTGTATTATGTAGGGTTCAAGTATTCGAAGAAAACAAACATTTGTGTACCAGATGATGTACGTAGTTGCCAACATCGTTTGAATATAAATGGGTTATTTTGCAACATGCTGTTGCTTGATCTGTAATCTTCTAATGGATCTTATACCATACGAGGTCCGCAATTACAAATATCTCTTCAATGAATGAGGAACGCATCCATAAACACAGGTCAAGGTAAAGACTCGGATGACGTAACCGGGGAGAAGTTTCAGAGCTTCGCACCGAACAATAAGCAACAATTTGAAGAACTTCCCACTCACTGCGATCCCGTTTTTCATGACGGGAATTCGAGATGCGTAACAAGGAGATATTTATCACTCTTCTTATGTAAAATGGGGCAAGGATTGAGCGATGATTTTCTTGAATTGATTTTGGATCACTCTGATAGACAGAACGTTAGTTTGGTAAGCGATTGCGTCGGATTTTCATTATTACAAAAATTTGTTGCAGATGATATCGGACTTCAGTCTATAACCAGGGTTCAGTTTAGTTCAAATCAACATGTCACAAAATTCTGAAATGAGCTGTAATATATGGAACCCGGAAAAAGAGAGTCATTTCTGTAATTGACGCTACCTACGCTTATATACAGAATAGTGCCAACTTTCGTACATTGCGACAGTCTTACTTCCCCCATAAAAATCGGCATCTATCGAAAGTCACTCTCATAGTAGCTCCAAATGTCAGGCAATAACTTAACACGAAGAAACGCTCAATGCGTAGAATTTGATCATGAAGGGCTTGTCCATTTCCCTAAGCCTGACTTTAACTACTGGTGTTCTTACTGTTGAACATACCAAACGAAACTTGCGTCGTCTTATATTCGAGACAAACTTATACGAAATGATGAAGGTGGAGGTTTGATCAATCCAGTCGAATCAATATAGTGTTATTATCGCCTGACGTTTTGGCAGTCGTGTTCTGCCCTCATCATAAACTAAAATTCATTAGAGAAACACAAGTCTTATGAAAAGGTGTCAATGTGATAAATAATAAGTGTAAGGTAGTTCGTAGAATATACGGTAAAAATTCTTAAAATCCCAGTAACGGACACGAACCGAACAAATATTACCTTGAAGTCGTAGATCTTCAATTATACAGACAATACTTGTGTTGAGCACGGCACTGTTTGGAGAATAGACTACTGCCCTAGAGTTACCACAAGACAATAATGCGAAAGGGGACGAGTTCTTAACTAATGTAGAGGCTAACTGTATCAATTCGATGTGTTGACAGACGTCATAGACTCGAAGAAATCAAAATATTTGCTGACGTCAATGGAATTCGAGTACAATGTAACAACTTTATCACCTGCTAGCTCACTATCACAAGTCCACCCTTTACAATACTTCGAAACAACTCTGAGATCCAAGACACTGTGTATCCCGCGAATAAAAATGAATCAAGTACTGAATACGTCCAACAGTAATCACAAAAGGTTACAGTTCACCCACGAATGCGAAATAGATCGAAAGGGATCGTGAAATGTGCGCTCTGACCGTTTGAGAAAGTTAGTCCAAAAATTAGAATTGTACGAAGAAAAATAGCGAAAGAGTAGCCTGTCAAAAAAGAAAGGATTCACCACGCTTCATTCAAACCGCCCATGAGAAACATGTGGATTTTTTCTAGCGTCTCGTCAGGTACGGAAAAGTCCAATTGCCGAGTTAGAAAGTAGACAGGCCGTCGCAACGCCCCGACCCAAGAGGCCCAAAGCAACGGAGTGCCCCCCGCGAACCCTTCGGCCGGAAACCTGCAGATACGTTGGTCAGTTTCTTGGGAAATTTCACGGTAAGCGATTCTCTCTTTACGCGACCTGCGCGGTCATTGCAGCTCTCGTGTTCTATCTTTGCCTTTGAGTTTAGTTGTGCTCTCAAATTCCATCTTCTGTTCGCTGGGTCAGAGCGTACATAGCTCTGTGCGCTTTTCACTGGGTGATTGTGAACGGTTACGGTGCTTTGCGTATATGCAAGTACCATATACTATTGCGCGTTGACTTGGCTGTCAGCAGCGCAATGCAAAAGGGCTGAGGACTAGATTGCCAGTTGCCTTAGCTGAGGATACGCTGTGGTATCCTCTGGGGTATCACCGACCGCGCGCCAGCTCTGGCCACCTTTATCTCAAGGGCAGCGTAGTGAGAGCTGCCCCTTGTCCGAGATGTCGGAACTGCGCCACGCCCTTTTGACTGGTGGTACCCTCCTTCTTTACCTTGCATGTGAGCGCGTCAGGCTGGTGAGTGAGCGCTCGTTACTGAATGGCGAGTCAGGTGTGAAAATGTAATAGGCTATTGTAGCCATCATATTTATATTATTCATTTGTATTCTTTTGTTTAATTCTACTCATAATTCTTTGTAATTGTCATGTGTAATGTGAATTTTGGTTCTGGTATTTAAATGGCTTTTCCCTCACTTGTGACTGGGTTTTTTTATGCCGGCTGAATATCAGTTAGTTTCATTCGGTTCACTAAAGCACCAGTTGATTCAATTCTTGGTCTCTTTATTTCATGATACTTCCCACCCCCACCCCCCAAGGGTTGATAACGATAAGACCAGAATAATTTAAATACAGATCTTTAACGGGCAGGGGCAAGGCTGTAATTGTAACTTTGCCTGAACCAGAAGGCAACACATGTGTCATCACGACCGTCAATAATCCACATTGCACTAACAACAAAAACAATATCGTCGCCCCACCAAACGTAAAAGGTTTCTCTGAGAAATGTGGTATTTCTCTACGACAATTAGACTTGATTTCGGTACCTTGCGTTCATAATGAACTAGACCGCATGATCACCAAAGGCAAATATCGCACCCACAGACATGATACATATAATGTAGTCTATAATATTAAGTGCAAAGAGTCCGCTGTTGCGTATGTAGGTGAAACAAAACGCAAACTCAAGATCAGACTTGAAGAACACAAAAACAACATTATTGAAGATGTCGATAAGTTATCAGTGGTCTCTCTACACCAAAGTCGATTCAAAGATAAGATGGACTGAGACAATGCATCACCGTTGGGCAAAGACCAGTTTGGGCCAAGAGAATCACCTCCGAAATGCTACGCGTTAACTGACAGTCCAATAGTTTGAATGAAAAAAGGGCACTCGAAACTTGCGTTCACCTTATTCAATTTTGTTACCGTGTCTTAGATCTAAGAGTTGTTTCAAAGTATTGTAAGGGGTGGACTTGTAATAGTAAGCTAATAAATGATGAAGTTGTTACAATGTATTTAAACTCGATTGACGTCAGCAAATGTTTTGATTCTTTCGAGTCCATGACGTCTTTCAACATTTTAACTAGACACAGTTAGCCTACATATTAGTTGAGAACCCGTCTCCTCCCGCATTATTGTACTGTGGTCACTCGAGGACAGTAGTCCATCCTGAAAACAATACCATGTCCAACATAGGTATTGTCTGTGTAATTGAAGATCTACGACTTTAAGGTGATCTTTGTTCTGATCGTGACGGTTACTGTGATTATAATAAATTTTATTGTTCATGTTACAAACTGACTTACACCTGTTATTTATTAGATTGACACCTTTTTGTAGACTTGTGTTTTTTAAAAAGATGTTATCCTCTGATGAGGGTAGAATATAACTGCCGAAACGCCAGTCGATATTGACACTATATTAATTCCAATAGATTGATCAAAACCCAACCTCCGTTAATATAAGATCGAGTGATAACATCAAGATGACTAATTATACGGGATAATGATGAGTAATTCCAGCTTGATGAAAATATCAATGAGCTAAGATTTATACACGTACGTTTGTATTCAAAATTTAGCAGTGCAACTGAGCACTTACTTTTCATATCATACAGAGTCAAAGATAATGAGGACGAGAATCATAACAAGAATGAATACGACATAATTCAAGGCTGCTATTGTACCTGTCAGAGTGGAGCTCGTATTTTAGGTATATACGCTAATGTCTTCTAGTATCTAGGACTTATACTATATCAACAAAACATGAAATGCCCCGACAACTCATTAATGGTTACTACACTGGAAGCTGCAAATGAAATGATCGAAATTTCGGGAAAGTCGATATGATAAATGAATGAAACATTAGTGTATGGACTTGTTGAAAGACCATAGAAGGAGAGCGAGAATGTTATGGAGTCGGAAGAGGTACAAGGAAATCAGGAAAGAAGCACTAATCACATTTCTCACTCACAGCTATCAATATTTATGTGTATGTGAAGTAAAGGGGACCGACAGTGGGGCGAAGAGCAAGTAGGGCTGAATCGGGCGCAGGAATCAGGGAATCGCAAGGATAATACGAACAATTTTCCAATAGCAATTAAAATTGAGTGCCGAGTAAAGGGTATGAGGGTGCAAACAGGTTTCGGGCAAGGAGTCGAGAGAGAACAGCTGGGTTGAGATGGTTTGACGACCCGATAAAAACCTACATACATATATCCGAATTCTTTCGGATTTATCTGAAAAATTCTTCGAGTTTGATCTTGGTACGACCTGAGAAGTGATCAGATACAAGCGAACCGACCTGTGATTTGGATTCAACGACCCGAAAAACCTAGAGTTTACTAGCATCAGTTAGTGAAAACCATAGATTGTGTGTGTGTGTGTGTGTGTGTGTGTGTGTGTGTGTGTGTGTGTGTGTGTGTGTGTGTGTGTGTGTGTGTGTGTGTGTGTGTGTGTGTGTGTGTGTGTGTGTGTGTGTGTGTGTGTGTGTGTGTGTGTGTGTGGCTGTGTGATCAGTGAAATCCATGCAGCGGGCCTTGGTAAACGGCGGGGGGAGGGGGTAATGGTCGGAAGGTTAAAGGGTTGAGGATATTAGTTGTCCAGCATGATGTGGGTTCGATTATAAAAGTGAAAGAATGTTGGTTCTCCGATAATCCAATTGGTCCATGCGGGATATTCTCTCCGAAAGAGCTGATATTTTTTTATTGAAAGTAGCAAAAGATAACTATAACAGAATGACACTTGGGCACTGCACACTGATTTGCATATGATTTGTGAGCAAATTTTCGGTTTCTGGTTAATACCCGCTCGGATTTTCACTTGACACGGAAAAACTACAATACTCTTTTGTTGGTCTTTACAAACTCTACAAAAATATATCCTTAGCGTTGGAAAATATCAATTGAGTCAAGTGTACTCAGCGAAAGGCCATCGAATCACCATGAGAAACCAAACAACAGAACCGACAGTTGTTATGATTACTACTCCTCGCCATTATGACATATCATTCTACGCCATTGACAGATCACATTTGTGGAACCTAGAGTTGATGAGTCGAATTGTTTATGAGTTATAACCCATTAGAGAATTTATCAAAAATTGGTTTTTATGGACTTGAAAGCCATCATCAGTTTTCATTCAGGTATAATTTTGCGATTTGGGAAAATTTTCGAGAAATCAGCCATAGTTGTGAATCGAAATCTACTGTGCAATCGACTATTCTTTGTACCAGTTCCCAACGTATATTAATAGAATGTTAAAAGAGCTTCATTTTGGGGGGGATGAAATTGGAGATTCGTTATAAATAAACGGAGATACAGGCCGATGAAGTCGGCAGAGAATTGAATCAGAGAATAGTTCTAGATGAAAATTACGTGTTATCATCTGAATGATGAATAATAGAGGTTTCCATTAAAAAAATAACCCTTGTTTCACACACGCTTTCGGAATTACATACTTGGCACACTATGATCATTTCGACCCCTTATTCGAAAAAGAGCGCAATTCAAAATTCGGTTCAAAAAGAGCACCATAAGGATTCAGTCGAAGAAGAGCACAATTTGATTTCAGTCGAAAAAGAGTACAATTTGGATTCATTCAAAGGAAGACACTTTGGATTCCGTCGGAAAAAAGCACTTTATTCGTGATTTTCGGGGTCTCATCTGAGTTCTAATCTTTAAAGCCCTTGGGGAAATTTTTCCATATCAAGCTAGCTTGCCTCTTGGGCTCTTATGCAACTGCAAATATCTTGCATTTTTGGATGCATTGCCATCAGGCAAATCACTTCCTAGCGAAATTGAGCCGTTTTCGACCGTTTTCACTAAAATGCAAAGACAAAAGTGCATCCAAAAATGCAAGACATTGCAGTTGCATGAGAGCCCAAGAAGTAAGCCTGCTTGATATCAAAAAAATCTTACCAAAGGCGTTGAAAATTTTAACAATAAATAGACCCCAAAAATCGCGAACGAAGTGTTTTTCTTCGACGAAAATCCCAAGTGTCTTTCCTCGACTGCATCTAAGTTGTGCTCTTCTTCGACCGAATTTGGAATTGTGCTCTCCTTCAGCTGAGGGGCCGATTCGCACCTCACCAACAAAAATCGTTATAAACAATTTAGTAGTCAATATTCCAATTAGAACTTGTTTTGCAAGCTCCTTAGAAGAGTTCTCCATAGTATAGTTTAATTCCCATAGCCGAAAAATTGAATCAAATGAGTTGAAAAACGCATTTAAGCGAGAAAACCCATGATTTCACTAGAAAATTCATGATTTTTTCATTCTTGAAAATCAAGATCTTGAGTTTCGAATAAGTCTCTTACTTATGTGCCACTACGAAAAAAATAATGGAGCATAAATTTTCTTTAAAAAAAGGTATTCATTCCGAGAAACGAAAACAGAGAATTTGTCAAGAAACGAAGTTGTGTTTTTACGGAAAATGAAAGAAATAACAATTCCACATCAGAAACATATTTAAAAAAAGAAAAAAATGCCAAAAAATGAAGTATTACGCGACGTCGCAACAATCGGCGCGAACCGTATAGCTGTGGGCCTCGCAAACAGGACGCTTCGTGGTTGGGAGTCCTCAAGCACTTCCTGCATTGCGACATCCTCTATTTCGCTTTTTTCTTTGTTTTATTCTTTAGTCATGTTCCAATGATCATTGTCGTTGCCAGATATGATTTCAGTTTCACAATCGATTACGACATGTGATGGGTCCTCGTCTTCTGCGAGCAACTCGTCGCTCATCCGCCGCGACCACAGGTTATTCGCCAACTGAGCTCATATAATTACTTAAATAACGCAAAAAAATCGAAAATGATGAAATATGATGTACTTCATTCTTCAATTACAAATCGGAAGAAGAGAAAAAACTTACTGGAAAATTCACAATTCGAAAGTATTTGGCACAGTGGGTGTAGATGACCCCGAACAACTTCAAACTACTGCCGGAATAAACTGATGGTCCAAGAGCGAAAGTTCTGAGCTGAGGCAAACGTCAAAACGCCAAACCGCTATAAAATGACCTGTTTGACCCACTCACTCTACGTTCACGTAGTGAGCATTGGTGGAATATGAGCGTGGGGTGCTCTTGACCCCAGCGTGACAAACAAGGGTCGAAGCTCCATCTCGATTCGACCTTGACATTCACATTAGAGGTCAACGGCAAGATCACCATTACTTGATCTTTTCGAAACCTGACAACTTTTTTGTGAATATTTTTTTCATATTTTGTGCAACTTTGAAAATATTTGGAACGGAGCAGTTCACACTAACACCCTTTAGCAAGATACAAAAGTATTATCAAAATATTTCATTACCACAAGAGATACGTATTTTTCCCTCAAGAATACGAGAATGCAATAGAAAATCCGAATTTGCCTTTGAAAAGACAAAGTTCACCTCGAAATAATCTCAAACCCATTCACGAATTGTTGTGGTATTGCTGAGTTTCATGCTGACTGATACAAAGGTAAAAATAAAGAAAATCGATAATTCCCCGGACATTCCAGTCAGTTTCGATGTGGAATCTCTTTTCACCAATGTTCCAATCCCCGATACTCTAAAGATAATGAAAGCCTCAAACAGTACCCCCCCCCCCCCTCCCTCGCTCCCCTGCGTCATCTTTTTCCTGTCATTGAACATTGCTCAACTTCTATGTACATACTTCCAACTCGAAAAGGAATTCTATGGACAAAAATCGAGAGCAGCAATGGCTTCCCCCTATTCACCGATAATAGCGAACATCTCCATGGAGCACTTCTTAAATGGAGTATTGGAGTTGGCAATGGTGAAACCTTCCGTTTGGTTCAGATATGTGAACACCGTCGTCACCTGGCGACATGTAAAGGAAGCTGTGACACATTTTCTAGAGTTCATGAATATTCACCACCCATGCATCAAGTTCACCATGGAAGTTGGAAAAAAGATAGCCGTCTTCCTTTTTTGAATGTCCTGATGAATCACAGTAAAGATCGCAACCTGGGACATCACGTTTACCGCGAACGAACCTAACTGGGAACACTGCGAAAAAAGTCAAGTAGAGGCTGCTGAAAGTTGTCCAGTCGAGAGAACCTATATTGGCTTAGTACTGTCAATGGAAGACCCAAGTTGTCTACCGAAGTTTTCGTTGATACAACTTGGCTTGCCGCCACAGCGCCACCCGATTAGTACCATGTTCACGCGACTTGCGGGTTCAAGTTGAAAATATCGAGTAACGGCCAACGGCCACTCGAAACAATTTGCCATGTTTTGTAATCAGTCGCTCACTTCAGTGACCATTACTGAGGACTCCGATTGATCGCACTTGATAAATAGGGTTGCCAAGTAGTGGCTACTTGGGTCGCGGCGTAGATACAACTGTGCCTATACCTACTGGGGCACTCAAGTAGCTACTTTATGGCTTTCAAATAGGTTTTACTGAACTTTTCCCTGAGTGAAGGTATCTAAATGCTACTTCCCACCAGCACTCTTTCCAGAAAAACTCTGTCATTAGTTCTTTGATATACAGAGCACTCACCATTTCTCAACCTTCCAACCCATACTCCGAAATTCAACATCTTGAAGCAGCCCTGAATAAGAATGGATACAGAATCCACCAGACTAGACGGGTCAAACAGAGGCTGTAGAAGATCTCTTCCCCTCGAGAAGGAACTGCCTCTGAGGGCAACCACCACTGACCGAAAGTGATGCTCCTCCATTACTTACACCACATCAGAAAGATCTGCCAACCTGAATAGGGATGAGGGAGACCAGGTGACCGCGATTTGGAAACCCATCGTCCCGGTTTTCAATTGACCAAATGATCAATTCAGCGAATCAGATCAACCGCCCCTCCCCCCCCCCCTGACCAGTCGCTCCACTGTGTTTGGCTGGTCCCTTCCACCACGGGAGCATATTGAAACTGGTTCTCTTTTTAATGGTATTTTGACAAAATTGGTCAAAGAATCGATACCTGCCGCGGCCGTGGTCCGTCAGCTGATAGGGCTATATGTTATGATTTTGCGTTTAATGCGATTAAAATATTGGGCGCCAATCAGTTTCGGGAAAACAAATAAACCTTTGCCGATCAAATTTACACGAGACAGACCCAATCTTTGACAAGAGACAGACACAGGGTGGATTCAGTTGGTGGACGAACAGAAAGAAATTTGCAAGATTAAAGAGACCGAAAATACTGGAGGCAAAGATATATAGGTTTATTGAATTTGACTCACATGATATCCTCAGTCTTTCGCGACACAACCACGACGAGATATGCCGGCCGAGATCGGCCGTCACACACCACAGTCTCTTCGACGATTTATGTGGTAGAACAATTTGACAAACTTGTACGCAATACACACTGATGTTTGACAAATAATTTCATGCGGCGCTTATATTGTACAATTAATGAGCACGAGAGACTCCTCGAGGACTCGCTTCTCGCTCTCACGTTATCGAGCAAGAAGTGATTTTTGGTCGATCGTGTCGCTCGATAGCAAGACGGGCAGCGCATATGGGTCAGCCTACGATGATCGGAGTCCGCGCGGGCCGGACGGAGGGGCGTGCTAACGCTTCTATTAGCATTACACGACAAAATTAAGGGCCTTAGGTGAACGATATAATTAACGGATGCGATGGTTCCAGGAGTGCTCGAGGAGTCATATCTAGCATTGACGTCGAAGAATAGTTTTTCAACGTGCCTGTCACAATATAAGGACGACTTTGGAACGTCAGAGCTCAGAATCAGAGCTTGAGCTCTGAAAATGCGAACTGTAACACTGGCAAAACGTCGGCGCAATGCTGAACCCAAACGTGGCATCCATCCGGAAGCCAATACCAACCATAACAATTTCGACTGCGAAAACCTCAAAACTGAGATAAGAGAATGGTGTTTCAATCATTACGAATTGGTGATGATGGTGAATATGAAATATTTCAGTTAATTGGAATTCGAATCATTGATCATTATCGGTATTGTTGGATTCTCCTCGTCACCTACTACTCCAATCATCTGATGAATATTTTGGTTTTGTCAGTGATGAGCTATATGGTCAATGGGTGGGGTGATTTGCTGGCGACGAGAGATTTCGCGGATTCATAGGACCTAGACGCAAAGAACGTGCGCCGCGGCCCCAAATTCTTATAAAACTCCGAACCAGTTATTATTGATCTTGAATGCATTCCATTATTTCGGTGAACTAGATTTCAATGTGTTATTCATATTTGGATCAATTTTCAGAGTTGTACATTCCACTGAGAATCCTTGTTTTCAAATGATTGTCGTAGCTAGCTTATTGCAAGAGTATTTCCTTTCTGGGTTTTTGCATATTATTTCCTTTCTGGGTTTTGTATGACAATACTCTAATTTCAATTATATACTGGTCAACGTAAGTCTCAGTAACAGGGAATTTGGCAGCATTTTGGACATTTATAATGTTTTTGTGGGGTATTTCACAACTTTTTATTGGTTTCGTTGTACTGACCAGGTATGAGAAATTTTTGAATTCAAATCAGTGCGAGACTACCATGTGCGTTGATGCTATAATTACTTGTCAGAGTTCTAAGTTTCAATTTCGTTTCGAATATTTTCTTGTTTCATGAAGTCCTCATGAAACAAGTTGTTTAAGGAACTATTCACTATGGTTTACATATCTTTATGGTACATCATCAACTATTTCTGCTTGTTGTACTATCAAATCCCATAATCTCTCTACAGTTTGTTGCGAGTGCTTCTGCTGGATGCTATAGCGAAGCGATTCGTGGTTATCAAAAGCCATGTTTTGTTCTGTATCAGATATTTTAATTCTAGTGATGCATGGAAAGTTTGTTATCACATCATTTCTGAATATCTGTGAAAGATGTTTTCGAATTAGCTTCACATTGTAGGTAATTTCATTCGGCTGTTGTCTATTCATCAATCAAATTGCAAATGCGATTGCAAATATTCTACAGTCGGATGCGTTGGGCTTTCGGTGAAATGTGATAAAATGCACGAGATTTGTGTTCAATTCGCGAAATGAGAACAATCGATGCGAATAATGTTCTTCGCGTAATATTTTTGAATTTAATGAGTCGTATATGTAGATCGACTTCGTATCGAAGTCGGCGCATACCCTTTTTCTGTTTGGCGGGGGGGGGGGGGGGGGGGAGATCTTCAAAAGACACCCAGACGAAGATGGGTAGTGTCGGATTCACCTGACGGCACCTATCAACTAGAGCTCCACTTCGTGGTTGCTGGCCTTGGGGCTCTGAACCAATGGATTGGATAGAGAGTAAATAAAGGATGGAGCTGGATGGCTGGGAGGCCAATACGCTAGAGCGGAGCGAGAGGAAGTTATGGGAAAGAGAAGGGAACAGGGTCTGCGGACCTTGTCCGAGGGTTTGAAAGAGTATTCTGTAAGATAATTCATAGAGGGGTAAGCGTAGGTCAGCGCATGCCCAGTGCCCATTGCCTACTATCTTACGACCGCTATACTCACCGCCGTCATTTTTACCGCCTCTATGCAATATTTGAATATGCTCGACTTCTGGGAAAACAAGTACAATAGCATTTGGCAAATATTTTTTCCATGCCTCTTGCAGTGCGTAGTCGCTTGACGGCTAACAAGTTCAGTAAAGTGAGACATACGCTCACCCCCTCACCAATAACCACATTCGATAACATCAATGTATTTATCTGGTAAGAGCTTCAGCGCAAAGTAGCCTCTTTATTTCTGGCGCCCAGAAGCAGTTTTATATTTGGCACAAAGCAGCCGTTTTCTGACGCGAAGCATCCGTTCTATTCGCAAGGCTGCCTTTTATGGGCTGAAGGGAGTGGTGGTTCTTTTTACTATGATCAAACCAAGGAAACCTGAATTTTTTGAATCTTTGAATTTGTTGCATACCTGATTTTCTCTCTTTTGTCTGATTTCAGGACTGACAGCATATCAAACTTTCTTCTGGACTTTTATTCTATCCAATTGAGTTGCGTACCGTGCCCTTTACTTGGGGTTTTCTACATCAGCCTCCCTAACATCCATTTATGATGTTCTAATGATGATATGATATTTAATGAGAATCTCGGGTATTCTTGACAAGGCAATCGTTGATATGTCAGTCAATTATTACTATATTCTTTTTAATACAATCATGTGAGCAGTCAGGTCCAAATTATCTTTTGCACTTGCATGTAATTAACGATAAACCAACGACGTGATTCATCTTTCCACAAGACGATATATTCACCAGTCTCGACATTTTCACCGCGGTGAAATATTGCGCTACACATTATACCAGTAACCAACAAGTACTATCTTTGATGTTGGAATAGCATTGATTTTGAAATTAATAATTTTTTAACTCCATCATTTTGATAAGCGAGAAGCATCAACTGTCAGACAAAAATTGGTCTCATGGAAGCGACAACGATATTTTGTTATTAATTTCTGTTGTGACGATTTTCACAAATGCTATCAATTTTTGTCCATCGTGACCAGGATGCAACCAGATCCTGGAGATTGTTCTGATTAGTTTTCATTCGAACTGGTCTTGGTATTATACAATTTGGTTGGTAGTTCTTTGAAGTCAGACTGCAATCTCTACATCGAGTGGATGTGATCAATTGGTGCTCAATAGCGTGACGTATTATATCACATTAGGCACACAGTGCTGTCGGAAATTCTGCTGTTTTGTTGAACTTCTGATTTGAATTGTTCGCCAGCAAATTCACGAATATTAAGTGAATTCAAACGTTTGCTCTTAGTACGATAGGGGTCAGCTAACAACTGTAGCGGAGCATGGTGATTTTGCTTACTAAGCTCTTTCATAATGATTGGACGTGAATTATACACCGAATCATTGCATTGGCATAACAAGAAACTTTCTCACTGTTTTCGATGCTAACAACATTTGTTGTGCTGCTATGTGGTGTGGGGCTCTGTATATCTGCTTGTGCATTGAGAACATGCTCGGGAATCGACCATATTGTGTCTCTAATTTTTGATCCTTGAGTACGCGAGAAATGGATTATAGGTGAATCTAGGCTGAACAGTTTTCTTAGTTGATTGTATTTGATTAGTGCCGATTCTTGGACTTCAATTGAATTTGGGTCCAAGTTGACCACATGTCATCCACTGAGTGATGTTTTTCGTAATAACGCGAAAACGCTTGACCAGATGTATATACGCTATTGCCAGTATCCATAACTTCACTTGTCAAACTCAGTCCTTGGCTTTCGTGTATTGTGATTCCGCATCTGAAAGACAATTTTCTGAAAATAAACGCTCTATTCATCACTTCCAATTTCGTTGAAACTCTTTCCAAGATATATTCTCTACCCGATGCCGAACCGATTATCAATGATTCCAATCTGATTGAATCGCTTATGGCTTCTGAAATTAGAGTCGCATAACCCATCGTGCTATCGAAAAGACCACCAGCTATGTTAACCCTTTCTTCCTACCATGACCCCTGCTCTAATTTTGATCGTAATAGTATTTGCAAGACCAGCAGTGTCCTCGTTTTTTCCGTTGAGTAGTTTCAATATTCTTTTCTTCAACTATGATACACAGTCAACCGTATCCTCTGCATCGAGTTCTGTGGCGTTGCCTTGAATTTTCCCAAGCATCGCCAAATTAAGTATCTCACAGTAATTTCTAGTAGCAAATTAATAGACTTTATCGATTGTCAACTCATTGATGTAGTCACAGAGTTCTTCAAGCCTACCAATGACAGTTTCGGTCATTAATTCCAATGGTCGAGATAGTAGAATATTTATGTGGTCACTGGACAACAAACCAAAGCAGGAACGTGTCAACATTTCTTGATATGATACGTTGTTTTACTGTCACGTATTTGTGGTAAACTGATCGTATGTAGATGAATGAGGCCATACATTATCAATTCCCACAAGACCTATACATCTTTCTACTTATTTTTCGATGATTTTACGAAAACTGATTGATTGTCTACAGGTGACAGCTGCAACAGATCACTTAGGAGTGTAATATGCTTACCACCAAACCAACCGTCTTCTTCATTATTGCTGTCAAATATTTCAGACAATCTCAAATGAACGTATGCGAAAGTAACATTTGAATCATCAATACTTCATCGATAAAGAATAGAATAACGTCTCTTAATTTTTGTCTTCGACTCTTCAAGATCTCATCAGACAGTTCTTTATATTTAGAAGTACGTCTATGCTCGATGGGCAATTGAAAGAATCTATGTTTTGTTAGCCTTTGTCTACATCGAAGCATTTCATAGTTGTATCTGGATCCGTTTCGAAGAGCGAAAATCCCAAGAGTGTATCGGCAGCTTCGAGTGCCCCACATTCACGATTCGACAGGCCAATGACAGTTAAATATTTTCTGCAGTAACATCTGAGAATTGTTCACTCTTCGTCGATAGAATGTGTGTCCATGTTCCTTTCCCATGCAACTAATACAGTCGAATTATAAAGATTGATATAAGCCTCGTTATTTGAGCGTGGCAGATGTCAGAGTCTGCTTTCCGACTTGAGCTGTTTCCGACTGCTATAGATATAGTGACGTTTCTCATCACCATAAAATCGGCAATGGGTCTGGGGAAATTACATCCAAACACTTTGGAGAGGCAGTGTTTAGTCTCCAATACTACGAATACATTATTCATAGTGATTTCGTCTTTGATGCGTGTCCATTCGTCCATACAACGGAGGCGATATTTTTTCAAGCATTCTGCAAGTGGCGTACTTTGATATAAAATTTTCAACATCCTTTGTGGACGACTCTCCTCTAATAGAAGCATCCTCGATCCAAATTAACAAATGAAAATACTATGTTTCCCTGCCTTGGTATTCGCTCAAGTAATGAGTCACCTGTCCGATTGGACAAACACTTAAAGTAATAAACTTCAGCATTTCCTGGAACTGATGGTCCAGATACAGTGAAACAGATATTGGATCGCTAGCTTTAGATCAATTGGCTACCAACGAGGCCGGAATGTACTAGCTACAAGTTAGGGAGACAAGGACGATAAAAACTATGGAATGTAACAAGAAAGTTGATACTTTATCATTTCAAGTACGTATGCACCCTCCTATTTCAATTTTACGCTAGCGATAGTTCATGGGCATCGATCTCTTTGACACTTAGGTAGTATTGGTGTTCAATACAAACTTCACTTGACGATTCATGCGATGAGTTTGGTAATTACGTTGGCATTCCACGCAGATGACTACTTTGATAGGTCAACCACTGGTTTTCGAATAACTCAGTTAACTGGTTAATCGTCAGTAGTCAGTCCACTGATTACCCGCGGGTAGTCAATTAACCGGAAAAATGCGATCAACCCGTTAAGTACACCCGATGAATATAAAAAAACGGATAACCGTTTGTACCCCGGTCTGATCGATTCTCAACCGTTGTACCCGGGTTGTAACCCGGTTAACCGTGCAATTGGTGAACTGGGTTTCGGAAAGTCTGGTTGACATCATGTAAGCAACCGCAAACACCTTGATCGATAGAGCGTCATAGATAGTGTGACAGCTGCTTGTTACTTGTTATTATGGTAATGTTTGTGAGATGTCCCGTTGCTTTTCATCTCCTTTTCGTGTCTTGCTCACAGTTTCCCATCTTCATATATTAACCCTAGAGTGTCTGAGGCGTCATACTTTAGAAAGATTGCTTGCAGATGTTCTATTGGTTCCATGCTCGGTGGTTATATGAATGGTGTTAATTGAGGTACCTCGTGACTATAAACAGGTGAGATCGGTGATCATAGCGGTGTCGGCACACGATGAAACGAAATCTCAAATTAACGGCCAAAAGTCTGACAAGTTTTCAATTCGTGTGAAAATCCGTACTCGGGGTTCTTTGGGGTTGTTGAATACGAATCCGAAGTTAAAATTTCCAAAACCGAAATGGTGGATTTAATATGGACGACTTGAGTAGAAAAAGCGTTATATTTATGTCACATTGCAAAAGTTTTCCCCAACATTAGATTAATACAAAGTATTGAGATTCGAATGACGTATACAAAGTGTGGAAATTAGCATAATATTTCTTGATGAATATGTATCTGCTTATGAAAACAAGTCACTGACAGAACAAGTTCTACATTTCGATTAACTGGTCAGTCATCGTGATACATTCGATCACATATAACCTTATGTATAGTCACCAGAATGATCTGATTCACAGTCAGTGAATTCAATTGACGACGCATTGCCAGAACTCCCTACATTTGGTAAAACACTTAGTGCGGGTAATAACTGGATTGCTTCTGGCAACAATAATTTAATTTTTTCACCAGGTCAAATGTGCAGGATAGAATTGTATGGATCTGACGTTAATACACTCAGCGCAACAATTGGAGACCCAAAAAGTTTCCGCGCAAAAATGTGTGAATTTCAAAGTGCTATTCTTCCGCACTAATAATGATCGGCGAAAATCGAAGAACGTAGCGTTTTGAAACCTAGAATCTTTTCTTTCAAAATCTTTCTGTCGATTCTCTTTCAAACAAATCCATGGCAGTACGATGCTGCAAAAAACACAATAGTGACAAATTTCGAAATCTCTGCACAAACTTGTCAAGTTGTACCGCATGCGGAAAAAATCGCTGCACATTTCTGTTTCAACTATCTGAAAGCTTGATTTTTTTGTTTGGAATGCTTTCGTTAAAAATTGTTCTACGATTTTTTTGATTGAGCTATTACCATTTGAACAAAATCCGGCTTTTTTTCACAGCCCGTATCCCCCGAACCAATGATCGTAAAGAAATTGTGAAGA
Source organism: Arge pagana (assembly GCA_963969455.1). Classification (NCBI taxonomy): domain Eukaryota; kingdom Metazoa; phylum Arthropoda; class Insecta; order Hymenoptera; family Argidae; genus Arge; species Arge pagana. Next base: position 21,738 of record CAXAKQ010000148.1, read on the forward strand.
GTGATCTGAAAAGCTGAAAGTTTGCTTTTCTAGCTGCTGTAATCACTTTCTCTTCAGAAAAAAATTCCCCTGCTGGAAAATCATCATCATACCATCGCGTTTGGGCGATTTCGACAAAAACGTGGCCATAAGTCAGTAAACGATTGAAATTGTACCAAAATTAGTATTTTTCAGTTTTTGGGGTCGCTGAATACGAATCTGATAGGCGAATTTGCAAAAACCAAATGGCGGCCGGAACATAGCGGTGCGATTATCGCAATACCGTTGCATATAGTCAAAAAATACTGAATTCGAGTTTTTGGGTTCACTGTACACAAATTTCAGACATTTTGGTGAAAAGCGATTGTATTATTAGTTTTGTTTGGAGGAAATATTTGATAATATTGCAATTGGGGTCAGATTCCTCACCCTCGCTTGTATCTGTCTCTGCTTGAATACAAGATATTAGCCCCAAAGCATCAGAAGAAATTTTTTTTTACCTGCTTCGTTGGAAGTTTTCGGAGACTTGAGATGTAAGGATCTGATGACACCAAGAGCCAATTCAGCACATCCTGCATCGTCCTTTCTCGCGAGCATTTTCGAAAGAATCCCTCTGTACAGGGTGGTCCATTTAACTCTGCCACCACGAATAACTTGGTTATTATTGATTTTACTGAAAAGTTTCATGAGAAAAAGTTGTTGCAATTGAAAGGGGAAAACGTGTTTTGGAAGTGAATGTCATCTGAAGGTCATATTTTATGAGATTTTGGTGTTCGCAATGGTTTTTTGAATAGGATCAACTATTTTCGTACTCACTACAAAGAAGCTAACATCAAAACGCGCCCAACCATGTGCAATAACATGACTTTCGAATAACCTTCGGCTACAAAATTCATGATTGAGTAATGGAGGTAGAAATTCAAGGAGAATGAATTGTATCGGGACATTCAATACTTTTTCCACGTGATTCATCTTATAAATATTCAAAACAATTGAATATTTCTTCGAAATCCCCCACTGTGCATCGTTTTAAATTGAGCTCCTTCCGTTGTTTGAAAAAATGCCCGTCATCGTGCCAAAAACGGTAGAAATGTGGATGTTTTTCGCTCTTCCTGGAGTTACGAAGATTTCAAATGAATACGCGGAACACCAGATCCGTACAATTTCATCATCGCTGTGATCCGAATGGTGTAAAATAAGGTATTGCGTTGGAAGTGCTTAGAAAGACGTTTGCAAGAATCGTCATTGCAGGAATATTCACGGGTTGTCTGGTTATTTTTTACAAGTAACTGTATCTGCGAGGTGAAAAAAAATTTTTTTTGTAAAATTCCGAAAATTAAAAAAAAAGCCCAGACTTTGAATTTTATTCATGTGAAATCTTGTTGAGATTGAACTGCAACATTTCATTGATCTGACTGCAGCGATAAGGACCTACAGAAATTAACGACTCCAAACCCTCGCTGCATTGCCATCATTATTACGTCTAATAACGGGTGTTCCCACCTCTATTTTCAATCACAGCTCGAAGTGGATCCCGCATATTGATACAATGTCGTATTGCGTTTTGGAGTAATCGACGCCATATGGCTTGGAGCACCATATCCTATTCTGCCAGATGGCGAAGATGTCCAAATTCGGCGCTGAACCTTCGGCTGATCATGTGCGAGACATATTCGATGTGATTCAGGTCTGGGCTGACTGCTGGATGGTTGAGGGTCAGAATCTGATCTTGTATCAAAAATCTGCGCTTGAAATTAGCGGTATGAGGACGCGCGTTACCCTGCATCAGGATGAATCGATTTACAATCTTGCGATGAATCGGAAGCACGTGTGGCCTCAACACCTCATTCGCATAACGCGCTGCCGTGAGTTCCGGAGGCGGGCTCACTTCAAGTGGTGTTCGACTGTGCATGGATACAGCCCAAACCATGGTCGAACCACCATTGAGAACCGTAACAGGTCCTCGGCATTGATCTGTATCCCGTTCACCAGATCTCCGAATACCCGCGTTTTTCTTTCAGCACTATACAGCCCGAACCGTGAGTCGTCACTTAAAAGAATGGTTGCCCATTGCCTTTGACCTCAATGTAAGTGTTCTGCTCTTGCATAAGGTAATCGCCAGCGCCTATTATCGCGGTTCAAAGATGAAACTCTAGCAGGTCGCCGCAAACGTAAACCCGCTGCGCGTAATCGATTTCTGATGGTGGCTTCTGATGGTCGTCGGTGTGGTTGTTTTAAATTACCTATACTATCAAACTGTGGGGAAACTGATGCGTTGCTAGTTACCATAACACATCCGAATGGATTGAGATTCGAAAATATCTATATCAACTCAAAGTCGTTGAATCAGCCAGAGTACAAGTTCCTGGAAAAATTACTCGGAACAACAGATGGCGTTGAACATTTTCCATTTAACGAGCATGAACAAGTAGGTAGTTGCACCAGGTGATGCGCTACCTAACTCAATAACAGTTTCTAATGATATAGCTTGAGAGAAGCGTGATAATGTAAGAACCTTCTTTTGTATGAGTCGATACAAGAATGTCAATTGCTTCTTTCTCTGTCAAACGTACACGTGCATTTCCAAACATCTTGTACGTGACAATACCAATTTCTTAGTTTTGTGCGAACAGTATGGAATGAATTGGTGACACATATAAACGATCATGTGAATACCGATATGACTTGACACAATTCAAAGACTTGTGTTCAACATGCGGGAACAGTGATGAGTACGGATCTGTCGTTATCGACAAGGATAGTGAGATGAATGACTCTCGATACAGAAAGGGGCTCGAAAGTTTCGTGATCTGTAAAAGTAATAAATACCATACGTCCATTGACGCAAATTTAGTAGCGTTTCTGAAACACCTTCGAAAACATGTATGGTACGAACATTCTGGAACAAAAAGAAGATTTGTGGCAAATGGCTAGAGCAAGCGAGGCAATTCCACGGAAACATCAAATGATAAAGTCGAGTGAAGAGCTGGCCGAGCAGACGATGAATGATGTTTTTAAGCCAATCGTTACACCGCTACAATAATTACTGAATGTTTCCAACGCTATCAGATCAATCAAGAAAGAAGCGGAACTTTTTGAAGGAAACACAGAACTAGTGAAGTATGAAACCGGGCATACTGGTTCGATGAAGGAAGAAACTCAACTCTGAAAAGTAGGAATAAAACTGAGCAGTCAAGAGATGACGAAGAGGTATATTTAACCACAAACGAGAAAGAGGAAGATGAAGCAAATGCCACTATAGTATCAACGTTGCAAAACCTGATGACAAATTTGCGAATATGTATGTGGAATATTACAAGATGGAAGGAGAAAAATGATCTCGGTAAAAGCTACAGTGTACGCGAACTCGTTGGCGATAAGTTCAAGATTGGCAATTCATCGATCAGCTTCAGAAGAGGTCCTATCCGGTTCGGTGATGCGCGTTATTCGAATACCAAAGGCTTCTTTGGATTGTTGTTCGAAAAGATACTCAATGAGAACTACGTTACCTTAGATGAATTGAAAAATTATAGGAAAATGGTTACAGCTTCAAATGCTCATCGGAAATACTATCAAGCGGATACACCCATACGTGCAGTGCCGGTTTTAGTGGTGATACCAGCGCCCTGGGTCAGATTTCGACGGGCGCACCCCGCCCTCTCCCCCCCCCCCCATCTGCTATCCAAATCCATGCAAGAAAAAGTAAAGAACAGAATAAAAGATAGAATGAAATTATGAAATAATGATAGTAAAACTCACTTCATTTCTCAAGCAGGAATATACATTTGTGAACAACACTGCACAAAGAAAACCCAAGGTAGGTAGGTAGGTTGGTGATACAAAGAAAAACAAGTTATACCTAATATTAATTAGGTAGGAGTAAGTGTGCAAAAAATTCTGGTCCCTAATCTAGGATTCCCTTCACTATGGGACGCCAGGTATTTCAATCCGACTAAATTGAAACTACAGGGACCAATCAATGCGTAATATTTGAAATAATGTAACTTATGAGATGAAAGCTTGAAGATCATGCAAAAAGAATCACATTTCTACAGAAAGTAGAAAGATACTGATTTAAAACGTTGTGAAGGCGCAACAAGTCTGGAACAAAACATCTGGAAACGATCATTGAATTCAACCGGTAAGTGATGAGAACCACTAGAATGAGCCAGTGTTGCCCAAAATGCAACGCAATTTTTACTGTCTAAACTATCACCAACATAACAGAAGCAAAAATGACCCACAGTATAGATTTAGATAGCACGAAATAAGAAACCAATGCTAAAGCATTGAGTGACCATCTACTGAATCATAAATTATCATTCAATTTGATTGCATATTATGATTCATAATATGCCACTTGAATGAGCGGGCAAAAAATAAAGGGGCGCCCTTTCAATCCTTGCGCCCGGGGCGGTGGCTCAACCACCCCCCCCCCCCCCCCTTTGCGCCGCTACTGCATACGTGACACAAGGAATCATAAGTATAACCATTTCATTGCACAAATGTGCTCAACTTCATTAGTATCACTGCCACAAAAGCACACACGTTCGATGTTCCCAACTTCACTACTTTCATCACCGCAACCAGAGCGTACACGCTCGGGCAACGGCATTCTATCAAAGTATATGATTGCTCGAGAAGATAGACCAATAGATTACATTCATTGGGATGACCCTGATGAGCTGGCGGACCGTCTCCGTTTGCTCCTAGCTTTACAGGCGGCCGAAAACTTGAATCATTTTCATGAAATCATACGCATCATCGAGGAATTATGTGGAGATGATATTATTTATTAACCACCATCTCATCGGTTTCACTCCATTCTCAAGATGAGCGTCAATGAGCTTGGACGACAGTTAAAAAAATAGAAACAGGCACTCGAGGTCCTCCAGGTGCTCGATTCAAATTGACGGATGATAAGAATTATGATATAGATAATAAAAGATGGTGCAATGTTGCCAATCCGGTGCTGCAAACTGATGTTCTTACTATGAGCTTTCTGATGGATAAAGTCGCTACCCTACAAAAGAAAATTCATATTGACAATTCTATCACACAGGCGTTACTACAACCACTACAACGACAGCTTTTCAGAACCTGAGTGTTGATATTGGAACGATCAAGATCTGTTGACTCGAAACTCAAAAGCCATCTGCAGATTCGAAAATCGATTCAGAGGACTGGAAAATCACCGAGAAAACTCTAGACATCGTAACAGAACTGCCTAAACCAGCGGGAAAAAATTATCAGCGTCGACATGCAGATGTTCGTGGTTTGAATGAGACGTGGCCAACTGATATCGTTGATATGACGTCATGCTCCAGGGACTTTAATAGTTGCCAATATTCGTTGACTGTTATCGATATCTTTTCAAAGTACGCTTGGGCTATGCCTATTGAAAGTCAAACGGATGAAGATATTACACAGGCCATGGAAATTGTACTCAGACAAGGACGTGTACCAAAGAATCCACACGTTGACAGAGGCCAAAAATTTTACAACACTGATTTGAATCTCTCGTAAGGCTATATAATATCAAGCTATACTAGACTTACAGTAACTTAAAGGCATCCATCTGCGAATGTTTTAATCGCACGCTGAAAAATAATATGTGGATGCTGCTTAGCCCGCAAACGAACTACAAGTGGTGAAAATGGGTGAAAAAGTCTGAAACAGCAAATATATAAACGTTTTCGAGAAAGATTATACACCTAATTGGTCAACTAAAATATTTACGATCGCTCAAATAGTGAATACCAATACCATCACGTACAATATTACAGACTATCAGGATCAACCTAGCGTTAGTAGCTTCTACGAGGAGGAGCTTCTGAGGGCTGAAAACTCCGATATCTACCTCGTCGAGAAGGTGATCCGGAGGTATGACCAGACACTCTATGGGAGCAGGTTAGGTTTTAAAAATACACAAAATGGCTGGACAGATGAGAACGATTTGTAGAAATTTCGGGATTAGTGGAGAACAATATATATTAAATATTTTATTTCATGAAATATGTACAGTTTATTTACATGGAAGCGTGTCCTTATGATTGCGAATTATAATTTGCTTATTATCGTCCCAGCTCATCACTATCTTATTCTACTTAACAGTACAAATCTCATGCTTCTTGCTTTGAATCAAATTGTGATTTCTACTTAAATGTTCCTGTGTTCGAGCACAGTCCAGCTGATTGTCAAACGCTATCTTATTCAAATCAGAGATTTTGACCCACTTGGTGCGTTTTTTTATCTGAATTTTTCTTTTCCGCCTTTTTTTCTTGCAACAGTCAGAATGAGTACAATTTTGCTCTTAATCCTATGAATTCCGTCATTATTCTACCATTATTTTCATCTTCCATTAAACCAATAACTTTCATTATTATTTGTTCGACCATCTTTTCGGCGAGAACGCTTGATTTCGTCGTTGGATTTCCGCTTCTGGTATCGGAAACGATATTCCTCTAACGCAAAGTTCTAACACAATCATGCACAGCATCGGTGACGTCTTCTTTTGAATGTATAAATTCGTAATCAACGATTTCACTCTCCGAAAGGGCTGGATTCCCAACTCCCGAGGTACTAGGATGGTCTTCCATAACTGCACCAAAGATATTTTCACAGTGAGTACGTGTAGCTATTTCGAGAATTGCAATGAAACCGATGGCATAAAACACGCTAACGCAGATCCAGGCCCTATGCTTTGGATTACCTGACTGAAAACTGGTCTTCACCTGTGACGGAACAATGAAAACTACCCCTCTGGCCAAACCTTATAAATACATAAATACCTGGAATCGCATGCCCCGAATATCCCACCTGAACATTCTATGACACATAAATACCTGGAATATGTACCCTGTCCCGCCTGAATTTTTCTAGGAAATAACAATTACCTGTGACTACTACTTTGCCTATGTAAAGTCTCAAAAGTAAAGTCGTATAAGCGATCGAACAAATACATGACAGATGAATTAAAAAAATGAAATCTTTTTAAGAAGTTTCATTTATTTCATAAGAGTACAGATAATAGTAAGGTACGAAAAACTTATGAAAATCTCATCGTATCACCTACGCCAGCTGTTGGTTCAAATGTCTACGTTCAACGCAGTTCGCGCGCGAGCCGAAACCGCTCCGGCCAAAATTGTCAAATTTTGAACCGCGATATCTCAACAACCAAGGCCTATTCGATCAAAAATCAAGAATGACCTTAATACGGAGGTCTTAAACTTTCACCACCTGAAACGAGAACCCGAGCTGCGATATCGAAGGTCTCTACTCTTTTTGTCAGATACAATTCGACTTACAGTAAGAAGAACAAAAAGAGTAGAGTGATGTTGATGATCATCTCGCGTACTCCTATCGGTTATAAGCCTGAACTGCGTAGGACTTCGGAGTCTTCTTCAAATAGAATGACTCCCCGTGGATCGGCTGAACGGCTGTTACGTTATTTGGGATTCGGTACCACGACAAATTTTTCTTTTTGAAAATTGTGTGTCTCACGAACTCTTTTGCACTATTTTGAGCGTGCGCCACGTTGCCACCGTGATAGTACTGATTCACTCATGAACTTTAAATGTCGTTGGGACAAGTTAACTCTCAAAATTTCCGACGCGGAGGACGAAATTCGAGTGATTAATTGTTCCGAGGAGGCATAGAATCTAATCAAGGTATTGTTGTTAAAATTTTGTTCACGATGGTAATGCAAGTGACTTGTCGTAGAAGGCTCCAAGTTGAGACGATCGATGTAGATTGAGGTGACGGAAATATCAAATCTTTTGTCGGTTATATTCGTTTATTATCTACCCGCTTGTCGAGAGGCAAATCTTAAGTGAAGTCGACTGCGTGTATCGCTTTCCTTAGTGGCCGCGAAGAGAGCGGGTCCAAATTGTTCCCTCCATCTCGCTTCTCTCATTATTCGAAGGATTATCCTTCGAAGGATTTCTCGGGCCGCTCCACGCGTGTATCAGTCGACTATTTGGCAAACCACCTAAGGTTCGCACGTAATACGAAATACATTGTGGACTCGTGAAAGACTATTATGGATAATCGCCTACTTCGCTCCATGTTAGTATACAATTATAATAGGATTTCTTCGCGAATTCCCCATCTCGCCCGCAACCGGATAGCCATGGGAACTCACGTTTCCACGCTGATTAAGGCCCTCACATTCGGAAAATTCTTTCACTCTTTTCGGGTCAATTTCGGTCACAGATCGGTGCATGCACCTTACTGCGCACGATTGGTTTCAAGGCCACGGCTTCACTTTTCGGTTTCCCCGTGCACATAGGGTTCCCTCAGGAATATCTGACAGCTCGGAAATCATCATCATTTCGCACACCATACATTGATACACACACGTTCATGTCCATAACCACCTTTCACGTTTGGTGTCACGTTCGCTTTATCTACAGTAGCATCAGAGACTCGCTCGTTTATCGAACACATGTTCCACAATAACCTCACATGTAACGTTATTGTAGCACAAAACGCCGACAAAAGGTCGAAAGTATACTTGCTTAAACTTATAGTTATACCTGTATGATACCTGTTCTCTACAATTGATATCATCAGCGTGACTTCTGCTGAGAGCAGTCGCTTAACTATATCCTGGCAGGATCGCCAGTTTGTTATAAGGAACGAAGGTAGGTTATTCAGGATCGCCAAGCCAGTTATTATGATTAACTAATTGTGAATAAATTTCTACATGATTAAAGTTTATTCAGCAAGAATGGTAGGTCGAATACATTTTAAATAAGACGACCCAGAGAAAATAATTCTATCGTAATCGTCTGCCTTCTACTCTATTGTTCGAAGGCAGGCGTTCGAAATATCAAATAAAAATTGGAGGAGAGAATAATCGCGGAGCTGTCGCGCACTCGGACTTCACGTGCACTTTTGGCCGTCTCTTTATTAAATGACGAATCCAACTCCACAGGCTCGCAGCAGCAGAGTAAGATAAAAGTTTCCCCGAACCATACTCGTTCGTCACCGCAAGAAAAGAACTTTCCACTATATAACACCGTTTATGAACTTCTTACTTGCAGTCATTTATCAACTTTTCACTATTATCTCTACATGAACTCGATCACAAATAAATCAAATTAGATCTATTCTAGAAACCCCTATAAGACCGTATTGTCTCGAAGTGATAATAATCAGAGCAATCACAATTATTTTATTACCGTCAATGCACACGTGACGTATGATTATGAATTGTTGTAGGAGCTGTTATTCCAGTCGGCCAGCCTTGAACTGTTCGTACTACGATTAGCATACCGGACGAAAACAGATGCCACTCAGCTCATTTTTTGTAATGGCATGGTTTTCGCTCGAGCACAATGTCAACGCAGTTTCGGTGATTGGCTGCACGGAATTTTTGATTTCTGCCAGGCTCTACACATCCTTGATCTGGATATCAGCGCATTCTCCTGTCTGTGTGCCCTCACTCTCATAACCGGTACGTGATTATTCGCACGTGATTCTTTCGTATAAGCTTATTTTATGTTGTAGAAACATACATACAGCATGTAATACACTTACAATCACATGATGAATATCATTTATTTCTACAACAAATCGACTGCATTAATAATGATGGGAATTTGCTGCACCCCCAGAAGGCAATGAAAATATCTCTTCTGCAGAAGTTCCCAGTACCTTTCCAAATACCTTGAAAACCCCTGCAACAGTATTCGATTCATCCGTTACATGCAAAAATGTTGATTCTGATGTCTCGTTGAAAGTCTTGTCGTATAACTGCGGTGTCGCGCAATGGTCCCAAATGGGATTCGATTATCAAATAGACACACGATGAAAGCGTTTTCTGCTATACCTTTTATGGAAAATGAGAGACAAAGAGATCCAGTAGTCGGTGCATCCGATTGATGTATAGTGTCCTGACAGATTATGGAAACATTTGTATTATGATTTCCCACTCTCCAATTATGATCCAAATTTTCACTCTTTGTTCACGATTCGGGTGTATTGACTCTCATGCCTATTGTGCAGGTGTCGTGTTTTTTTTGTGTAACGCTTTTACTAACGAGTTCGCAATCATTGCGTCTCTTCACGTGTTACTTCATAAAGCGATGTTCACGTTGATGTGTATAGTTCGGAGTTTGAAGGCTGGTGTCTATGCTGATTTGATGGCCCCTTCGTTGTTCATTTAAACTACTGTGATATTCTCCATAGCAAACAGTGAAACAGAATCCTAAAAAGCTAGCTCCGTCTCGCTAGCAGCGCGAAGTGCGGAAATCGCTTCTAGAAAATGCCAAAATCAGGTGCTTTTTCGATGTTCATTAAGTGCTAACTTCAAAAATTAGATGCTCATCAACTTACACCGCAACATGATACTCAAAGTTGCGTTGGTGGCATAATGTTATGCTGGCGACGCGATAACAATATTGAGAAAATAATGATCATTGAAAAAATGGAATTGAGTGCTAATTAAGTGCTGAACGGTAGTGAAAATTAACTTTCCCAACCTTTAAGATTGAGGACAATTTTCGAAACGCAACAGATGTTCAAATTAGATCGCCATAAAATTAGAAAAAAATCGGAATTAAGTATGTGATTATCATGATACTTGAATGCTAATAATGTGCTTCAGTAAAATCTGAGCGATAATGATGATTGAGAGACAAAAAATATGGGGTACCTGATATCCCATATAATAATACAACGATTTAAAATTGAGTGCTGATTAGATGTTTTGAAACAAACAAAAATCCAATTCAAAATCATCAAGTCTATGGGGTCTGTGGACACAAGAATCACCTGAGTTATATGCTGAGTACTTATGAGATCATTTTCACCTCAACCATACAGTGGAATAAAATGCTGTTAGGTGCTTCACGAACAACCATCATACGGTTAGGTACCATCGAGTCTATGGGGTCTGTGAACCCGAAACCACCATCTGTTATGTACTGGATACTCATCACATGTTTTTTACGTTGATCGTACAATGAAATAAAGTGCTGTGTTACGTCGGCATATTCGTACAGCGCTTATTATTCCTAAGATTGTCAAGCTGACGAACGGCTCGTAACACTGTTGATATGATCTCTGTTTTGGGGCAAGACGTTTCCGCCCTCTCCACCGGGGACCAAGGTATGGCCTATCCTTGGTTTCAATGCCCTGAGTACACCACTAGTTCGAATATAGAATATACTAGAATTTCAACATATAAACCGCTCCTCTGAATGTATAAATATTGATAAAAAACGGTCACTAGGAGCCAATAAATTTTTATTCTTTGAGTTTCACTTTCGTAGGAGATTTGAAATTATAATGCCACTAGTTAGAGTCCTTCTCCTCTTACTAGCTTATATTTATATTTATATTTACGGAAAGGGGGAAGTCAACCAAAACCTCCTCGCACTTCTCCCTTTCGCAATTTTGACAGTTAATTTAAGGCCTAAAGTAGTTTCAAAATTTTTAAAAAAGATTCTAATCGACTGAAAGACTACACTACGATAAGTGAAACTAACAGATTCTCTAGCTTTCGACCCGAATTTGGGTCCTCTTCAGGAAAAAGGAAATTATTTGAGTTTAAATGAAAAGGTGGTACTTTCTTTGGTGACCGCCGCGTACGGAGGCCAAAGAACGACAGCCGAAGCGCGCTGTGCGCTAACGCAGCACACCTCGGCCGCACGGTACGCGCCGCACGTCGGCAACAAACCGAACCGCGCACAGGGATCTGATTAGACAGTCCCCGCGCCCGATTGCAGGATACCCGCATGGCACTCACCAATGGCAAATTTGTATGAATCCAAACAAACCGTTCAAATTTACTGGAAATCAAGCCGACCGCCGGTCAACTTCCAAGTGATGAGCGAGAAATATTCCAAACATATTAAACGATGACCCCAAGAGAAAACCCCGCACCAAAGTCATGGTTCTAAAGTGGAGTTACTGAATTTGTTTAATTTCATGTAAGATTTTATCATAAATGGCATTTAAATTTTTAGTGTCTGTTTGTCTGTTTATGTTGTTGCCGTTAAGTTTAATGTGTATCATTTCCGCTATATTGCGTTTGAAGTAATTTGTTTTTCTGTTCAAAATTTTTGCGTTAGACCAATCAAAATCGTGTCCTGTTTCTAATCTGTGTAAACTAACTACTGATTTATTCGTGTTGATAGTGTTGATATTGCTTCTGTGTTCTTTGACTCTAGTTTTGAGCCTTCTCTTGGTTTCACCTATATACACCGCATCGCAACTCTCGCAATCAATCTCATAAACAACACCCTTCGAATCCTCCAACGGCAGCCCATCTTTACCCCTCTTTATTATGGTCGAGTTTAGTTTGTGAGTGATCTTATGGGTGGTATTAACGTTATATTTCCGAATTATTCTGTTCAAATTTTGACAAAGTCCATCTACATAAGGTAGACAGATCGAAGGGGTGGGATCTTGTGATGCAACGGGGATTCTAGGAATGAGAACTCTATTGTTGGAAAGGTAGTGGAGGCGCTTATTGATATGTTTGACAATGAATGGCATCGGATAGTTGTTTTGAACCAGGGTTTTCTTAACAATTTCAATGTTCTGGTGGTGTAACTCCCTATCCGCCAATCTTATCGCTTTATCAACAAGGCCATACACCAATCCTATTTTTTGGTTATTGGGTGTTTTGAGAGGTAATCGATGTATCTGCCGGAGGATGTACGTTTTCTATACCAATTGAACCCCAACCCATCACGGGCCCTAATAATCGTGTTCTCCAGGAAGTTGATACTCCCGTTAGTCTCGACCTCATGCGTGAATTGCAGACGAGGGTGGTATGAATTAAAGTTATCTAAAATATCGTTGATTTTATCTAAGGGAACCACGGTTAAAATATCATCTACATATCTAAAATAAATAATTGGGGTCCAATCAAGTTTCTCTAAGCAAGATTCATCCAAATCGGTCATGACTAAGACTGCAATTAACGGGGAAATCGGAGACCCCATCGGGGTACCATAAGTTTGTTCGTAAATCCTATCATTGAACACGAAACTAGTAGAACCCATGAGGGTCGAGGCGCAAATGGTCAGTTCGCTAAGAGGAATTCCGGACTCCTCCAGACACCCCGATCGCTTTTTCAATGCTTCGATAACTAATTCTCTAAGGACATTTGTAAACAGGGACGTGACATCTGAGGAGATCAAAGTGTGGTTCTCAGGGACTCTAATATGCTCAAGTTTACTTTTAAGTTCAATACCGTCTCTAATATGGCTCTTTGGTTTAGGCAAGTTTTTCGAGATTAAGTTGTGGAAAAATTTAGCAAGCTGATAAGTGGGTGTTCCAATAGATGAAATAATGATTCTAAGAGGATTTTTAGGTTTATGAATCTTAGGTCAGCCACACGCTCTAGATAAATTACCATCTGTCTCAAGGATTCTAAAATAATCATCTTTCTGAATGTATTGTTTGTTCAACCATCGTTTAAGAATGTCTCTACATTTAACTTGTAATTTAGTTATTGGATTTTTAGGTATTTCTTTGTAAGTGTTTCCATCGCTAAGGATGTGGTTCATTTTATCAATGTATTCGGTTTTTTGCATAATTACTATTGCCCCCCCCCCCCTTATCAGCTTTGGTGACTAAAAGATCTTCATTTTCCTTGAAAAAGTTCCGGCTGTGTCTGAAATCATCCAAAATCCCTTTATCGCTTACAGAAAGGTGTGTCTTTTGTTTGTAAAACTTGGAAATGGCATTTGTAACCTCATTGCGTAAGTTGTTTCTATTATTCGCGTTAATCTTATACATGTTGCTCTCGAAGTCTTTAATCATTTCAATAACTGGGATATTATTATTTACGCACGGCATATTAAATTTATCGCCTAATTTCAGCGTTGAAATGACATAATCCGGGATGGTTGTCTTAGTGAGGTTACAAATCGATTATTCGAGCGATGATGGCGAAGCCATGAGGTTATAAAGATTTGGTAATACTCTCGTTGAGTATGCGGCACAGCCCGGCGGAGCGAGTTATACGCTGGCATGAACGTAGGTGAGGATTAATTTAGGATGCCTTAGCAGCGCTTGTAGGTTGGGCGAGTGTCATACGAATTGAAAATAATGTAATTTGTATTTAGGTTGAATGCGAATTGCGTGCGAGAATTAAATAACATTTAATTTGACGAGAAAAATCTTAGATACGAGTCGGGGCACAGGTTTGCGTGATTCAGAGCCTCAAGGTTTATTATAATATTCGAGTTCGTGATTTGAAATTGGAATTTGTAGGATAATTCAAAGTAAGAACTTAGAATATGCTTGTCGTTTGAGATTGAGTAAGATTCAGAGATAGATTTCAGAATAGTTTACGGTAAGGACTTAGGATATTCTTGTCATTTGAGATTTAGTAGGATGTAGAGGATAAAGAATTGGCCAACCTTTCGAAAAGTCTCTCAAATGAATGACAATTTAGCCTGACTTTTGCCTCATATTTATGCCCCGAAAAAGCGATATATAGCAGCGACGCTCATCGCAGGATTTTCGCCAAGAGCGGAAGGCGCATGGTGGGGCGTGTGCTTTAGTCTACGGGAGGATGTTCTCCTACTGCCTGGTTCACGGAAAATTCCATGCGATAAGCGGTTTCTTACGCCTCTAACGTCAGTAATCAGTACGCTGCAGTGGTGCTTGCTAGAAGGCATATTGAATTAAGAAATTTTACGGGGTGAGGCGCGAGAACTATTTGTTAAAGTTACGTGGACGTAACAGCTGATTAGTTGCTCAATGAATAACCATTACACAAATAGGTGCCATCAAGTCTATGGTGAGTATGGACCCAAAACCACCATCAGTTATGTACTGAGTACTTATGAGTTACATAATTGATGGTGGTTTTTGGTCCACAGACTCGATAGACTTGATTTTGAATCGTTATACTTGTTGGGATTATCGAAGGGAAAGAAAGACGATAGGGTGAAGAGAAAGATAACTATTTTAATATATGCACATGTCTCGTGGGCAACGGTCACGGACCAACTAACAAAGAGTACCGGTAAACGCAAGTAGTGCGCTCCGGCGCCTTAATACTAACTTTTGCTCAGTCGGTAGAGCAGTGGGCTATCGACGAACGATAACTTTACTTCTCAACACTCCCACCGTTTGAGTGCGTCGAGGGCCCTATGCCTAAACCGTTACATAGATGCTGAAACTGTCTCTTTGGTAAAGCTTTAGTAAATATATCAGCTAGCTGCTGATCAGTAGGAACATATTCTATCGATATTTCTCCAATCTCCACAGTTTCGCGAACATAGTGATGCTTGATGTCTATATGTTTGGTTCGCTTATGAAACTCCGGATTTTTTATTAATCGGATTGCACTTTGATTGTCTACTCGCAAGACTGTCGCAGTTACCGGTAGACACCCGAGATCGTTTAACAATTTCCTCAGCCAAATAGCCTCTTTCGCAGCCGTTGCTGCCGCGACGTACTCAGCCTCCGTTGTGCTGAGTGTGACTAGCTTTTGTCGTTGGGACGACCACGTCACAATCCCGTTCGATAGGCAGAACGCATACCCCGTGGTAGATCTACGTGTCTCCACGTCACTTGCGAAATCCGAGTCTGAAAACCCCTGTAATTCTGAGTTACTCCCTTCGCTTTTGTACATTATCCCGACTTTCGTTGTTCCGACCAAGTACCGGTAGATTCGTTTCACCGCTTGCCAGTGGCTCTCGTTGTGATTGCTAAGAAATTTACTAACCGAATTCACTGAATATGCGATATCCGGCCGCGTCACGACTGCAAGAAACATTAACGAGCCTACTGATTCTCGGAACGGTACTGTACTTGGGTTTTCATCGTCGCGATCGTTTGGTTCTAGTCGCGCGTGCGGATCGGCCGGAACAATTGCCGCTTTTGCATCAATCATCTTAAATTTATTAAGGATTTTCTTCACATACGCTTCTTGATGCAAGAACATGGTTTTCTTTACTCGATTTCGTTCTATTTGTACCCCGACAAATAACTTTCCATCCCCGATCGTAATTTCGAACGCGTTTCCCAACGATTTTATTACTGACTCTAGGACTTTACTTGTTTCTGCTGCGATGAGTCCGTCATCTACAAAAAGCGCCAAAAATACATCTACAGCGTCTACCCGTCCTCGAAAGATACACTTGTCGGCTTCCGTTTCGTGAAACTGGTATTTCTCTAAGAATTCGCGAAATTTCTTGTTCCAGCACCTGGGTGCTTGTTTCAAGCCGTACAACGACTTGTTCAGTTTACACACGAAGCCTCGTTTTTCTTCTTTCTTGATGTTGAGTCCCTCTGGTATTTCCATGTAGATCTCTTCCTTCAACTCTCCGTGAAGAAAGGCTGTTCTCACATCGAATTGTGTGAGCTCCAAGTCCTTTTCAGCCACCATGGCCAATAGTACTCTCAACGAGTCGTATCTCACGACTGGCGAGAAGGTCTCGGTGTAGTCGAGTCCCTCCTTTTGTTGAAATCCTCGTGCACAAAGTCTTGCTTTGTACCGGTATACGTCGCCTGACGTGTCTCGTATGACCTTGAATACCCATTTCGAATCTATGGGCTTTCGATCCATGTTCCTTGGTATGATCGACCAAGTCTCATTCTGCTCGTGCGCGTCGAACTCTTCCTGAATCGCCTCGGCCCACTTTTCTGCCTCGGCACTGTTCATCGCCTCCTGAAATGTGTTTGGCGGATTATATTCAGCGAAGTCGATTTCATACCGTATGGGTCGTCGGATGTTTGCATGGTCCCGCAGTTGTCTTTCATTGTCTGGTTGATTTTGATCTTCTTCTCGAGGATCTTCTGGTTGTTTGTTTGTTTCAGGATCTTCCTGAGCTTCCTGGCGTTCTTCCTCCGGTTGCTGCTCGGCGGGTTCTGCCACATGTTCATTTTCGTCCGCTGGAAGGGTGTAGTCGAATTCTTCCTCCTTTTCTGCCCCAAGTTGCGACTTCTCGTTGAATGTGACGTCTCTTGATACGGATATTTTCTTATTCTGTGGATTGTACAAACGGTAATTCATCGAGTCGTTCTGATATCCGACCAAGATCAACTTTGTGGCCTTCGGATCTAATTTCTTGCGAAATTGTTTGTCGATATGCATGTACGCATCCGATCCGAACACTCGAAAATGAGACACATCTGGTGCTTTTCCAAACCAGATCTCGTATGGCGTTTTCTCTTTACCGGTAGCCAGAACTCGGTTGAGCACGGTCACTGCTGTGCCGACTGCTTCCGCCCATAGCGACAGAGAAAGTTTCTTTACCGTTATCATCGTGCGCGCACTCTCGATGATCGTTCTGTTGTCTCGCTCGGCTTTCCCGTTCTGCTGGGGAGTGTAAGGTGCCGTGTTTACCAGCTCGATACCACGAGCCTCGAGATATCGCTTCATTTCTTGGTTGCAATACTCTCGACCATTGTCCGTACGTAACACCTTTATCGGCTTGCCGAATTTGTTGTCGATCAGCTTTTCGTATTTCTTGAAAATGTCGAAAACATCAGATTTGTGCTTCATGAAGTAGACATACCGGAATCCTGATGCGTCGTCCTTGAAGATTATGCAGAATCTTGCACCACCGATCGACTCTGTTGAGAATGGTCCGCATACGTCCGAATGTATGTATTTTCCCGGTTTTGTGTTTCTTTTTGTCTCGTTCTTCTTGAATGGGAGTCTGTGTGCCTTTCCGAAGACACACGATTCACAGAAGAAATTGTCTATGTCCGCTAATTTCACACCGTGAATTAGCCCCTTTTGCGTCATTTCGCGCAAAACTTTATTGTTTACGTGTCCCATTCGTTCGTGCCAGACACGCAAGTTAACAGTTGACACATTTGCTTCTTTCGCAATAATTGGTTTTCTCACTTTGAAGAGCATTCGGTAAATCTGATTGTCTTGTTGCACACCGACGCCGAAAACTTCACCGTCACGGTTGATTGTCACTAGTTTTCCTTTGAACAAAACATCGAAACCTTTTTCAGTGCTTACGCCAACTGAAAACAAGTTCTTTCGAATCTTCGGAACGTAGAGCACATTTTCGATTCGAGCTTCACACCATTTACCGTTTACTAGTCTGTAGATGAGCACAGTGCCACTACCGGTAACGTCACACACGCCATTGTCCCCGAGCGATATAGACTCGCCACTGCTTGGTTCGAACTCACTGTACCAGTCCCGTCGGTAAGTGATATGCCTGGACGCACCGCTGTCGGTAATCCAGACATCGCTTGTGTCAACTGCCATGAGTCGTTCTACGACCTTGCTACTCGACACTGTTTCCGATTTCACTTGTCGCTGTGTTTGTTCATTCGTCGAAGCGACGAACGCACACTCGCGGGGGTTTTCACCGGCATTGTCTTTGTCCCTTTTCTTTTTCCGGCAATCGCGAGCAAGATGTCCTTTCCTTTTACAATAGAAGCACTCGACACTCGTATTTCTACTTTCGCGGTTTTTCTCGCTGTCATTGTTTTGATTCGCGGCGAACTTTTTCTTTTTGTTCCCGCCAAGACTGACAGCGGCTAGCGCTCGAGTGACGTCGTCGTCACCTTCGAGTCTTCTTTCTTCCTTCAATAATCTTTCTAATAGATTATCAAGGGTTTGTGTTCCTTCGGGTACACTGTCCCATGCTGTCTGGAGAGCGTTGTACTTTACCGGTAGGCTGCCAAGGACCTTTGCCATTATGGCCGTGTCCGAAATCGCTTCTCCCAGATCCTTCAGTTGTGACGCCATGTTTTGTACCCGGGAAACGTGTTGTACAACCGATTCGTTTGATTCCATGCGATGTCCGTGGAACTTTTGTAGCAAGAGCATCTTGTTCGACGTTGATTTCTGCTCGTGAATTCTCGCCAATTTGTCCCACATTTGCTTCGCTGTGGTGCAGTTGAGCATACAGTCGAGCTGGGAATCCTCTATCGACGAGGAAACTATGCACATGGCCATCGCGTTGTCTTTCACCCACTTTTTGCCAGCGGCCGAATCTGCGTCTTCCGGCATCACTCGCACACCTGTTACGACGTCTTGAATCGCGTTCGCGATAAGCATCGAGTTCATTCGAAATTTCCACGCTTGAAAATTTGAGCCATCAAACTTCTTGATGTTCTTTATCAGAGTTGATTCCGTCATGTTCGTTCGATTAATTTTCCGTATGCGTTTACCGGTACACAACAATGGCGACCACGTGTCGACCACAAAGGAAGAAGAAATCGAGATAACCGTTTTCTCTTTATCGTTCTCTGACTTCGATAATCGGGTGTTACGCAGGCTGCTTGCCTGGGCCCATAACCTGTTGGGATTATCGAAGGGAAAGAAAGACGATAGGGTGAAGAGAAAGATAACTATTTTAATATATGCACATGTCTCGTGGGCAACGGTCACGGCCCAACTAACAAAGAGTACCGGTAAACGCAAGTAGTGCGCTCCGGCGCCTTAATACTAACTTTTGCTCAGTCGGTAGAGCAGTGGGCTATCGACGAACGATAACTTTACTTCTCAACAATACTATTTATTTGAAGCATTTTATGGATTTCGGTCAACGCATACCCCATATTTTCTTGTCTCTTATTTTCATGTCTCCTTTTTTTGTGAATTTCTCGCTCAGATTCCACCGAAGCACCTTATGAGCACCTAATTATTATGCTGATCACATACTAGATTCAGAATTCCTTCTAATTTCACAGAGACCTGATTTTGGAATCTGTTGTGTTTCGAAAATTGACCTTAATCTTGATGGTTGAACAAGTGGAATCTTATCACCGTATAGCACTTGCCAGCATTTAATTCCATTTTCTAAGCGATCATGATTTTTTTGATATTGTCATTGTGTTGCCAGCATCATGTTATGCCAGCTACGCAAGTTTGAGTGTACAGTTGCGGTGTCAGTTGGAAAGCATCTAGTTTTTGAAGTTGGTACCAAATTAGCACCCAAAAAGCACCTGATTCTGGCATTTTTCATATGCGATTTCCCTACTCTGCGTTGCTAGCAAGATGGAGCTCAAAAAGTTGACGAAATCCTCAGAACATTGTCTAACGGCCTTGATATTGATCTCGTCGCATTCACTATCATTAGATTCACCATCTGTATGTGAAGTGCACGCATCAGTATCGTCTTCACTGTTCGTGCCATCGGGTACAGTTACATGTAGAACTTCGATAGACATTTTTTTTCTTTCTTGATAGTTTTCGTACACTTGGAATGTATGGATCGGAGTTAATAAGCAGACAGCAAGATACATCTTGAATTTTCAAAGATAGGCTGTTTTTGCGTGGAAAATCCTAGTGAAAGGAGGGACCCTAAGACTGATTTTTGTCCCAATTTATTTTTGGCTGAAGGAGTCTGAAAAAAAATCTTTTGTAGCTATTAACAATTTTCGATTGTTTTTACGCTAAACGGACCAACACCCCACCCCCTTCCCTCCTCCACCTCCTCGAACGCAAAGGAGAACCATCAGTTATTAAAGGAATATTCAAGGACTTGAGACATGCGAAAGGCATTTGATTCCTATGCATCTTACTTATCACGTGTTTGAGTCGGTGATCACGGATCTGAACTCGGAATCTCGAAATTCGAAATGGCGGATCCAATATGGCAGACAAAAAATCTGAATATCTTCAAAATAGATGAGTTTTTAAGGAAGGAAGTTGTTTGGGTCTCCGATCATGGATCTGAAGTCAGAATTTAGAAATTCAAGATGGCAGATCCAATATGGTGAACGAAAAAATTGAAATTTCTCAAAAATGCATGAATTTTTGTGTGAAGGATTTTTTTTCAGCTCTATTAGGAATCTAATGTCAGAGTCTTGAAATTCAATCTCATGGTTGACGAATACCGTAGGATTATTGCGATGGTGCTCATTTTTACAATCAGCTAAATGGGATGTCCCATCCTGAATTTCGTGATTCCGATTTGAGATTCATAATGAGAGACCTGAAAAACACCTGATACGTGAGATTCATGGGACTTAAATACCTTTCGCATATCTAAGCTCCTTGAATATCAAGAGACTCGGTAGAGTCTCGCGCCTAGTTACATAAAAAAAAAAAATTATTCCGCCGCGCCGCGCGAGACTCTGACAGAGTCTCTATATACCCGAACGGCAACTGAGTGACAGTTGAGGAAATTTATGATCGTTAATTTCTTCCGTCTCGCTATAAATACGGAATTGTAATAACTATTGCAGGATGTGGCCAAGAAGAGCTTTAATTTAAGCCCTATTGCGATCGAATCGGTGGACGTAGAGCTGAGATATTATTATTCGAAGGTTTCGATACAAGTAATTTATACGTGTTATCGACGAGATCGCATTTTCGTCGTCTCCGTCAGTCAGTGACGTCACACAATGTGGCAAGAAACCTATGGGTATAAAGAGTATAGAGTGGCTTTCGCTAGGTAGAGAGAAGAGACCTACCAAGTATGTGGCAAGAAACCTATGGGTATAAAGAGTATAGAGTGGCTTGCGCTAGGTAGAGAGAAGAGACCTACCAAGTATGGACGTAGCCAGATGGCGCTTTGGTTAGCTTTTTATTTTCACCAACTACAGTACGGTATGTGTCAATGTATTTTTGGTCGTAATTGTTCGTATAATTTAGAACAAGATTATTTGAGGTACGGTAAGATATTTTTTTTTATGAGATAACTGTAAGTGTTTGACAACACAGGGTTGAATTGAATGATTACTACAGTCTTTAGTTATACCGTGAGATTCGTTATGCGGGTCAGTTGGATCGGTCCGATCCCGAATTTGGCGTTTACGGCATTGCCGTTCCGCTGTTCTTTGTTCACGCTGGTTGACGCTGGTTGTCTTCTGCTTTGACAGGTAGGCAAAGCGCCCGGAGTACGATTATATGGTTAGATTGCGGTTAGGACTTACAGTATGAAAAAATTGTACCGATAATCTGTCCATTATTATTCGGCAAATGAATAATATTTTTGAAACGATTCAATGCAAATCAGAAGCAACTAAAGTAGCTAAGTCATGAGAATATTTATTAGCGAATCCTGTGAAAGAGTGTAGAGAAGGAGAAGTACCAGGCAATAGAGAGAATTACAGTCATTACATTAACAGAGAGTGCATCACATTCAGATTGCAAATTAAGGTAGTAAGCCACAAACGGAAACAACTTTCAAGATTATTTACGCATGTATATTATTGGAAATTATTTATTTATAGTTGGAAATTATTACAATTATAAACTACAAAATAATAAGGATCTTCGAATGTCGAGGCTGGATCTGGAACAAAAAAGATTAACGAATATTGTGGTATGGCTGAAGAGTTAGATACACGAATACTCACGGTATGTAGGTGTATTTTTTAGAGTGAACAAATGTATTCGATCAATATTATATGTAATGTATATGTAATGTATGTATATGTAATGTATAGTGCCCGAGGCGCGCAGCGCCGAGGAAGGTCGGGGCGGAACCCCTAGTATATATATGTACATATCTTTATACAAATATTATTATTAATTTGATTCAAGAGTGATAGACAATTTATGCAATTTATTACGGATACGAGAATGATTGTACTTACGTAATTAATCAAATTCTACAAAAAGTAGTGATATCCCCATAAAAAGCACCTCTGGTGCAAAAACCTTTCGCCTAGTTATATAAATGTGATAGTCACCTAGAAAAAATACATTCTTATACCAAGAAAACATTATACACTTATTATTTTATACAAAAATTCCTTCCTCGTAAAAAAAAAAAAGATTCGAAATCAGATGCTATTGCCTAGTACCGATATCACGTTGTCTTTTTCGAATTGACAATTAGGCTTTTCATAACACGGTATTGACAGCTTTCCTGTCCTGCCACGTAGTACCATAGATATAACGATAGAGGACTGACGCCTCCATTGGTTCACCCAAATAACATTTAAAAAAAATAAAAAAAAAAATTAAAAAAAAATTTGGTGGTAGTGGTACTAGGCGGGCCTTTTCCAGATAAGTACAATGTTACCGCGGTTGAACCATGTCAATAATCCTAATATAGTGATACGAAATATTGGCCCGCCTTGTACCACGTACGCCAAATTTTTTTTTTATTTTTTTTTATGTTTTTTAAATGTTATTTGGGTGAACCAATGGAGGCGTCAGTCCTCTATCATTATATCTATGGTACTACGTGGCAGGACAGGAAGGCTGTCAATACCGTGTTATGAAAAGCCTAATTGTCAATTCGAAAAAGACAACGTGATATCGGTACTAGGCAATAGCATCTGATTTCGAATCTTTTTTTTTTACGAGGAAGGAATTTTTGTATAAAATAATAAGTGTATAATGTTTTCTTGGTATAAGAATGTATTTTTTCTAGGTGACTATCACATTTATATAACTAGGCGAAAGGTTTTTGCACCAGAGGTGCTTTTTATGGGGATTCCTTTAACCAGGAGAAAATAGGGATTTTCTGGTTCAGAATGACTTTTGTTTTTCACTCAAATGAACGTCTACGCACATCAGATCACTGAGTTCAGACACCAGAAATGACAGGTGATCCGTTCAGGCACCACCGCCGTCCTCTACAGGTTAACAATTGACGGTTCCCCCTGCGCTTGAGGAGGTGAAGGGTAGGGGAGAGGGGAGGGTAGATTGTTGGTCTGCTGAGGATGGAAATGATTTAAAATTGTTAGTAGATACGGAAGAAAATTAAGATTTTAATAGCCCAAAATAAATTGGGCGAAAAACCGGCCTCAGAAACCTTCCTCCTGCTTTGATATGTCCGTGGCACGTTTCCTGTAATTCTTTAGATATCTGACCGATTGGCAGTACAGCTAAAGCAATGATTTGCGGACCATGAATAAGCAGCTTATGGATCCATAATAACAATGGCACACAAAAAAAAGTCAAGACCCAGACGGAAAAACCACCTTCCCCCCCCCCCCCCCCCCCCTTTTGGGTGTGCTAAAACCAAATATGACCATGGAAAATTGTCAAGTATCTGTTCCCGCGTTACGACCTCCTCATGGATGTCGGATTGTGTTTTCTCATGCAAAACCAAGTAGTATGTGAATTTCGGTTTTCTGGGCCAATGAGAACGAAGAAGGCCATCGAAAATAAATCCGTTCGCTTCGTTTACCTTTATCACCCCTTGCGCCCCCCCCCCCCCCCCTCCCACACACACACACACACATACTTACTCACCCTAACACGGGTTGAAATTTATAATTACGGAATCTTTCAATCAATCGTTAATTTCACCCAGAACATGTTTGATACTTCAATTAATCGATAATTGGAATTTGGAGATTTCTGTATATTCCATCATGATGAAATGAAAAGTCAAAATTATCGATTACGGGTTCAATCACTAATCAGGATTCGGAATAATTTGATTATTCAAGCAATGATTGAGCTAGAGCTCAACATCATTCAATGGCATAATATAATTTTTTAAAATCAGGTTCTTAGGCTTGAATAGGCTTAGACTAGAATCTGCCTAATCTGCAAAAAAATCATTGAATCTGAAAAGCCATTGATGTTTGTTTCGCAATGTATTCCCAATACCGAGACATACTGATCTCCCCAGTGCTGAGAGCGTGTGTTCCATCACCATATGGTTTTTGTTTCGAATTTCTTCACTTTTGAAGGTTTATCGGGTCATAATAACCTATTGTGATTCTTCGAAAGACATCAAGTGTTCATATATCACGGAACACCATCAGTGATTCACTCAGTGTAGTGAACGATAAGCGAATTAAATTCGATTGGGCTGTTGATTCTAATACTCAGTGAGAACCAAAACTTTTCGAACAATTTGTTTTTCATGTGACGATTGTAATTAAATGTAAGATTATTGAGGTAAGTGAATTCAATTGAATCTTGTAATTTCATTTGACTCATTAGTATTGAAATCTGTATCATGAATGCGTTGGTGTTTTCTCTCATAGTAGATATCAAAACTGCAAGTGGAATGATTTAAAACAGAAATGATTCACTCCTGATATATTGAAACATGTATTGGCTGCAAACGCATGTCTTAATCTATATATTTCCTAAGAGGATTATAAATTTCAAGTGGGGAAAATCGATTTCTTCATTTAAATAAGGATTATTCCAATCAATAATTCAATAATTATCAACCAATGATACTACGTTGTGTTACCGAATTTTCTCTTACCATGTAAATTAGTAAATCATTATGAATGCATTAATGTTCCAAGAACGGTCTGCTGGTATTTTTTCATTTGAAAATGTATCAATCTTTGTGCATACCGATGCCTCAGTACAAAAATCCAACATACATTTTTTTTCAGACGAATTATGAATTTTCTAGAATAAATGGAATTTCTTCCAATGTTAGTTATGATAAAAAATGGATACTCGGCAAATTTCCGGATTTTGTATGATTTTATCACAAAGTAAGGTAAAAAATCGATTTTTTTTGTTATTGAGTTTTTTAATCGGAAAAATGTATTTGTAATTTTGAAAAAATTGTGAAAAATCTAAACAAATTACATTTGTTTTCAAACACGAATCCAATGGCAAAGAAAATTCAAAAAATAATTCTACTTCAAACCCATCAATCCAACCATCTGAAAAAATTGGTTTCGGTGCTTGATCCATTTTTTGATAATATTCGAAAATTTGAAATATTTTGGATGACGTACCGCTATTAAAACAAAAGAAAATACAAGTCTCTTTTATGTTGACTGCAAACTCAACACCCAATATGTTTGCTGCAGAACATGGCTTCACGCGTAGTAAATAGCTCCAGCAACAAACATAATGAAACGCCCGAAGCTTGTAGCACTCGCTCATATGATACTCTGGAGAATCAAGAGAGCATTGAACAATCGAGTTTAGAAGACACGTGCAAGAGACGAGCATATCTGGATGGTACACGGTTTGACCCAGATTTATCTCGTTCTTCAGCAGCCAAGATACTCGCTAACTGTCCGCTGTACCAAAGAAAGCACAATAAGAATACTTTTATTAGTGGATCACTGACATCTAGCTCTAGAAAGTAAGATATCAAAAGAGGTTGAGTCCAGTGAAATTTGATAGCAAAGTAAAAAAATATTAGACAATTTTTTATATCAAGTAGAATATAAAATTGTTTTGATAATGCACGGAAATACAAGAAATGCAGAAAGTCCTGCCAGCGCAGAACTTTTACTTAGGATTCATAGAAGCGTGGGCCTAGGCTGAGAAACAAGCTTAGGCTGAGAATGTTTCGAGTTGAATCGAAAAAATACCGATTGATGCTTATGGTACATTTTCAAACAATTAACGGTGGTGAAGAAAATATTGACTTGCATTTTGCAGTGATAACACCTGGGTCTCTCAATTTTATCAAATATCTTAGCCATAATCTTGCAACCCAAAAGATTTTATCCATTTACTTTTTTTCGTATGGCAGACTTTATGAGCAAATAGCAAAAGATAGTTTTTGTTAGAAATTCATCTACAAGAAAGATGCTCTTCAAATAAACTGTTTCTCACATGACTGAATGATTCCGAAAATGACGAAATTGACTAAATACGTTTCACCACTGCTCTACTGAATTTATGCCTTTTCATGATGATGATAAACAATCATTCTTGGGGAATATAATTAGCGTTAGATTGTAACCGTGATTGCCTAGTTTTTGTGTAATATTTTACTAATTACTTGATATTTTCACGTTACCCACCAGGAAGTTTGTTACCCAAAAAGGAATGTTTTTCCTTTTTTTCTATCACATAGAGAGATCCAACGGAATATCATTCTAAAATCCATCGTTTCTCTAATAATGATAATGATACAAGAAAGCGAACTCTTGGAACTACAGGGTGCTAGAAAAGTCCCGGGACGTTCGATTATTTCGAAAACTATGCATCGAATCGAAAAACAAAAAACGCACATTCAGTAAATTTGAAAGTTCAATCCATTCATACCAAATTTGGCTCTCCTGCGCGGGGGGGGGGGGGGGGGAGGAGGGACTTCAGAATTTCAAATGGAACCCCCAATTTTTATCATAGATTCAGAATCTACGTTATAAAATTGCGAAACTTTTGTCTGAAACTTTTTTTTTCAGGGGCAGATGGCGCTTTAATTGATGCGGAAAAATCGAAAATAGAAAATCCTACAAAATCATGGGAAAAAAGTCTAAGATCGCAGAACGAGAAACACGGGTTCAATATTTTGAAAAATCAGAAGATTAGATAGAAGTTTCGAAAACACATTTTTTTTGTCTGGCAAAAGAACGACGACTCGATACAGAGAACAAGCTTTCACGCAGAATGTACTGCAAGTTCTGGCAGCAGCAACATGATAATGATGTTGTTAATTATATAATAAACACATTTGCACCCCACGACACGATTGAGAGACCATCATTCCGCAAAATGGTAATTCGATGGTAATTTTCAACTTTTTGCTTTTAATTTAAATAAGTGATATGATTCCTCATAGCGTATTCATATCGTCATCAATCCAAAAACTTATTTACATGTATCGTGTCAGACCTGGAAATCAAGCAAAACGGCAAAAGTGTGCGTCATATGTCTACTATGACTGTAACCCGAAGAACGGGAGATCCCTACGAGGCAAAAATGTTCAAGATGAAGGAAGAACTTTCCAACGTTGAATACGTGTATGGGACAGCAAACGTGTGGACAAGCAGTCATCATTGTTTTATGGGCGTAGCAGCTCATTAGGTGATTATTATACCTGTGTATACAACCTTCAATAACACTTCTTCAATATATATCACAATGATATGTATTGAGAATAATATAATCATACGTTTTATCTTTCAAATCATCATTCGAAAAATCAAGAGAAATTTCTTTTTTTGATATTCCGTTGGGACGTGTGCGCAAAATCAAGCTTCCCGCATGGAGTATCGAAAAACAATGTTCAACACTAGGGCGAGAACCTGATTTCCTCTTCGAGTGGATGTTTGCGCTCGAGCAAAGCGATGCTGAAAAGGTCACACGAGGAGCAAATCAGATTCTCGTACTAGTATCAAAATGTACTATTTTTGAAGTTGAAGCAAAAAGTGGATCTTCTCCAATTCCTATTCATAATTCGTTGTATGGACCAATTTCAGATTGGTAAGAAAACATTCAAAAAAGTTTCATACGCCATTGCTTGTCGTCGCTTCCCAGGGAGTCATAAGCACGACAAAGTCGCTAATATTTTGAATTACATTCATTCAACAATGCAGGTTGACGGGAGAAAAACTTATTGCCAATGTAACAGACAATGGCTCCAACTTTTTGAAAGCTTTTCGGGAATTTGTACTCAAACCCAATGTATTCCAAGTCTTGCTATGTGAGAAGACACTTTCAATGAACACAGATAAATGATCAATTGAAGAACTTCCGAAAATAATACATTCATGTGCATATAATCACTTGTAGCTTTTTCCATCTCATTCAGATCATACAGCAATGTTGGACGAATCAGAGTCTGATTTAGAGATGCCAAATGAAGACGATCGTGTCAAAAGGATGTTTTTCAGTGAACTTAATTCAGCCTTGCTCCCTGAACACAGACGTTGTGCCAGCCACACCCTGAATTCACTATCCACAACTGATACTTTGAAAGGCATTAATTCCAATGAAACTATCAAGTTGATGTATGCTGATGTGATGAAAAACTGCAATATTCTTTGGTCACTCGTGAAATCCCCGAAAAAATTTGAGATTATTTGGGATGTTTTCGGAGAAGCCTTGAGGCACCCCGTGTAACGAGATGGAATTCTCTTTTCGATTGTTTCAGACAGATTATCAAACTGAAAGATACAATAAACTTTCTATTCACACAGCCGGGACTAATAGATCAATTGATTTCAAGTGATTTCAAGTAAGTTTTAAATCTGACGAACGTGTAGGCTTCCTAATTCAACTTCTTATTTTGTAGGTTGCTTGACGAATACGTACAGTGCAATGAGACAATCGCAGTAGCTCTCGATCTTGTGGAAGGTAAAAATGATGTGTCTTACGGTTACCTGTTACCGACCATCATTTCAACTCGTAATCGATTGCAAAAGTCGAAAAATATCCCTTTCGATTATTGTGAAGGATAAATCCCTGTGTTGTTTGAGAGTTTAGAACAGAGATAATGAATTGCGCTCTTGCATTATATTTTTTTGACATTACGATTAACTGAGAAAATCCTTTCCCATTCATGAATTGTTAGATTTCAAAAAAATTTCGATGTCGTCGAGGAAGGCGCCTCAGCAGCCGTGGTAGCTACTAGCCATCCTCAATTCAAATTACGATGGCTACATTGCCTTGGAGAGGTTGCACGAAATAAGGCGTTAGAAGCTGTGAAACCAGAAATGGCTTTCCGTTACAAGCCGTCGTCACAAGAATCTGTAGTTGAAGCAATGGATTTCGAAAAAGATGGGTTTGATTGTGACAATGGGAATCAAAATAACGCAATTTTGCCAAACACAATTGGCACCAATGTACATGAAGAAGAATTCGAAGTTTTTTGTCAGCATTACAAGTCTGACTTAAACATCTTGCATGTAAATCCCATTGTTAAATCAACTAATACAATTCAATACACTGCTTCCATCATCAGCATAGGTTAAAATAATGTTCAATCTAGCAACTATGTGTAACATTCCCCGCTTCGACCGTTTATCAAATAAAGATCTTGAGCAACGAGTGCCCTTGAAGAAAGATACGAATTTTTATTAACTGTACATTATGAAAGTTCTTACTACGTATTTAATTTTTTTTCCCTGAATGAAAAAAATTACTTTTTGAATCAATAATTCGATCATATTTGAAGACTTCTATGGTCGGAATTTTTTTCAATTGCCTATCAATTCTTTCTCTAGTTATTGGGTATACGAGATTATTGTCTTCGTTTTTTTTCATTACACGCCAAAAATAATTCAGATGACTGGAAAAAATGGCAACGTCGCGTATCGGGTCCAAATACCGAATCGCTGGCCAAATATAGAAAGTATAATCGAATCGCTATCCGACCTATTGTTCGGGGGTTTTGAGGCCGCTGAACACGAATTTGAAGTCAAACTTCCAAAAAGCAAAATGGCGGCTCAAAAATAGCGGATAATTTTACTTAAACTTAAATAAATCTTTATGGAATTTGGTACCAGGGGGGTCTTGAGGTCGCTGAACACGAATCTGAAGTCAAATTCCCAAAAAACAAAATGGCGGCCAAAAAATGGCGAATAATTTTATTTAAACTTGAATCAATCTCTATGGAATTAGGTACCAAGAGGTTTTGAATAGAAATAATTTATTATTACGTACATGTGTAGGATAAAGTAGATTGGGAAAGTATGTAAATGTCAATCCAAGTTTGAATACAAATACCTATTTATTATGCAATTACATCAAATATATATTTCGCGAATATTCGATGAATATTTCAACAATATTTCACAAACATAGACAAAGTAATAATATTCTGGTCATATTTGGGGGACGTGTACCTTAAGATAACAAATCAACAGTATATTTATAGTATATATATATGTAGGAGTCGGGGCATCGAACGGTCGAGGCACGTTGGTGCCTCATCGCTAGCGATCTGGGTTTTTCTCCGGCAAGGGGCGCGGGGAATAGCGTTATTGGGAGAGCAATCGGGCATCGCGCGTTAAGAAACCAAGATGCTGAGATGCTGCGCGAGACCTTTTTGTTCTGTATTGACGTAATCGTGCTAATAAACAATTTTTAAACAACTCCAAATTATTATACCACAGCTTATGGGGGCTCAACCGGGATGAGTGTAGACATCGTGAAGTAAAAAGTGAACGAGTAAGAGAGACGGATCACGGACGGATTGAACGAAAAGTTTCAAGAAACCGGTGATCAAATACATTATCGACACGCGACGCGATCACGAGTACGACGAGGCGATGAAAACAAGAACGTGAACGTGAGTTCGAGCTATACAAGCGAGTACGCGTGACTTGTGCGGTGTGTTTAAGTCATAACCGATGAATACGATAGATTTGAAAAAGAACACAGCGGCTTTACTCGAAGGCATTTTAATAGAAAAAGGGCTGAGCACCGCGGGAAGTAAAAGAGAACTTATTAATCAATTGATGATGACGGATCCGCACGGTGAGCTTGGTAATACACGTGACGAGGGTAACAAAAACATGAGCGACTATGCCAGTGGCGGTAAGGAAACGTCGAAAGATAAGACGAACGAAGGCGATCGAGACACTGCCCGGCAACGAGAGGTCAAACTATATAAGCGAGAATGTGAAGGTCAGGATCTGTATCCTTGCCAGGAATAGGTGTGAGGAGCTATTAGTTTGAGAAATAATAAGCGGAGCACATTGACACGTAGGTTTTAACGAAGCGTAAATATATTTTAAAGTAAAGAGAGAGAAGCAGAGTGGCCAACGGCTCAATACAAAATATTACTATTATCTAGTTACAACTAGTTAGACTCTAATCTGGTTCCATCTAGTTAAATTTTCTCTATATTTCAATAGAGAAAGAGAGCTAGCCGAGCGAGAGCTCACGCTCACCCAACGCGAAATACAGATGTTACGTGAAATGCACAGGATTAATTTACAGATGAATCAGACTACAAGCACGCCGTCGGTGAATGGACAGTCGACAGACATGGGTGCGCCTCCTACGCCACCAACAAAAGTGAATATAACGGCTATAGCAGATTTAGTGAGTTATTTCGACGGCGATGCCGAAAGCTACGAAACGTGGAAGAAGCAAGTGAAGTTCCTCAGAACCGCATACAAACTCAGTGATGATTTAACAAAAATTCTGAATGGTTCCACTCGAAGCCTGAATACATCGAAATGTGGTCAGATCGACTTCTCGACAGCCTGCGTCGTATGTTTCATCACCGCGTCAATAAATTCAGATTGAGACGACAATTAGAGGAACGAGTATGGAAGAAGAACGAAACTTTCCACGACTACGACCATCAAAAAGTCATCATGGCGAATCCTATTGCGGCGAGTGACGACGAGATCCTGGAGACATCGTCGACGGGATTTCGAACCCGAATCTTCGCGATCTGGTCCGAGTACAAGGATTCACGACGGAGGACGAGATTCTGCAGGCATTCGCAGAAATATCGCTGCGCGACAGAGACAACGCCGTGACAACAGGTAGCTCCAAATTCGACGCCAAAAGTGCTGATGCCAAGCGTAAGACTGATAGAGACATTAAAGGGAATGCCGACGAAAAGGGTGAGAAAAAGGACGAAAAAAGTAATATTCGCGGCCATATTACGCATAACTGCACGATGAAAGAAAGCGCATCCGGACAGGGGGAATTCTAATTACATATCAAATCAATTAATAACTTTAGAGCAAAGAAACTCACATAACTTCGGGACCGTGAACAACGACCAGATCGTGGGTGAGTCCCGTGAAGTTACAATACATAATATTACATGATATATAAAAATATTTGGAAAAGATAAATAATATGTTATTAAAATGGAGGTCACTTAGTCATGAGTTAGGATTGCCGATCTCGAGGTGAATTTTTTTCGTAAGATACTAACTGAAATATTCATTGATTCATAAGTAATTACAGTAAACGTCGATAAAGAATAATAATAACCAAATCATGACGAAATATAACTTGAATTATAATCATAGCAAAGAATTTTGAAAATAATAACTAAAACTATTCCTGAAATATTGCTTGAAACAAATATAATCATAGAAAAAGTATTTCAAAAATAGTCATCAGACTTTTTTAATAGTGGTTTGAATATATTATCAGACTTATGACTAGCCAATGAACTTAATAAACTCTGAAGTATGATATTAAAAGGTCGACGACTAACAACAGTCTGAATAAATTGAAGATAATATACTTTGATAAATAAATGAATGTACGTAATAAGAAATTTCGATACATACGTAGCAAGAGCATGGTATAATGATGGTAATTGCCATTGCTTAGGCTTGTAACATCTCAAGTGACATGACACTAACACGTCTCGCTTCGCATATGTATATGTGAGGCATCATACAAGCCCACCTACTTCTGTACTCTCAGGTTAAAGTTCGGCAATCGGCATTCAACCTCGAACGGTCAGATAGTAAAGACGGGGACGCCTGGATTCAGTCAGGTCATTTATCTTTGGATATTGTGTCTTTGTCATTGTCTTATATGTTATATTTTATTATTACGATTGAGTGTCTGCATCGAGATATACTTTTCAACATTCAATTGTGCAACGAGTCGACATTTAAATTTTAAGAACCACTGTACGACGTGAGGACAAGCAGCCTGGGTCTACAAACATGGTTAACCAATATCGGCGGCACTGAGTATCTTTTTTTTACATTTATAATTGAATTATGTCTGTTTAAGTCACATTTGATCAGATCAATCCTGTATAGAGCTTGGATTCTATAGAAAAATATTAAATTAAATATTATATTACTGTGTCATATAATCATTCCGTGTCTGTGACTAGTGTAAATCGGTTTCATCTCCGCAGCGTCCTCGATCCGTATATTACGGCGTGGATAAATTCGATGTTAATGACTATATGAAGTTACAGACGATTTTATGTTGTAAGTCTTGCTTGTATCACTGCAGCGAAGTATGCGTGATCGTTTAGAGGCTTACTCCAATTGTACTGGAATACTTGGTTCATTTGGTTGAGCTTGATCCTTGGTGATGTGAGCATGAGATAAAGAAGCTTCATCTGTCGGTGAACTTGCTTCCTCCAGACCGCATAATGAATCAGTGAATATGAGAAAGTAGATCAATAAAATGTAAAGACAGCAGAAATCTAGACGATCATTTGTGAATCCATCTTATTAAACGTTTCATCCTTCGTATTTTTTGTGACTGAGCTAGCACATGTTAGGAAATAAACCGATTGAAATTATTCTTGAAACGAGTTCCTTATTCTTCAAACGACGACAAGAAAAACAAACCTTTTACTTCGCATTAAGGCTATGTGTTATAAATAACACAGGACCACAAACCTGATTTAACAAGCCACACGGACCAGACTTACGAGGGGAGGGTGCGAGCTTGGGATCACAGATTCCAAAGTTCTTTTGGTATGTTAAATTACTTCATAATAGCAGTCTAAGGTGAGACGTTTCCGAGTAAACAAATGAAAATATTCTTATATATATTCTTATATTGTTAACTTTGTCCGTTGAAACGTGGAAGCGGCGTAGCTCAGCGGATAGGCGCTCGACTTTTACGCTTCCACCCCGGATTCGATTCCCACGTCGAAACTTTTTTAAAAATTCTTTGTCTTTCTTTTTTTTTCCTCTATTTCTGGTTCTTCTCACAATGCATATTACTAATTCGAAGGGAAGGTGCTATGAAATAACAAGGCTAACAAGGCTATGATTCAATTTAAAACGTAATTGATTTTTCAAGTACAATAAGAGTCTGAACGATTATTCGTCGCTATCATTCGCATTTTCGGCAGAACTAGTGCACTCGTGCGGATGATATTCGTTGCGAGAACGAATAAAATACATTTTTTCGCACCATGTGCATGATTTAAATGCAACGCTAGGGCACGGATTTCGAACAGCATACCTCGAAATTTTCAAACTTTGCGGTTAATCTATCTACGGTCTTCGAAACAATAATTCCAAATTCATTGGATGTCTTCTGCACGCAAATGAAAACTGTAGGAAGCAATTTCCCTTACCCAGTTAGTGTATATTGCGCGGTGTATGATTGTGTGAGTTTGTTCAAGTTCTGTTTTTTGACGTATATAGTTTTTGCTCCCTTGAAGTTTGAGGATCTGTTATACGTCGTTTGAAATTGACAACCCGCCTGATCTGTGTTGATAAAGAATTCCAAATCAAATTTTGGAATTACATGTCGCGTTTGTGTCCGGAATCTTTCCGCTATTTCAACTGTCTCTTGCAGAGTTGCGACGTCCCTTTTGCTGATCTATTTCGTAATTCTCATCTGTCGTATCCCATGCTTTTGTTTGAACACCTTCACCCATGTTAAACTACCTTAAAAGCGATAAGTGTCGGAGAGATACGAAAACGCAGCTACCATTGCACACTGTTGCAGTGTTCTCGTAGTGACCTGTAAATCGATTGAAAGCATACGGTGAGTGAATCCATTTGGACAATGAGAAATGAGAAATGAAAACTGTCTATATATGAACGTTTCAAGGAAATTGTAATATTTTTATCTGCTCGTAACGATTTCTGGCTTCTACAAAACGTTCAAAAGCTTCAGAATCAATTGCTCGTAGCTTATCGATCCGGGTGCCACCAGTTTCAACGTCTTCGAGCCATCGCTTAAGGCGATCCTCGCGTGTTAAGCGACTTGCACCATTTTTTTGAAAAATCGCTGATCTCTACTTCGGATGAACATGCGCAATGGCTACAACTTCAGCTCTGTAATCCAGCGGGATATAATCCGCGGGCGTTTTTTTCAATCCTCTGGATTGTAATCCTCGTCAAGCGTTGGGTCATCTGTGCACTGTACCAATAAAGTAGTTAGAAAGACTCTGATGGAGAAATAAAAAATGGAAAAAGTAGTACAAAC
The DNA here is from genome assembly GCA_963969455.1 of Arge pagana. NCBI lineage: Eukaryota > Metazoa > Arthropoda > Insecta > Hymenoptera > Argidae > Arge > Arge pagana. The sequence goes on from CAXAKQ010000148.1 coordinate 57,139, forward strand.
CTGCTGGAATAAATTTTCATCGTCTGATTCGTTGGTTATAATTAGCTCTTTTTCGGTTGAAATGAAGTAGCTATTGAGAACATCTACAGTAGCCTTGCTGATTTCTTGAGCAATAGCTAACGAAGCAGACGAGATTCTCTTGGGAGGATTTTTTGAAACCAGCTTTTGCTCATCGCATATAATATTTGCTGCGGAGAGCGCATTTTTGAAGTCTCTTTTGGATAGTTCGCTTACAAACGATTCAATTTCTGATAGGTCTTCCGATCCTGATACAGCTCCTGCGCTGGTCGAAGGTACGATTTCTTCTCACATTTTTTTCAAACAAATACACCACTATCAATAACTTTTCGATTAACAATCACGTTTCCTGGCTCGATTACATAGTGTTCAGAACTTTCACAGACGATCGGTCACGTTATACTGACGATTATTCGGCTTCCTTGCAGTCTCGCAGCTGGCCTCTGCGAAACCTGCATAGTTTGCGGAATGAAGGGATTAGGGGGTACTGGGAACGGGAGGCACAAACCGTCACCGCTGACTTCGTAGGGGACCGGTATTCAACCAGGTTTTCCACGCACGAACAAGTACGCAGATTTCGAATTAAAAATTACGAGACAAAATTACAACGCGCGTAATATTATTCTTTTATAATAATAGGTGTGAGTTAGCCTTGTCATTCCATAACGCCTTCCCTCCGAATTAGTAATATGCATTGTGAGAAAAACTAGAAATGAAGAAGAAAAGAAATAAAGAATTGAAAAAAAAGACCAAAAAAGTTCTAACGCGGGAATGGAACCCGGGACGGCAGCGTGGAAGTCGAGCGCCTATCTGTTGAGTTACGCCGCTTCCACGGTCCAGCTAACAAAGTTGACATTCTAAGAATATAATTAAGAATATTTTTATTTGCTTACTCGGAAACGGCTGGGAATGGCGTGCTGCGCGTCACACCTTCGACTGCTATTATAAAGTACTTTAATGAACCAAAAGAACTTTGGAATCGGTGATCCCAAGCCTGCTCCCTCCCCTTGTTAGTACACTTTATGTGACAGAGGATGCTGAATTGGAATCTGGTGTCCGTTTGCCACTATCATTGAAACATTTATCAGAACATATATTACGATAATTTCGTGCGCAATATACATGTTTTCCTATTGTAGCTTTTTCAGTCGATTTACTGGCTAAGAAAATAGTTTGTGTCACAATATCTATAGGGCAAATCAACATAGGTAGGGAAAATCAACACTCATGTAGTATTCTTCTCATTCTCTGGCTCAATTAGTGTTTCATTTCTGCCAATAGCCCCTACAAGCCATGATTTTATAATTTTGTTGACATCGTATTCCGTGATCAACTGAAATTTTGAGTTCAAAAGCACAGCTTCTGTCAATAATAATTATGACACGGTGTGATTATATGGAGAAAACGGATAATCATGTATCTCTATTATAAAATGACCTAAAAACATATAATATCGGTTCAAACCAGATACCAACTCTTAATGGACGAAGATAAACAAAATTCTCGGAATCTCTTCTTCCCTTCCGCTCCGTCTCAGCTATATTTCACAGCCAGTTGGTTCTGCATTACAGCTCAACACATGCGCTTTGTAATTTCATCAACGTCACTGTCACCCAAGCAGTTTAATTCTCGTATCTGTTGAAATGAGTTTTATGAGATTTTTTTGAGTATCTCATAACAAAGGGTTTAAAATATGGAAATAAATTTATTATTCAAAATGTCTACATTGTCCAGCGCCTTGAAAAAATGTTTCATTTCTTGTAACTCATTTGCAGTTTTTACGGGGCATTTGTCTAATATTATGGAGATCGATTCTTCAGAGCCTTTTTTACTTTCAGTGGCAGTGATACCCGTTTTATTTTCCGTAAAACACTCAACAGTGCCCAAGATTTTCTCGAGTCTATAATTTTGTACGTAAAGTTCATTCAAGACCAATTTTCGAAATGCTGAAAAAGTAAAATGAATATGCACTATGTTCTGCATACACTCTAGAGCAATAGGCACTTAGAAAATGATACTGCAATATTGCATCTTAAAAATAATAACATTATAAATGCAACGTCAATTGAATTCACATAGATTCTCCGAAGAAATATCTTACTTTGATACACAAGGCTTAACAGGTGATGCTTGACCACTATGTGTGTCTGGAAGGGCTGCATGTACTGTTCATTCGCTCGTACACATTGTATGTCGAATACGATTTTTGGCTACTATGGATTTTCATTTGCACGTACAATCGAAGTTTGAAATATGTACTACATTTCTGTAACTGATATTTTATGAGGTCCATATTCACCTTTCTCTTGCTCAATATGTGTTGCCAATTTTGTGTTTAAGTCATCCGGAATGTTTTTTGAATTATTCTAAGCATTTCTATCAATTTGTAAATCGTGAAAGTTATCACCTTTGTTATTTTTTTTGTCAATTGTTGCATCTGCAGTCATGTGGTCAGAGTCATTTTCGGAATTATGAAGATGTGACCTACAGCATAACACTAATTCAAGTTTCATGAATGTATTTTATTATGAACCTATTTTGTAGATAAGGTTTCGGCAAATCCATCATTTTTCCCGAGGTGGCTTCTTTGAAGGCATTCGGTCCCGTTATACTACACTATAGTGTTAAGTTAGGTGATTGTGTCCTTTATGAAATTTGAGTATTAAAATATATTTCTGTTAAGTTTACCTACATATATTGAACAGTTATGGAATAGTTATAAAAATATTAAGTAATGTAATAGATAAAATGAGACAGCTTGTGATTGTGTGAATTGGTGTTTATCGGATTCATTTCAGCAAGACGAGAAATGATTCCACGATAAGAGGCATATAGTAATGGTCATAATGATAGACGTTCTGAAGTATGATGGAAGTGTGGATTATTATGGTATGTATACATTTTAAGAGAAGACTCTTGCTCTGTAGTATCACTCGTAGTTTGCTCATCCAATCGTTGAGGTTTATCACGCTTACAGCATCCCTTTCCCAGTGTTGTTATTTCTGGGTGAGACGAAAGGTCATCGGTATCCCTTGCTTTTATGCACTTTTCAGTAGCAATATCAAACTTATCTATAACCACCAATTGACATGACGTATTCTTATAATTTTTTTTTATTAGGCATCGATCATATACGTATAAGGGTTTTTACATGAATTTAATAAATGTTGTACCATATTCTCCCAAAACTCCAACTTTATCTTTTGTTCAGTTTGGAGTTGCGATAATCTTAATGTGTATAAATGCTGCTACTTTTTGATTAGCCAATAACATTCGTTTGTTTTTTCTATATACCAGTTTCTGAGTACTGCTTTAACTTCGTCGTTTTCCAAAAAGTGTACGACAAGCCACGTCATGGTATCAATATAAAAATAATTCCAAATCTGTTATACAATTTGAACAAATTATAGTAAGTTACAGTGCGACTCAATACAATTATATAGTAAGTAACAATTGGAGCACTACGGCATTGATTTCGCTTAATGGTAAATAAACTAATTTATATTTAATATCAATGATATTCCAATAATGTAAAGGACATTCGTCATTATGAACTATTAAGTCAGTTCCAGTTATCGATGAGTTGCATGGGGAATCGAAGCAATTATGCGCTATTCCAATCTTTTCACCAATGATTACGATTTTTGGGCCATTAAAAGCAATATTCTTGATAGAAAATATTTCACCACTTCTCAACTGTACAAACGCATCATCTGATGTGGTTCATTTCAAACTAAAGTGTTTTAGTTTCGAAACTTTATATTGTGGAGAAATGCAACCGAGTACAAGTGGTCCACGATTATGTTGTTGAGATAGTTTCATCTCTCCGTCAATTTTCGATGCTTTTGAAAGAAGCGTACTCTCAGATGCGCAGTTGATAATTTGTTACAGAGGTTTTTCTCCTTTTCGCAGCAAATTTTCAGACCGTGCGTATAATTTTCAAATTCATATCCACTATAATTATTCAAAGGACCAAATCTTTGCACGTCGTCCGTCAAATGCAATAATGCATGTATTTTATGAGTTACAAAACTGTTGACGCCAACCCGTGTATGTTCAGAGAATAATTACGATGCTGGAAAGGTATACGGTTGTTGAGAAAATTATAAGACAACACAATACAGGAAATAATTATGTTTACCACACAGTATTTTATTTAATAAAACTCTTTGATCTCTATATCTGTATTTCTCAGTCTCAACGTTCTCAAAGCTTTGGCATATCACAGCAGGCGTTCTTACAAAAGACTAACCGGCGCATGCACGCAGCATGGCTACCTTCCCGCTTCGTTGCCTCGATCGGCTATCTCCGCGCTTACTCGGATAGTTTCGTGCGCGCGCATCAAACACGACGACAAACCTCAACAAAAACTGTATCCAAGTATACACTTCCGCCGTCTGAGCGTTTGATGCTTAACCCGAGATGTGTATATAATTCAATGAACCGATTTCTCGAGAGCGCTTTCGTAAATATATCGGCCAATTGAGATTCAGTTGGGACAAACTCCACGTTAATCTCACGATTTTGCACTTTTTCGCGTATGTAATGATATTTTATATCAATGTGTTTGGTCCGCTTATGAAATTCCTGATTGCGAACCAAACCAATCGCGCTCTGATTCTCGACATAAAGTGTCGTCGGTTCGTCGCATTTTTGCCCTATGCCGTTCAACAATGTGCGAAGCCACACAGCTTCTTTCGCTGCGGTTGACGCCGCAATATACTCGGATTCGGTCATGCTCAACGACACGAGTTTTTGTCGCTGTGACGCCCATGTTACGACCCCGCCCGCAGTACAAAGCGCATACCCTGTCGCTGATCCACGTGTTGCAACGTCACTCGAAAAATCCGCGTCCGAATATCCTATCAACTCGATTTTTGACTCGTCCGCGCGATATTCAATTCCCATACCCACCGTTCCGATTAAATATGAAATTATACGTTTTACTGCCAGCTAGTGACTCTTGTTATGACTGTTTAAAAATTTACTGGCAGCGTTAACTGAATATGCGAGATCCGGACGCGTTACCACCGCGAGAAACATCAACGATCCTATCGCCTCGCGATACGGCACAGGATGTTTTTCGCTCTCGTCGTCGACCGGATATAACACTGTATGGGGATCCGCCGGCACGGAGATCCCTTTTGCCTGACTCATCCCGAACCGTTCAATAATTTTTTTCGCATATGCCGATTGATGCACAAACATGGTTTTGTTTACTCGATCACGGCAGATTTACATTCCGACAAATGAACTGCAATCCCCGAGAGTTGTCTCGAACGCTTCGCGCAGAGCACTGATTTTTTTCTCAATTGTCTCTAATGACTTTGACGCGACAATACCATCGTCGACGAACAACGCGAAATAGACTTCGTGCCCATCGCAAATACCGAAAAATATGCATTTGTCTGCGTCTGTCTTCTCGAGATTGAAACGTCTCAAAAAATTTACGAATTTTAAATTCCAGCAACGCGGTGCTTGTTTCAACCCGTATATCGATTTTCGAAGCAGACACACTACGTTTTCTTGACTTTTTTCTTCCTTGTTGTCGTGAAGCCCCACTGGAACTTCCATCCGTATTTCTTCGTCTAAGTCACCGTGCAGAAAAGCTATGCGAACGTCGAATTGCACAGTCTCCAGATCTGCATGTGTGATTATCGCCAAAAGTACTCGGCGCGAATCATATCGCACCACCGGTGAGAATGTTTCCGAGTAGTCAACGCCCTCACGCTGCATGAACCCTCGAGCGCATAACCGTGCTTTGTATCTTGCCACGATTCCTTCAGTGTCCCGTATGATTTTGAGCACCCACTTAGAGTCGATCGTCTTCCCTCCTGGGATTCTCGGAACGATCTCCCAAGTCTCGTTCTTCTCAAGCGACTCGATCTCATCTCCGATTGCTTCCGCCCATTGAGCAGCCTCCGGACTCGACATCGCCTCTTCATACGTTGTAGGAACATTATATTCGACAAAGCACAATGCGTACCTCGCCGGTGGCCGCAGTGATTCACGATTACGCAACGACATCGACGTTGCTGCATCTTGTCGCTGACCCCTCTGAACCTCGTTTTCGATTTCTACGACATCTTCTGCCGCTTGAGCTTCGACAGCTACATTTTCGACAACATCTTCTTCATCGCTGTTACTCTCATTGTCGCTTCCATGGATTCGTTCCGATTCCGCGCTCGTTGAACAACACATGCCTGGAAACAGATATCGTACGCGGCGTAGGATCATACAACCTGTAATTGGTTGACTTGCTGTCGTATCACACCATGATGAGCTTTTTAGCCCGAGGTTCGAGGTTCGTTGTCGTCTGTCTCGGCACACAAGCATAGGCGTCTGAACCGAACACTCGCATGTGACGAAGACTCGGTTTTCTTCCGTTCCGATGTTCGAACGGTGTACGGCTTCCGCTGACTCTCGACTGTCCGGTCTTGTTGAGCGCATACAGAGCTGTTGCTGTCGCCTCCGCCCACAAACTCAACGGAAGCTTCTTCGCGTGAATCATCGTTCTCGCCGCCTCGACAACAGTTCGGTTTTCTCTTTCCGATTTTCCGTTCTGTTCTGGCGTGTACGGCGCTGTCGTCTCCAGTGTGATCCCTCTACTTTTCATGTAGCTCTTTATTCTTTCGTTACAGAACTCTGTACCGTTATCTGTACGCAACGTCTTCATGGTGCGCCCAAATTTATTGTTCAAGAGACACTCGAACTCCATGAAACGATCGTATACATCAGATTTATGGCGAATAAAAAATACGAACCGAAAACTTGTGGCGTCATCTTTGAACAACACGAAATACCGTGCTCCTCCGAGTGACTGGACTGACATTGGGCCACACACATCGCTGTGTATCAATTCCCCTGGCTTACTGGTCGTTTTTCTAGTTTCTTTTCGAAACGGAAGTTTGTGAAGCTTTCCGAATTCACACGCTTCACAGAAGAACTCGTCGACGCTCTTCACAATCACCCCCTCGACCAAGTCTCGACGCACCAATTCGACAAGCACCCGCTTGTGTAGATGACCGAGTCTCTCGTGCCAAGTCTTTATGTCCAGCGCTGTCACGTTTACTTCTTTGTTCAACCTCGACCTCCATAAAAACATTCGGCACAAGCCGTTTGTTTGTTTTATTCCCATTGCCTCGACCGCATCACCGCGAAGCACCTCGACGAGCCCGTTCTTTTTCTCACTCGAAATCCCTTGTCCATACAGACGCCAACCGAGAACAGATTCCTTTTTACCCGAGGAACGAGTAACACATTTTCGATAATTCCGCTCTCCCACTTGCCGTCGACATACCTTCCGATTTGAACGTTACCGACGCCCGCTACCTCGCACTCGCCATCGTCACCGAGCACAACGGTCTCCCCCGTTACCGACCGCAGGTTCTCGACCCAGTCACGCCGTGAGGTAACATGTTCCGACGCTCCGCTGTCGGTAATCCAGACCTCGCTTTTATCGGCTTCCTGTAACTGTCGGATCTGTTCGGGTGACGGTAGTTTTCTTCCCGTGTCTATTACCAACACCTCTCTGTTTTTCGCTTTCGAATGAACTACGAACGCGCACTTGTTGCTCGGCTGACTATTGCCACAGTTTTTGTTGTCTTTGGTCTTCTTTTTACACTTATTCGCGTAATGTCCCTTTTCTTGACATTTGAAGCACTCCTTTGTGGATTTTTTGTGCTTATTTTTCCATTTTGCGTTACTTTTCGCCTCGCACTTCGACGTCACCGACAACGCACTCGTCGATTCACCGTCACCCGCGAGATTTGAATCTTCCTTGATTAACCGCTGTAGCAAATATGTCATGGTTTGCCGCTCTGGATTAAAACTAGCCCACGCGGTCTTAACATACCGTATTTGCCGTCAAACTCGACAGAATCTTTGCGATAATCGCTCTATCTGTCTTTGGCTCTCCGAGATCCTTTAATCTACTGGCCATATTCTGAACCGTACTCACGTGTTGAACAACGAAATCAGATAACCCCATTTCGGACGAATAAAAACGTTCCTCGAGTGTCCCGACGTTCAATGCCGACTTTTTCTCGTGCATTGTTCCAAGCATGTCCCACACCTCTTTGGCCGTGACACACACCAACACACAATCCACTTGATCGTCTTCCATTGCCGAGGTGATAACTGCCGTTGCCTTGGCGTCGTCTTTTAGCCACTGCTTCATGCGACTTGCGTTGACACCCTCTTCGTTCTCCGGCCTCGCTCTCGTATCGCAAACTACATCGAAAATTTATTTGGCTTTGAGTACAGCGGTGATTTTGTACTTCCACGCTTGAAAGTTCTTTCCATCAAACCGCTTGACCGCCTTCACTGAGCCTTCGTCCGACGTTTTTCTTCTTCGATATTCACCCGAAACGAAAAAATATACACTCGACCACGTTTGCAAAACTCTGCTAAATTCAACGATATATTTATCACCACGCTCGCATCTGCGATCCCCGTAATTTTTATTGATTTACTTTTACTTTTTTTTCGTATCACGTCCCTTGCGCGCACGCTGTAATGGTCGACTCGACCACGCCGCTCTACCCAGCAACTTATTCTGATACGTAACCTGGGCCCATAACCTGTTGAGGCCAACCCGTGTATGTTCAGAGAATAATTACGATGCTGGAAAGGTATACGGTTGTTGAGAAAATTATAAGACAACACAATACAGGAGATAATTATGTTTACCACACAGTATTTCATTTAATAAAACTCTTTGATCTCTATATCTGCATTTCTAAGTCTCAACGTTCTCAAATCTTTGGTATATCACAGCAGGCGTTCTCACAAAAGACGACCGGCGCATGCACGCAGCATGGCCGCCTTCCCGCTTCGTTGCCTCGATCGGCTATTTCCGCGCTTCCTCGGATAGTTTCGTGCGCGCGCATCAAACACGATGACAAACATCAACAAAAACTGTATCCAAATATCCTATATGCTTCTTCTCGTTGCCGACCATTCCCCCGAATCCGACTCCCCAATTTGCCATTCCGCCGAACGGCCAGTACCCCGAATGCCCAATCCCTGAATGTTCGTGCCCTCGTATCCCCGTTCCCTTGAAAATCAAATTTCATAACTGATTTAGGTGCCCAGGTAGAATATTGTCGGATAGGTTAGAAGCGTTAAACTGGTCTAACGAACGGACTCCGTCCGTCGTTCCGACGATTCGGTTATTATCAACAGATCCCTCGGATCTGCAATCAGCGTCATGAGAAAGTCCGTTGGAAACGTTCGTTAGAAACGACCGTTAGAACCAAGGATGGAATTCCGCCGAGACAGCGGAATCCGTCGACCGCGGAGCTGTCAGCGGGCACTCCGCGGCCAGCGCAAAAGGGCTCCTTTTGCAGATAGTAAGATCACTACGCGGTCCATCGAGGGTTAACCGACGGGACCGCAAAGACAGTCATCGCCTGACCGTCACCTCCGATAGTCATACGTTTGACACTCTCTGCCTGACCTTTTTACGCGATATCCATATTATTACTCTTTCGAATCGAGTCAAGTCGCTTTAATTACCTATTGTAGATCGTGGGAATAGGAACAACCTTTGAATAAACCTTTAGTAGTTCCTCTAACGCTGTGTCGATATTCAATCGAACCCATCACTTCCCTAAACGACTCGCAGAGTCGACGCGTCGCTCCCTAGCTTTAGTTTAGCTGCTATAAAAACTTCATGATGATAAGCGATCAAAAAAGTAGACATTTGACATTAAAAACTCAGAAGATATGAACGATAATTCTGATAAAAATAAGTGTTTTATATTATTAGGATACATTTTCATTACCGCATTTGACGTTCAACGTACGGTGTGATTGTTAGAAATAAAAATAATTCATCTCCACAAGTACGTGGGTATGTATATGATGATGGTGGTGGTGATGCCCACGTGTGCGCGCGCATGTGTGTGTGCGTGTGAGACACTTTCAATTTTATTCAAATCAAAATGGTCCGTACAATTGTTCGCAAATAATCAATAATTCCACATGATTCGTAGTTTAACGCTATTCTCCTGAACTTTGATTGCGTTGCTAGCCATTTTTTATTTAGAGCAGCCTTAATTTTCCGTCCAAGAGACACCTCAACTTCCGCAATTTCTGTGTCTCCTTGCTTTTTCATTATATTTTGTGGGAAACTGTACAGATGAGGATGATCTTTCCTCATTAACAAATGGAATCGGTTGTGCCATACTTCTGATGCATTATTCGTTCGAGCCTGACCTTGAATGGTTGCATCATATTGGTTTCTCATATGAATCAGATATCTGGGTGGTATTTTCGCTGTTCGTCGGCCTTTTCTTGGTGTACCGGTTGCTTACGTCAAATCAACAAATTCGATGAAATCGGTCAGAACTTCCGATGCATCTTCTTTCAAGCGAGTGAAAGAGTCTTCGACGTCACCAATTGGGACGAGCGATAATCCTGCGACCATGTGCGTATAATTCTTCAGCGTTCGGTCATCTGCATCATTAAAAGCTGTTTGCAGACCCAACGTCTGAACTTTTCTGTACAAGCTCTGGTTTAGATGAAAAAAACCCCGGTTATTGCTGTATGTGGAAACACTTCTTTACACGCATTGATGATAACCAGTTCGAAATCCATCATTAACAATCCAGGCTCACAGCTCCGTATTCCATATTCAACTACGGCTGAAACGATCGCTCGCAGAACTGATGAATAATGGCGACTTTCTTTGGAAGATAGTAAAACGTATACGAACGGCAGGGCCACGACTTCTCGCTCATCGTTCTCATTGTTTCTGCTGAGTGTTCCCAATATGGTGAAAACTTGCGTGAAAATATGCGGTGAAACCAACGGGACATATATTTTATTTATGATTGTGCTGTAAAAAAAAGTCAATTTTCAACAATATTATTATCAACCTTGAACGTTCCGTCTAAGAACCACGTAGAAGATGAGCTTGAAAGCTCTGTACTGCGTTTTGTCGCAAAAACAATTACTCTACTCTCTTCTGGTTAGCTATGATATCGTGAATCGTATATTAAGAATTTGTCGCCAATCAACGTTTTCTGATAAACATCAGGTTTCCAAATGTGTTAATGAAGAGGGGTTGGGTGGTAAACATTTTCGTCGTACTCGATGTATCACTTTCTTCATAAGTTCTCTTTCGGGCAGATGTCTAATTACTCCGGAAGATACTCACAATCGAACAGCGGCATGTCGGTGTGTCACAGAGCGTTCGACTCGCTTCGGAATGTTTCGGAAAACTGAACGAACCCGAAGCCTCGTTTGGCAGCGTTCAAGGTTATCCATCTAAGCCGCAGCCACTACGCGATCTGATGACTACTAGTCCAGTAAATATCCTCGAAAGTGAGACAATTTTATGTAACAGGCTGAAACTTACGTACCCTACATTTTTGGGTGTTCTGAATCGATCTAGTCAGGAGATTTCACCATAAGCCGTGTCCTAAGGGGCGACAAAAAACGATTTAAGGGATAAAACACGCGTATCTCACCATGATCTCGCAAACTTTCGATGCTGAACCGATTGATATCTAATATTGATAACTGAGTATCGAATTCAATTTCAATTTTGAGAATATAAAAATCTGATTTGCCGCTGCGCATTTGACGCTGCCATGAAAAGGCACCTTAAATTACGTCAATTTTTACAAAATGTGAAAAACATAATTTAATTATTTCGTTTGTCACACCGCACGTATAGAATCGTATGATCGCGGAGATAAACATATATCTCCGCTACAGTATTACATAAAGTAGCATGAACAAAAACTTATACTATCATAGTTCAGTGACGATATAGCACTTGATTACGCGTGCAATTCGTCGCAGAAAAAAATGTGATTCAATGATTTGAACATATCGGTACTATATTGCATATTCGAAATATTTCGTAACATATAGGCATACAAATATTGTATGAATATTGTCAAAGTACATTTATGAAATATGCCATATATTTTGTAGATATAGTAACGATATCTGAATATATGTAGCTATAAATATTTGACATGAATATAATAAAAATATCATATCCACATACAAAATATTATCAGACATTTTTAGACATTCCCATATATCCAATATATATATTGAATGCTGTCTGGGAAGTAACTAGCGTATTTTACCTATCCTCAAGTCGCCCTTTGTGTTTGCGTAGTCGAAGAAACTCACATACTGTCGAGGAGGGAAATCTCCTGTCACAATACAGTTTTAAAAAGCTTGAAAAGTCAGATTGAAGAATATATAATGGTTATGCGCGCAAAATTGGAACAATACGATATAATTGCAATTTTAATGGGAAGACAAACATTTTCATGTCAAGTAAATGAAAAATCGAAATAAAAACAGCGACCCCTAAAAGTGAATCGACAGAGCTCCTCTTTTTTGAGGGTGTTTTTCTCATTAAACATAAATATTTGGGAGAGTAAGACGAAAAAAGTTAGTTTTTTTCTTCAAACTACCCTAATGTACATGGAATTTGGATTAAAATGCTTTCACCTTCAAATTCTGGTCTTGCGATACTTGATAAATGGCCTCACAGACTTCAGGACTTGTTTTCGCTATTGTGCAAATAGGAATTCGAAAAAGGTGCATCAGTGACTGGTAACTATTACCTGCGAAGTTTGGACAGCGCGTCAAAATTATTGCATCAATTTTAATCTGACAATCAGTTAACAAATCATTTAAATCCACCAAAGAAATCTCAAAGTTAGTGCCAATCTCTCTCCGGTTGGAATTGATTTCCGCAAGTGAGCGTCGCGCCTCCGGATTAGTGGTGCAATCATTTGCAGCAACGTTATCAAATTATAACACGACATACGCATGACATTTTTGTACGCAGCGAAATGTTCTTGATTGACTTCAGTTGGTAATTTATGATGTACCCCAGCATTCTGATTTCTTCTCAAAATTCTATCTTGATCCCAACATTTTGGCTAGTTCTTGTTCTCTTCTTCCAGAAAAAAATAGTGACATCAGCAGATCATTAATTTTTTGTCACCGTGAGTTATTTTCTTAGTTACTTTGAGATAATCTTCACAAACTGCGCAATTGTTAACAGGCATGATTGAAAGATTGGCTAATTGAAAACAACAATAATCAAATTGAAGGAAATCGAAAAAATTGGTTTCGGTTGGGTTGGGTCGGCTCGGCTCGGGTTGGTTTCGACCAATTATGGGTCAAACAAATAACTTCCCGATCATGTATTTCTACCATTATTTTTTCTTTATTATATACATGTTTCTTATATCATGTTGTTTTTTTTCATTTTCGATAACATCCTCAATCAACCCAACCCCTCCGTCCCCTCATCCTGAATAATAATGAAGATATAACATTTTTCCGCCCATTATCTCTTGTTTTGATTCAGCGTCTTGTAGTCGAAGAATTTTTAGAATAAGGCGCTTAGATTGTAGGAACACAGACATTGACAATAACTACCATATAGAGTTCGGAGAGCACCAATTAAAAGAAAATATTGGCTTGATTTAGTATTTTTGCGTCAAGCATTTGTTTCCATAAATATCGGAATCGACAATTTTCACGAAAAGAAGTCTGCCATTTGGAAACAAAGAGTTGTTGAGGTTGGAAATAAAACGAAAATAACATTAAAGTGAAAAAAAATCTCAAAATTTTTATTCGTTCAAATAACTGAAAAACCACTCATCAAATCGTACTCATGATGTAATCAGGTCCAAGTCCCACCTAGGCACGTGAATGGGCGAAGGACCGTTTTAATTATCATCGTTTATTGAGAAGAAATTGTAGCACGAAATTTTGCTCACACACACACGGTTCCTGAAACCGTCAGAGGAAGATTCTACGGGTCCTAGAACGTGGAGATATTGTAAGATTTCCATTTTCGATTTTCTGGGTGATTACAATAACTTCCCTCTAGATCAGGAAGTGGAAAACATAGTAATTATGACATATTCACCACCGGACCCATCTCAAAAGTTGTTAAGAAGATACTCGTTCGTACAAAAAAAAATCATAAAAATTCAAGTATGCACTCGTCTGAACAAGAAACAGATTTGAGGTTTGAAACTCAAAAATGACACACAAACATGTATTGAAAAAGAGAGTTTATGGTCCTTTTCTTAAATTACACAAGAAAATGAAACTATTGAGGAAAAAACCTAATTTCGTCCATTATAGCAAAAATTACGGGCAAAAGAGCGGAGTTCAACATCCATTGAACGAGTGATCCGGAAAATCTCAAAACTCTCCCGAAAAGTTTTTTTTCAAGAGTACGAAAGGATCCAATAATTGAAAGAATCAAAAATAATTTTTTTCTCAAATATCCAAGTTATATCGAAATGCCCCATATATGAAAACGACATGCCCTTCGCCCAAAATTATACTTAACTAGATCCGGCCTTAGGTTACGACAAAATTTAGATCAAGGCTTCTATTTTTCGATGCCGTCTGGCACTTTTCACAAATTCAACATGGCTGACCAGGCGTGGCGGCGAAACATAGAAGAAGCTGAAAAAGTAAAGTGTTTGTAAAAGTTTTGTGTGGAAGACATATTGTTAAGAAATTCTTTCTGTACTTGAATTATACATTCATACGTATATTTCCATCAACTACCTGATATTTTTGAAAATTCAGAATAGCGAGTTCAATATAGCGAATAAAAGATGAAAAAAATGAATTTTTATTGAATAAATATCAGGGATTTCTTTGATAACTAATCATGAACCCGTTATCAAATTTCCAAACTTCTAAATGGCGGTGCATGTAGCAAACAAAAGATTAAACATTTTTCAATTTTCATGGAAATTAGTGTTGGGAATTCGGATGGGTAGCTGATTACGAATCTGTTATCAGACTCCCAAAATTCACAATGACTGATCCAATATGATGGCAAGACCTATGAAAAATTGTACCAGAGTTAAATTTGACAACCCACAGGTTTCGAAATAATATAAAGAAAAAAAAATCTAAGCTAGAGTATGTCTCTTTTTTTCTATATTGTACTTCAATTTTCAATTTCTCAACGAGAGTTTCATCCTTTGAGTAGCGTTTGAAGACGTGTTGATCATCACCTCTCGCTGTTGCGAAATTTGAAAGAAATGATTCTCAATTATTTATGGAACGTGTTACGCGGATTCAAACTTTTTGTTGAGGTTTCTGCCCATCTTGTTATGTTCAAGTTCACTAAAACAAAAAATTTTGATGTACTTAAAATAATTTTGCGCTCATTTAAATAGTACTTCGAACGATAAAATGGCTTGTGGTGGATTCACACTAAGACCATCCCTGTACGCTTCTCTCTTAAACGTTGCAACAATACCATCGTAATCTATTTTCATGGGCAGTCGCACTAAAATGCCACTCTGCTTCAACATTGAAATCTGCTTTCTTCTGAATTAGGTTAGCGATTTAATACCGAATCTTCAAATGCTGTTCAGCACCATCAGTCATGTAAATTATTTTCTTCACTTTTCTCATGTTTCCATCATTTCCCGGATGGGCAAGCTTTGAATGGTGTAGTCCGGAGCAGTATCGTGTTTCAAGCTGTTTGACAAGATGACGCAACGAGTATGCTTCATTTCTGATCCTTCCTTATAATAATAAATAACCGGAAATTTGGTGCATTGATCATTAATTCAAATGAAATGATTGCGCACCAGCTTGAACCGTATATGAATGATTTTCAGAGGAGTCGAACAGGACAATCATCTTTCCTTCAGATACATTTTTTTGTAAAATGAAAAGTGATTGCTGTTGGGCGATGAATCAGTGTGGTTTTAGTATTTGCAATTCGTTAGATAGGTTGTTAACAAAATGAGTGGCTTTTAACGTAACTGATTGCAAAGTATACGTATCAGTTGCTGTCCACGTACTATATTCTACGATAGCAATGCACGTGTCATCCAATAGTTTAAGTGATTCGGCTGAAAGCTCTAGAATGCTTAGACATTAATTGCATCCATTAGGATGGCATTTCGAACGTGAACTTTGACAAATATCAGTTCTCAGCAATCCTCATAACAACAAATTGGCTTCTATTGGTGATTTGTAATTTTTTTTAATGAGAGTGGCTCGTTTTGCTTGCGAAAGAGCAGGTGTCTATGCTGCTAGGAGCCGAATCAAACTAGCGGTTGCGACCACTAGTGCGAGCACTAACGCAAGTGCAATTTCTTACCAGTTCACAGTTAAAATATTGCAGCTACCTCATACCAGTTATTTTAAGCGCTATTTTGTATCGGTCATCTTGTAACGAAAAACTCGATGAGTTGATGTTCTTGATTGAAGGATGAATAAGTCGTGGGTGTATTAGTCCATGTTGATCAGAATCAATTTTATTGTATTGTCGACGTTTCGGTTGAATCATGGTCAAACATTATCAATACTAAAATACAAAAACGAAACGTTGTTATTATGGAAAAGGCTTGGTGGGAAATATCTCAATATTTCGGTTTGAAAAACTTAGAATATTGAGTTGGATTTATGTAATAATAGAACGAAAACTGTAAATTAAAATTACCGTGTGTTTGTGTGTGTGAAAAATGCTACCTGGTTTTCAAAAACGAAAATGAAACGAAAAGAAAAGATCATGTGGAAACGTGTGTTCAGTCATCATGGATTACGTTGTGCTGATTGAACGTGGCAACGGTTTTATAAATGTGGTGGTCAGGTAAAACCGTCAGGGCGGGAGATTGCAACATATAAATGGTTGTTGATTGATAAAATTACGTATTTCGAAGCGTTATGATGTAGAATTAGCGAGATGTTAGTATTTTACCAATTTTTGCTCTTCGTTCATGTCTAGGATGATGTTGACACGTGGGTGGTCGTCGGCAAAGAGACCGGCGACTGGGGCAGTCAATAATTATGATGGAGAGAATTACCAATCTAAGGTGACATGCATGTGTTATCATTGGTTACTTGGGAAATTTTCTTGTTTACCTGTGCAGGAATCCATGATAGCTGAACACACGTCACGACAATGTTCCTTTTTTCCATTTTATTTTCGTTTTTGGAAACCAGGTAGCATTTTTCACACACACTAACACACGGTAATTTTAATTTACAGTTTTCGTTCTATTATTACATAAATCCAACTCAATATTCTAAGTTTTTCAAACCCAAATATTGGGACATTTCCCACCAAGTCTTTTCCGTAATAACAATGTGCTGTGTTTGTATTTTAGTTTTGATAATGTTTGACCATGATTCAACCGAAACGTCGACAATACAATAAAATTGATTTTGTTCAACATGGACTGATACACCCACGACTGATACATCCTCAGAATAACTCGATACAACATCTCCTCCTTCTCCACTCCCTTCCTCGGTTTGAATTTCGCCATTCGCCCGCGACGCCTGATAATGTCATTCAGAGTAAGTTTCGCGTTCTTCCTTTCCCCTACCTTCCTTTTCTTGCCCCCGCGTAACCCGAATCACGGCATGCCCCGGATGGATGAAGGACGTCCAGCACGGCCCGGAGAGGGCACGAAGGAGCGAGGAACGATTATCAAGCCACAATATGCCTCCAGCCGTAGTAAGCTGCCAGACTGCCAGTGCAGCGCGCTGCAAAGTGGTTGGAACGTGGGGGCAACCTCGATTCTCCGAATGAAAGATTTTTATGATTGGAAGATCGATTCTGGTGGGTTATTTCTTGAAGAATCTGGATATGATAATGGTTTTTCGTTTGAAAATTATGTCAACCCATTTTCATTCGTTGAAAATGGAAATTGGAAGAATTGGCTGATTCGAGAGTGATACAAGTTGACTATCAGGAAGTGCTTTTGGCTTCGTTTAAAAATTCAGTCGATCGAACTTTGTTATTGGGACATCTTATATTACATTATATCCAGTCTACGTGAGAAAATTTGAATATATGGACCATTTGCATTGAAAAAACACCAATTTCACGTTGATTTTATATATTTTCGACTCCACAAAAAAGCTCCATTAGTCCCCGGTCCAACTTTGCGAATTTTTGATAGTACTTAGATTGTACTTTGATCGCTATAAATGTTGTTTGCGCCCGCGTTCACAACGACTTTTTCTCTCCCGGTTGGGTCATTCTGATCTCCCCACCGGAGATTCTCGGAGCCTCCCCCGGATAGAAAAAAACTGTCAAAACAAAAGTTCTAGGGCACAGAGAAGGTTGTCTAATGGTATCGATGACCTCGACCTTGAAATGAGCCCCTTTTCCTTGGCCGAATTCACGCACATGATATTCTGTTTTCTTATCATCGCTCCGATGAGAAGAAACTCAAAATATAGCTAAGACTTCACAAATTACTCATCCTGTGTGCTTGGCCATAATCTAGCTCGATTCAGCGAGTCGAAACCCTTCAATAATGACCATAACTCTAAAAATGTTTGAAGAAATGCAGCGTGTCCGAAGTTTTTTCCGTTTCGTAGGCCGTTTCCGACCACTGTGCGCAATCAGAACGAGCATATCCGAAGCTCGCTGCGGCCTAACCACTGATCCCTATACTAACTGGATAGCTGATTCGTATGCTTTCAGCACAGAACAGCTTATGCCGATTGGAAGCGACTTCAGCCCCGCAAATCATTTTACCTGGAACTAACAAAGTAACTAACTAAATTGCTTCAAAGTGAAATTTCCATCCCATCGAAAGATTGCAGTGGTGTTGAGTCGTGAAATATCATTGAAGTGTTACTTACCCTGCTCAGTTTAGGCGTTATAATCAGTGAGAAAAGCGAAGAAGAAGAAAGTAAGACAAATATAGAAAACCTGTATTATATGGATACGATCTAACCTGATTTATTCATTTCACATTTTTTCATTCCACTAAAACTATGTTAGCGTGGAGAAATGCGGCGATTCGAGATGACTTTTATGTTTTTTGTTCTACAGTCACAAAAAATAGAAACAAGAACAACTATAAACAAAAATAACTATTGTTCAATTTCACTTTCAACAATTCAGTTTATGAAAATTGTTGTTGTCACACAACCCTAGAATAGCGTGCAACAATTAAAATAAATTGAATGACGCAATAACCGTGCTTCTCAGGATAATATGGTTATCACAGCGACTGAGCGCGTTTTGTTAGTTCTAAGTAAAATATTTTGCGGCTCTAAAGTCGCTTCCAATCGGCACAGGCCGCGTTGATCAGTCAGCTATCCAGTTAGTATATTGATCATTGGGCCGAACATGCCTCAAATAAAACCGCTGCTGCTATCTTCCATCCGCCTGCCGAGCCTCGTCCGTCACCTATTCACTCCTGAGTTGACGCACCGACTCTCCCGTCCAACGAGTGAGGCGATTTTGTGCAGCATCAATTCGAACGCACGACGGAGAGGAAATTCTTAGCCCACTAATCTCCACCACGAACCAAACCCGCAGCCACCAACCAACAACCACTCCGAATCAACGTGGAAGACGACGAGATACCCGATGGAGAGATTCAAGCCCAACTTCCCCGCGCGTGTGCTTGTGAGAAGATTATTGCGAGTGTGTATTTTATTGTAATTGTGAGTGTGTGTCTGACCTGCATTAGAACCCGATGCTAACATGCCTGAATTCGCATTACGGCGGGAAGCCAGCAAATGAGTGAAAGATGTAATACTAACTTTGATCGGTCATCTGTTGCGACGGAGACAAAGACAGCCGAGCATTTATCGAACAGATTCGTCGAAAAGAATAAAATGATATATACAACTTAGGGTGGTCCTCCAAATCCCATCCCTGGAATTTTAGCCGTGTCGTCTCCTCGTTTGATTCAAAATGGATAAGAAAAATTGTGTGCCAAATCGGCACGCCGTAGCTCAACGGGAAAGCGTGCCGGTGTAGCAGTTTTTTTTTTTCTCCATTCGAATAACATTGGTTTTCAGTTAATTTTCTGCGTTATTTTTTTTCACGGTTCAGGAGGGCAAAAAAAGTTGCATCCTGCGTGAAGTGCATGATAAATAGGGTTACCTTATATGGAATTTTCGGCACATATGTCAATTTATATAAACCATCCAATAATTCATCCTTTCCAAATAATTCATACTCTTAGAAATCAATACTTAAAGGTACGAGAAAAAGTTTTGAACAAGAAATGTTCATCCGCTGAAAATACGAAAATTCAGTCGGATGACTTTAGTCCGTATCTACATTATTTGTCAAGATATTCGGAATTCACCATTTGAAGACATAAGCTTCGAATATCTTCGTAAATACAGGAGATAGGGAGAAAGACCATGAAACCGAACTTATGAATTTTTTATAGAGAAACATTTTTTATATAAAGCTTTTTTACGTATCTCCGAGACTTCAGTGGCAAAACCTTTATTATTAACTGAATTGTTAAGGATGAACAGAAACGACCTTATTTGATTGAGATCTTTATTCTTTCCGGAGGCAGATGCCAATTCTTAGAACTTGATGATGCGAAACTTTTCGTTCCACCCAAAATTAGATCCTCCATTTCAGATCCCCCGCTACTTCGTTTTATGATGACTGAAAAATGTTTTTATTGTATCCATAAGTATAATCGCTGTGAGAAAATTATCCAACGATCAAGCCCTTCAGAGTTCGAGGTTGGAAAAGACGATATTAGTTCCTTCTTCGCGAGAGGCGCTGATGATGGAAATTGCACAGCCGGAAATCGGATTCACCTATTTATAACAAAACTTGATTCCATCCTGTGGTGTGGTATTCCCAAAAGGCTTTATCGAATGTAACATGTTTTTACCACTGTGCTGACGTCAAAATATTTCTTTAATCGGTAATATCGATACCCAAATTTGTGGTAATAAGTTACCCTCCAAGTTACAGCTCTTAAAAGTGTTGTTCTGATATCTCCAATACGTTAAATCACCTGTCCACGGTATCTCAGATCTTATCATCAAAAACATATCAATTTTGAGGTACACAGCGCGTTTACAACCTCAAAAAGAGTCAGGATGTACAGAGAAATTGATAAGTCTCTATAATGAATGGTACAGTTTACAAAAAAAAAGCCGGTTGACTACACAATCAGGGAAGAGAAAAAAATTTCAGTTCCAGCCTTCGAAATCCGGTTTATATTTCTCATGGAAATACTATTGACGTGATAGATGAGTTTAGCGGAGAATTCTTCACAAATCAAAGGACAGATGGCTGACTCGGTTTTATTGGAGATATTAATACTGTATATGATGTACACGGAAAAGCGGAAGAGCTACCTTGAGCAGAAGTTCAGGCAGTGAGTTTGGCAAAGCATGAAAAGTCAGGTAAGTCAGGATAGCATGATGCATCAAATCAACTGCTCTCTTTGCCTTCACATTGACGACCTTCAAGTCCGTTACAATTCCTAATCCCGCTGGAAATTGCGACTTGATTTGAATCGTCATCGCTATTCATCTCTGCTATCATTTTTTTTCTTATGATACATAGATTCTGATTTTTAGTGATTTGGAAATGACGTGATAAAATAGTATTATTCGAAATCTCGAATAAAAAAATCTTTTTATACATTCTCCTAAGTATTAAAATAATTGCCTATCTACATCACCACGAAATTGCATTAGATGTTCTGATGAATAAGTTTTACGTCACTGATCTTATCCATGGAAAATTGTTACAATTTTTTCGAGATGACAATATTAAGTGGGCGTCAAATGGTGAAGCTTCTGGGAATACTCTAAGTCGAAGAAGTGTTGGCACTCATTCGAAAGCCACCTGTGGCGATTTTGAAATCGAAATTGGTCCATCGGAATGTGAAAAACGTCGGGAAACATCAATTTTATCAATGAGAGAGTAGCAGCAGTTGTGGACAAATGCAGACTCTCTGACAGAAATTCATTCCATTTAATCGTCGCCCTTGCTCAATCTCTAGACTTGAATGTCAACACGCTGTTTGTGAATAAATCATCAATTCGACGTTGCAGACAAAAGTTGTGTGAAGTCAGGGTCGACAGGATCAAAGAGAAAGTCAAGAATACCAAACTCAACGTCCTAGTATTACGCTGTGATGGTACTATGCTCGAGAATCTTCCTACGCGAGAAGTACTTGATCAATTACCAGTGGTAATCACGAACGGTGATATCGAATTATTGTTGGGAGCCTCAAGCCAGAGGCCTCAAACTCCCAACCACGATCTCCAATTTCTGAAAAAACTAAGATTATCGATCCATTGATGGAAAAATATCCCAAGTGACACTGAACAAATTCCGGAATCACTTATGATACATCAATCCTAAAACATTTGCGATGACCTTATTTGATAAACAATTATTGATTGATGTTGAGAGAAAAATGATAGCAGAGATGAATATCGATGAAGATTCAAATGAGTTTTATTTCAATCGGATGAAGATGAACTTGAGAGATATTAGTAGCTGGTATTACGAGGAAATGGATAGTTTTTCGACGTCAATAACTTCGAAATTCTTTGAAAGATTCGACATCAATCGAGAATTCTTGGAAATCGATCCTTCCACGTGAAATCAAGACGACAATTTCCGAGCGAGATCAAAAGTTGTGACAGGCTTGAAGGTTGTCAATGATGCGACAGAGAGAGTAGTTTATTGGATGGAGTCCTAGAATAATATCTTGACGCAGGGTGAAGCTCAGAGATGGAATATCCTGCAGATAATAACAGACTACAGAAAAGTAATTCCCAGTCATAGAAAACAACAAGTTGTGGAGAATTACCGAAGAAAATTTCTGTGAAAGTCCTGAATTCAATAATCTTATAGCTTATTTATTCTTCAATCGATAAGTTAATCACAAAATTGATTACAATTTGAGTTGTTCTTATTATTTTTCAAGAATAACATGCATAAATCTGAAAAACTTGCCGTCACATGATAGGCGATCCCCAAATGACATAAAAATCAATCGAAAACTGTATGAGACTTCATTTGAATCGCCAGTCATCTATTTTAGATATTCAACAATAGTAAGATTGAAATTAATTGCTGCGTGTACGAAGACAAGAAGAAGCACAACTTGAACAAGAATAAAAAGGCGTTCTCAATGCGAGGTTGTCATTATTTACAAAATTTTCGATTGGTTAGTTTTGCTTTTGGAAGTTTTGCCCAGTCATGGTCGGTTCTATTCATTTTTAACAAATGAGTTATCAATGAAGGCTTTGCACCCGAACGCTTGGAGATACGTAAAAAAGTTCTGTGTAGAAAATGCTTCTCTAAAAAAGATACATAACTTCGATTTCATGATTTTTTTCTGTATCTTTTGTATTTGCCAAGATATTTCAGAATTATATGTCTTCGAATGGTGAATTTCGCATATCTCATCAAATAATGGAGATACGGACTAAAGTCATACGACTAAATTTGTGTATTTTCAGTAGATGAACATTTTTTTCGGAAACTTTTTGTCGTATCTTTAAGTATTGAATTCCAAAAATATGAATTATTCAAAAAAGATGACTTCCTACATAGCAAATATACATTCGATGTACTTATATATTACGTATCTCATGCTCGGTACATTACATATCCTCTGTACATACTCTTATTGTGAAAGGTATGTGCTATGGAGGTTCGATGTGGATGAACTTAGTAAATTCGCAGTATGTACATGTGTACATGCGTATAATACAAAATGTATCTTCGCAGTATGTCCAAATGCACGTACTCCACGTATGTTTCATGTACACGGAGTGCCAATATTTTCTGCATATTCTTATAGCGTGTAACATACATACCATGGATGTCTTAGGTACGTAACAAAGTTATCATATGGATGTCCAATAAGATCCTGATACATGTTTTGTAAATCGAAATGATATCGCATGTACTGTAACCTTTCTTGGCTGCTGCCAAATGCAGTCAGACCGCTATAGTGTTGTAATGGATTTCTTTGCTCCAACAACACTTGAGTTTTATCAAATTCAATATTCTGACGGAGACTACGCCGAAATGCAACTGCCGATAAGCGTGAATTTAAACGTCCCGTATAAACACAAATCACCTGGAGAGATTTGTGAGGAATCGTCGATTCGAGCTACAACAGCTGTGTCGCTAGAGCGACATTTGAAGGAAGGGATTCGACTGATCCATGCAACACCAAAACATTACCACGACAGCATAACCAGACTTGGGTCTACTGCTTGCAATGCGTCAGATACTCTGCGCTTAAGAGTAGCCGAAGCGGTTCCCCATCGGGAATTCGGACGTATATCAGGGTTTGGCGAAACTCGGTTGACGGAACTAATTCAATAAAATAACCTGAAAATTAATAAACAAAAATCAATGCGACGACATGCGTCAATTTACAAAAATAAAGAAATGATAATATGGCTGAGATCTCATGCTCGACAAACGCAAACTAAATCAAATTTACTAAAGACAATAACGGTCCGCCGACAAGTAAAAAATAAGAGAACTATAATCGCAATGATTTGAATGAAATAAAATGTCTCTGCTTTCTCGGTCGTTAATCTGGTTGACAAAGTCTCTCTGACTTTGTCCTAAATTATTCTAATTTAAATTTTGCATTTGAGTTTTGACTCTATAATTCGGAATTAAAAGGGAAATTCTGCGGCGAGAACCAGCTAGAACTTCGCTAGTCTGGGATCTGCCACGATTGTCGCGAACGCGCGGTTTATATAATAGTTTTCTCCCGAGCTGCGACCCAATCAGCGTACTTGGCACCAGCCGGGTTCGTCTCATTCGCTCAGCCAGAAACGTTACAGTACATACATGATGTAGTATAATACCATGTCCCAAGTAGCACGCTAACGTGCGTCGAACGTTCGAAGAACGTTAGAACCATAACTGTTCGAACCGTTCGTAGACGGATCGGAGTTCGCGCCGAACTAACCATTACGTAATGTTCTCCGAACGTTCTATGGACGTTCAGAATGTGGATATACAGAAATGGAGGTGAATTTAGCACAAATTTCCAAAAATAAGTAGTTAAACAAGTAGTGACACCAATTCACATTGTTTAAGTTGTGTACAGGACAAATATATGTACGTATATGTATTTTTTGAATTGATCCCAGACTCTTATTCCCCTGAAATCTGCAGTTCTTTTCTTGTCTTTGGCATGTCAGAGCACATGCGAATTTTCCTGTTCAAAGATTTCAGAGATGCTCCACCGGGATTCGTACCCAGGCGTGACGTGTGGTAAACCATCCGTTTATCCCCTGGGTCACTGAGACTCTTTTTAATTGCGGACCACAAAAATCTACGTACAACTAGTGTAAAACCGCGTACTGACTTGAGCATTTTTGCGCGCACGAACGTTCGTGCGCGCAAAATGCTCAAGTCAGTACGCGGCTTATGTGCGTGCGCGTAGGCTCTGAGGACGCACGAACGCGATCCGTCGCATGTCGGTCCATCAAAGGATTTGCGTGCGCAGTGTGGACGTATTTTTTGGACGCCGAACGTCGTTTGTCCGAACGGCGTTGCGTTTGGAGAGCAGTACGACGCAAACTGCTAACATGGAACTTTGAACAGATACTGGAGGCTCGTGTACGAGTCTCCTGTTGCTAAAAAACGTAAGGTTATCGCCAATCTGTCTTGCACGGAAATAGCTTTTCTTAGCCTAGTATCGATTTTCTGCACTTGTGGGCCAATTGCATTAATAAGATATTCAAAATCCTGCGATGACATGCGAATGAAATTGCGGAAATGTCCGCTGTCCTCTTGTAACCTCAAATCCATCAGCAAATTCCGGCCACTACAGGTTTCTCTACTTCTGAATAACTGTGTCATCCACCAGCGTTTACATTGTTTCTGTTTTTTCTTTTTATGTATAATTCTTTGCATTACAATGTATGCTGCACTGGCTATTATAATATCTTCTCTCGATGACATCACGTGATTAGCTTCGTATAAGCACAACTGGTTACCACGCACAGTTACCGCACACAAGTGGATCGATTCGTGAGTAGATTTCGTGCGTACGAATGAGAACCATAAAAATTTGAACGCACGAACGTTCGTGCGTCCAAAACGTTCATGCGCGCAAAAATGCTCAAGTCAGTACGCGGCTTAAGACTCAAACCACGCAATGATGTGCGAGAAACCTAATACGGATAATCAGAAGCATCACATAATTTTGATACATTTATGAGGGACAACCAAGGCTGACGAGCCTGAATAACGTCCTATTTGGGGGCATATTTCAAACCCACTATGAATATCGAATAATTTTCAGTA
This sequence comes from Arge pagana, assembly GCA_963969455.1. Classification (NCBI taxonomy): domain Eukaryota; kingdom Metazoa; phylum Arthropoda; class Insecta; order Hymenoptera; family Argidae; genus Arge; species Arge pagana. Next base: position 83,237 of record CAXAKQ010000148.1, read on the forward strand.
TAGAGCATTGTTTTTAGTTAAGCCTGAATAATAATTTCTATGCACAAGATTTGAAAAAATATTGATTGGTGAACAGGAACAATTGCAGTCCTGAAACTTGAATTTGATAAAAATTTAATTATTATCTGATCTTTCAGATTGATATATTAATTATTCGATGAAATTCAAAATAATTTCCGGATTTTCTGAAAAGACCTATGAAACGATTGAAGAGTTGTTGAAAATGGGGGTTGAGAGTTTTGAGCTACAACTACGCTGCCCTCTTTTTATCCTGTCTTCGCCCCCTACCCCTGAACGATATCAAGGGAGGAAATCTACCCGCCTGTCATCACTTTACTCGTTGGATTTTTCAATTAAATTGCTCCCGTTCGCTGAACGTTCGCCTCATAACCGTTCCGAATCTGTCTAAATCCAATGGTTCGCTGATGGTAAGAAATGAACCGTGCACTATTTGAACCTGAATATCACGTTCGGCGAACGTTAGCGAGATACTTGGGTAGTTCTATACAAATAACTGCAACAAAGTTGCATTAAATCAACTGCCATTTATATTATTCACATTCCAAATATATGTAAGAATTCACTCAAAATGCATCTCCATAATTCGAAGAAACATTTGATGAGCAGAATCGTATCAAAATAATTTAAAGAAACCATGAGATGGAGACTGTTTCAAATTTGCGTTACATATCGAGCGTACTCTGACTATGTATCTCCAAACCACTATTTTTCAGGAACATATTTCAATGATATTACATATTTACGATGATATAATTTTATTCGAAATTTTGATTGATTTACTGAGAGTTTGAATAATTCTGGGATTAAAAACAAAATTATCTTTCAAAAATCATGAATTGTTTATACTTTTGTTTGTCTCTCCTGAATAATAGTGGTTTTTGCAATACGCGGTTGCGTCAAAGTACCCTCGATGTATTGTATAAATCAAGTATGGCGCAACATTCTGGGTATGATCAAGGTAAAGACTGATTCGTATTTGCCTCGTTTGTACATATCATGCATGTGACCTTCCGCGATCTCCATGAAGATCGTTTCGTCTAGGTTTCCGTACAGGAACGCTGTCTGCACGTCGAATTGTGTCAATTTGAGATCTTTCATGGCCACGGTTGCCAGTGGTGCTCGGATCGAGTCGTATCTCACGACTGGGGCGAAAGTCTCAGAATAGTCAGTCCCTTGCCTCTGGCGAAAACCTCGTACGCACAGTCTCGCTTTGAAGCGAGGTGTTCTTCGGTCTTGGTTCAGTTTTTCTCAAAAAACCCATTTCGAGTCCATTGTTCTCATGTCCGGTGTTTTTGTCACGGTCTTCCACGTGTGACTTTTTTCGTATGCGTTTAGCTCTTCTCGTATCGCGTTCGTCCACTGCGTGGCTTCTTCGCTTTTCGCTACTTCCGCGAAAGTATTTGGAATGGTGTACTCCGCAACATCTGCTACGTATCTTGCGGGTACTCTAAGAGATGCTCGATCTCTCAGGGTACGCGGAGTCTCTTGATTGCCTCCTACCTCCTCGGTCTGCCTGATTTGTTTCTCTGGCTCTTCTTGTGCGTCGCTCACGACTTCTCGAGGGACTTCCTCGTCCACGTGCTCCTCTCGCAATATTCCCTCAACATCGTCATCGTCGTCGTCTTGAAGCTCCAACCTCGTTCTCACTGTACCGGTTTTTTTCGTTGAAAATTACATTGCGAGACTCGCTTATCTTTTTTGTGGTTGGATCGTATAAACGACAATGTGTTGAGTTGTCTTTATAGCTAACCAGGATCAATTTTCTCGCTTGAGGATCGAATTTTTGAGTCTGTTGTTTAGGGATGTACATGTATGCTTCTGATCCGAAGATTCGTAGATGTCTCAGATCGGGGGACTTGCCGACCCGCATCTCATAGGGTGTCACTCTCTCGTTCGACCACACGGTTCTATTCAGAACGTATGCCGCACAGTTTACCGCTTCCGCCCACAGACTCAATGGCAGGCTTTTCGCATGGATCATGGTACGCGCACTCTCGACGATGGTTCGGTTGTCCTGTTCAGCTTTCCCGTTCTGTTCTGGGGTGTACGGGGCTATGGTTTCCCTTACTATACCCTGCAACGCGAGATAATTGTCCATTTGTTTGTTTCTATATTCACGGCCGTTATCCGATCGCAATTTCTTCATCTTTCGCTCGAATTTATTCGAGATTATTCTCTCGTACTCTTTCAATTTTTCGAATACTTGAGATTTGTGGCTCAGGAAGTACACGTGACGGTATCCACTTGCGTCGTCCTTAAAAGTCAAGAAAAACTTCGATCCGCAAGGTGTCTCGACCGACATTGGTCCGCACACGTCGGTATGCACAACTTCGCCTGGAATTGTCGACTTTTACTGAACCCTTTTTGAATGGCAGCTTATGAAACTTTCCGAGCTGGCATGGCTCACAGAACACCTCTTTTTTCTCGGTCAACGAGACCCGCTCACTAACCCCTTTTTTACAAGCTCGCGTATCGCGCGCGTGCCCACGTGTCCTAGTCTCTCATGCCAGACACTCAGATTCGTCATCGCAATGTTCGCCTCTTCCACACTGCCCGATTCTACGACCTTGAATAACATCCGACAGATAACGTTTCCTTGTTTCTTACCGACCGCGACTATATCATCGTCGCGCATTATTTCCACGTTTCCATCTGGAAAACGTACATCGTAACCCTTTTTGGTGCAGATCCCCACGGAGAAGAGGTTTTTTCGCAGTTTGAGAACGAGCAACACGTTGTCAATTCGGCCATCTTGCCAAACACCGTTTATCAGCTTTTTTATCATCACAGTTCCTTTGCCGATAACATTGCACACCCCGTTATCCCCAGAGCGATATCGTGTCGCCTCTCTTATTCTCTTTATAGTCTGTTAGCCACTCCCGACGATAGGTTAGATGACGTGATGCCTAACTGTCGATAAGCCAGGTTTCATTTTGATTGGCAGTCATTATCTCGCGCGCACTCGATAAGAAACACTCGAGTCGGTCCATACCGCGAACACTCGGCGCGAACTTCGCACTTTCACCGTCACCATCAGCTATGAAGGCACAATCGCGATCGTTTTTCTCACTTCCCGTTTTTTTTCTCTCGTTCTTGCACTCTCGCGCGGAATGTCCCATCTCGTGACATTTATAGCACTCTATGTCTTTTTTGTCCCTTCTCGGTTTTTTCTTTTCTCCCGACTTTTTATTTCCAGTTTTTTTTCTGTCGCGGCCAGCGCGACTGCTGCGTCACTATCCGCACTTTGCCTCATGTCCTCCCGTATCAATCTTACTTCAAGGAGATCGATCGTCTGTAGCTCGGGTGATACACTGTCCCACGAACATCTTAGCATGTTGTACTTTAACGTGAGGCCGGCAAGAACTTTTGCAACAGTTGTTGCTTCAGGTACCGGTTCGCCGATATCGCTTAATTGTCGCGCCATGTTTTGTATTTTCGCCACGTGCTGTACAGCTGTATCTTCCTCGGCCATGCGGTATTCGTGGAACCGTTGTAGGAGACCCAATTTGTTCGTCACGGTTTTCTGTTCGTGTATGAGACTTAGCTTATCCCACATGGCTTTCGCACTTGAACACGATAACACAAACTGTGGTTGCGCGTCCTCCACCGATGAGGAAATGATGAATTTCGCCATGGCATCGTCTTTCAGCCATTTTTTCGCGTCGGCCTCGTGTCCTACGACTTGAGCCGGATGAGTTCTCGTGCACGAACGTTCGTGCGCGCAAAAATGCTCAAGTCAGTACGCGGCTTAAGGCTTGTGCCCTCGCGTGTACGAAGACTTACGGAGATATCCGAACGGTACAGTCACGAGAGTAAAGCAGAGACGTACAGTCGAAAGAGAGAGAAAACGCGGATAAACCTTTTCTTAACATGTACATATCATGTTTCATGTATGTGATATGTACATTTATTCAGGGATGTACGCGGAACGTACAGCCGCAACATTCTGGGTATGTGCGTGCGACAATCTGACTCGGATGTACATCTGTTGCATATTCATAGGATGAACATTGATCATTCGTATCTGCTTATGTTTGCAGTGAATGTTCTTCGTATATACTGTAATGTTTCACTCATTTTACGGATAAGAAATTTGAAGTAAAACCGTCGTTATTATAAATTCTTTGTCTGACGTTTGGAGGATGTGAGATTTATGAATTTTCGGAACCCCTTAAACGTTTGCAGACAGGGAAAATTGGAGGTTTAGTCTCAAAAAGCCACCTGACTCAAAAGTGTTATGAATGCTTATGATACCGGACTCGGATAAATTGCTCTATCAAAGCCGACAATAGTCCTGGACTCTGATAGTTTTGCTACCAAAGCCAGGTTCCTAAAATCAGAGCTGGGATTTTATAGCAAGTCTGATATTCCTGTTTAAGATGATTTCAATCTCTCTACGGATCCGGGAATCGTAAGAATCCAAGACCGTTTATCAGACTCGGGATTGCGTTACCCTGGCCCTCGAACACGGGTTTTTTAAAATGCCGTTCGCACTAGGTGTTGCTCACCAAAGCTGTTCCTTATTCGGCGATTTCGATCGTTGTTAGGGTTTCGAGAAGAACCGGCAAAAATCTCTGATTGTAAGAAATTTTATCAGATGAAAAATAAACAAAACATAATTATAAATGTTGCAGCTATAACTGTGTTTTCATTCTATTTCTTAAGTTATTGCCTTTCGTCCTTTATTCGTTGCTGCTACCTGTTTCAGGTTAGAGTGTCGATTTCTACGCACAACCCTAGTATCGGAGAATTGAACAACTCGTAAATTGATGATTGATTGAAATTGTAAGTTTGTTGTAATCGCCTGAATTTAATTAAGTTTATTGAAACGAGTCGTCTGGCCCCAATGGCACGAATACGCTCGGCAATCAATCTATCTCAGTGTTTTTCAACCTGGGGGTCGCGACCCCCTGGGGGGTCGCGAAGCCTCTTTAGGGGGGTCGCGAAGCTTCTATAGGGGGGTCGCGAAGCTTCTATAGGGGAGTTGAAAAAGGTTGGGAAAGCTACTGCAGTAAAAAAAAACAATAACGTTTAAAAAGATTTATTAAGAAAAATGTTAACTAAAGGACATAATCATTTGTATCAAATAAACAAAAAATAAAAATAACTTATGAGATCTCTTCCATCTTAAACATTTGTATCAAATTAACAAAAAATAACAAAAAACTTATGAGAACTCTTAATGCGAAGGTTGCGCTTGTTTTTCAGTAACCAATTTCTCCCATCGTGGATCCGTTCTTGCTACTTTGAGAATTAAATCGTTTTCCAAATTTAAGCGATTTCTTTCCTTACTTTTTATTTGGGCCATTGATGAAAATGTCAACTCGCACAAGTACGAGGTGGAAAATGGAATCAAACACTTCAAAGCCTCTATTGTTAATTCTGGGTATTCTGATTTTCTTTTTAACCAAAAGGTATTCAAATTAACAGACTAAATTCCAATTGCAGCATCTCATCGGCAGATAAATCCAGCAGATTTTCTTTGAGCTTGGTTGCCAAATTTGCCTCATTTATAGCTGCATTTGAAAACGGATTTAAAATCCACCTTTGCCCAGTATTCTTCGATATCTCTTGCATTGAGAAGTAATGACACAGTTCTTCTTTCAACTTTTCTAACACTATTTTCATACTAGGTATAAATTCCTTGATGTTTATCTCACGTCCGACTTCTTCAATAAAAGACTGTGTCGAAGAAAATGAATCGAAGTGGTTTTGATTTAGAGACGATGACCACAAGTCGATCTTGTTTGTGAAGCCATAGATTTTGTCTTTAGCAGTGATGACCTTTTCATCCCGCCCTTGAAGACTTTTATTCAAGATATTTAAATGCTCAAATAATTCAGAATGAAAAGCCAATTTCAAAAGGAATCCCGGGTCACAAATGTCTTTGGAGTATTCTGACTTGGCCTGCTGCAAATACATTAAAAGTTCAGCGCGAAGTTCCAAAACTCTGGCTAGTACTTTGCCTCTTGACAACCACCTAACCTCTGTATGATAAAGTAAATTTTGGTGGAGTGCTCCCATATCTTCACAAATTTTTCGAAACAGTCGTGTCTGCAACGCTTTTCCTTTAATAGAATTTACAATTTTTATAATCATATTTGGAACTTGACTGTATTCCTGTGGCAAGGTTTTGGCCACAAGAGCTTGGCGATGGAAAAAGCAATGCGTCCAATAAGCGTTTGGTATCTGTTCTTTCAGTCTAGCAATAAATCCACTGTTCGCACCAGTCATGGCTTTTGCTCCGTCACTACAAATAGCAATACATTTCCCAATGGATATTCATATTTTGCGTAGCTTCAAGAAACATGTTATGCAAGCACAGGCCTGTAGTATTCGTGGGAAGCGCTCTACAAAATAGTATTTCTTCCGTTAATTTTTCATTGGATTCAAAACGCACGAAAGCTACAAACTGCGCACAATCCGCAATATCCGTAGATTCATCAAATTGCAAGGACACAAAATTACTTTTTTTTATTTTTTATATGACTTGATCACAAACATCAGTCGCCATATTGCTTATCCTGCGTTGAATGGTATTGTCAGAGAGAGGTATACTTTTGAGTTTTTCGACCTCTTGTTTGCCAAACATAATCTCCGCCATATCTAAAGCCGCTGGTAAAATCAAATTTTCGGCAATAGTATGAGGTTTTCCGGCTTTAGCCACACGAAGAGCTACTCGATAACTAGCCAGCAACGCTTTCTCATTTACGTTGGACATTTGTACTATGGCAGTTTTTTGATGTTGAAGAGCTGTTAATTTTCTTTCAAAAAGATCCACGGGTTTATTTTTTTCATTTGGATGCTTTGTATTGAGGTGGCGTAATAACTTCGATGGCTTCATGTTTTCTTTTGCTAAAGTTTCAAAGCAATTAACACACTGTGGTTTATTCCCAATCACAGTAAATCGGAATTTCAAATAACTGTCGTCATAAACACGTTTTTTCTTTATTTTAGTTTCATCACTCCCGCTAGAAGTTGACGGTTCTGTTGGTCTATTGAGAAATTTATCCATTTCAATCACTACAAATCACTTCAGTTGAATACGTAAAAACAATGGCTGTCGCTCAAGAAACAGTAGTCGACAGACGATCGCAACTACTTACAGGAAACCTTTCGAACCCGAACTCACCGATTTCGATGATCTTGATATATGAGGTAGAACATCGAAAAATAAGAGACACGTATTTTTTTATACGTGCTCTTAAGCCCGTTTAGGGGTGAAATCTACCCTCAAAGTTCACTCTAAAAAAGTTTTTTTTCGAAATATCTCTGCTTCTAATTGGTATTCCGCGACGGAACAAAGTGGAAAATGCTCTTTGCGGCGAGGCGAAGCTACTAGACATTGTTATGCCCACGAGGGTTGCAACCCCTATTTTTTATACCGGAAAAACCACATTTTTCGAAGATATTTTCGTTGTACTGATTCGAATATTAACTTGAGAATTGAAAAATAAATATTCTGAGCTGTGAAATGAAGTAAATAAGTTGACGTGTTCGAGGATTTCGCGTTCACTACCCCCAAACACGGTTACTACCCCTTTAGACATTGGTCATCTGCAATAATGAAAAAAATGTTTTTCTCAAGAGAAATACGAATAAGATATGTTTTGAGAGACACGTATTTTGTTACATGTGCTCTTAAGCCCGTTTAGGGGATGAAATCTACCCTCAAAGTTCACTCTTAAAGTCTTTTTTCGAAATATCTCTGCTTCTAATTGGTATTCCGCGACGGAACCAAGTGGAAAATGCTCTTTGCGGCGACGCAAAGCTACTAGACATTGTTATGCCTACGAGGGTTGCGACCCCTATTTTTTATACCGGAAAAACCACATTTTTCGAAGATATTTTCGTTGTACTGATTCGAATATTGACTTGAAAATTGAAAAATAGATATTCTGAGCGGTGAAATGAAGTAAATAAGTTGACGTGTTCGAGGATTTCGCGTTCACTACCCCCAAACACGGTTACTACCCCTTCAGACATTGGTCATCTGCGATAATGAAAAAAATGTTTTTCTCAAGAGAAATACGAATAAGATATGTTTTGAGAGACACGTATTTTGTTATATGTGCTCTTAAGCCCGTTTAGGGGGTGAAATCTACCCTCAAAGTTCACTCTTAAAGTCTTTTTTCGAAATATCTCTCCTTCTAATTGGTATTCCGCGGCTATGATATTGCTATGATACGATGCGGCTGGTGTAAGAAATCATTATGTGTTGAAATTGTAGCATCATATCCTCGCTTTGTCTTTCTCTGTATTAGTGAGAATGTCCTCTATTCGCGACTGCGCGACAATTAGTTCGTACGTGTTCACGTGTTTACGTTTGGAGGTAAGCTCTGTGTATTCTCTTACTTTCCTAGTGGCTCTTGAAGAATAAACAAGTGTGTGCTCCGTTACTCCTGGCGTTCTTATTTCGCTTCCAAAACCACTGAATATTTTCAATAGGTTATGGGCCCAGGTACGTTACCTGGATAGGAAGCAAATTTTCTGCCAATCGCGCGCGAGGCGTGAATAAAACGAGCAAATGAAAGTGCGAGAAAAGTTTTCGAGTGAGTCGAAAGTGAAAGTTAAAACATGGCGGACATTCTCACTACAAAGGGAATGGAGAAGTTCAACGGAACCAATTTTCAAATTTGGAAGTTCCAAATAAATGCTGTTCTCGTAGCCAGCGGGATCGACGACGTCGTGAAGGGCACCAGAGTAAAACCCGAACAGATTGACGCCCAGAACTTAAAGACTTGGGTCAAAGACGACGCAAAAGCGATGTTCCTAATTTCATCGGCGATGGAGGCTTCGCAGGTAGAGTGTGTGATAACCTGTCGATCAAGTCGCGAAATGTGGAGCAAGTTAGTGCTCATCCATGAACAAAAATCGGAATCAAACAAGCTTATCTTGACCCAAAGATTCCACGAAGCCAAGATGGAGTCCAACGACACCGTTGTAAAACTCATGTCGAGAATTTTGAATATGGCGGCGCAACTGGCGGACGTTGGTGAAAAAATGTCCGACGTGGCAATAATGGCGAAAATCCTGGCGAGCCTACCCCCGAGGTTCAACGCTCTGAAAACAGCCTGGGACAGTGTCGATCCTGAACGACAGACGCTCGAGAATCTCCAAGAAAGGCTCATAAAAGAAGAATCGCGCATCATGGTCGATGAAGAAAGGGTGTCAGCTTTCTTATCGACTAGTAACGCACCGAAAAGGGGGCCGAAAAAGAACAAGTCTAACACAGAGTGTTTCAATTGCCACAAAAGGGGACATTTCGCATGGCAGTGTCCTCAGAAAAGGAAGAAGAAAAAGGATGCAGGCCAAAATTGTGCATTTGTGGCGACGTCCAGCAGCAGTTGTAAGGGGCTCCGAGATCCTGCCGAAAAAGTCGCCAAGATGGACGCCAAGGACGTTTGGTTGCTTGACAGTGGTGCTTCCCGACACATCACCTTTCGGCGCGAGTGGTTCGAGTCATTTTCTCCATGCGCAGGGGAAAAGGTAATGCTCGGTGATGACTGTGCGTGTGACGTGCGCGGCTCGGGGACAATTAAGATAAGAAAAATCGTAAACCACGAGTGGTTCTATAGCACCATCGAGAATGTGTTATTCGTGCCTCAGTTAAGAAAAAATTTGTTTTCTGTTGGTGCGAGCGTGTCGAAAGGCTTCGAGGTCAACTTTTCGGACAATCGCGTGTTGATCTTGAAGAACGGAATAACCGTCGCCGAAGGTTCAAAGCAATCGAACGACATCTACCGATTGTTCTTCGTGGTTTCGCGTAACTCCGAAAGCGATCCGATAGAGGTCAATGCAAACGAGTTTTCGCGTAACTCTGACAGTGATCCGATAGAGGCAAATGCAAACGAGTCTGTTTGCAACTTTCGCGCGTGGCACGAGAGATGCGGGCATGTGAATATCGCGACGCTGAAGAAAATGATAAACGAAGGATTCATTGAAGGTGCCTCGCTTACAGATTCGGACAATTTTTTTTGTGAGCCCTGTCAGTTCGGAAAAAGTCATCGCCTGCCGTTCAAAAAAACGATAGTGCGAAAAACGTGGAAAATCGGTGAGTTCTTCCACTCGGATGTGTGCGGCCCAATGAGCGTGGAGTCAGTGGGCGGGATGAGATTCTTCATCACGTTTATCGACGACGCATCGGGCTACCGTTATGTACTTTTCGCGCGGTCTAAAGCACAAGTGCCCGAAAAATTCCGCGAGTTCGCGAAAAGTGTGGAAACGAAATTTGAACGTCCGTTAAAGATGTTTCGGTCGGACAACGGGACAGAATACGTTAACGAAGATCTGTCCCAGTACTTCAGGTCAAAGGGGATAACAGTGTCGCATTCCGCGCCCCACACACCAGAACAAAACGGCAAACCGGAGCGGGCGAACCGCACCATCGTCGAGTCGGCTCGAACAATGTTGAAGGCGAGAGATTTGCCTACGATGCTTTGGGCCGAAGCAGTCAACACGGCGGCGTATCTACAAAACAGAACGTTATCGAGATCACATCCGGAGAAAACCCCCTACGAAGCTTGGCATGGTGAGAAGCCACGAGTCGACCATCTTCGCATTTTCGGCTCAAAAGCATACGCTCACATTCCGAAGCAATTTCGGAAGAAATTCGACCCAAAATCGAAGAAACTCATTTTCATCGGATATCAAGAAAACTCGAGCAATTACCGCCTATTCGATCCAACAACAAAAAAGGTGTCAGTCTCGAGGGACGTGATATTCAACGAGAAAGACACCGACTATGACTGCTCGAGTGGAAACGAAAACATTGAGATTGTTTTTCCTCTAAAAGAAGCGATTAATACGGAAGATGAGAACGTGAGAGAGGAAGATAGCGACATCGACACCGAAGAGCAAGACGAAGCAGGCACCATCAAGAAGTCAGCGCGCGCCATCGATCAGCGAGAACCTTATCAACTTCGAGATCGAGACGCCATCCCAGCCCGGAAAATCTTTCAGGCGAATGTGGCAGAAGTTACGCCCCTCACATACAAAGAGGCGATCAGTGGCCCCGAATCCGCGCAGTGGAAAAGGGCCATTGATAACGAATTGCAATCGCACAAAGATAACGCAACTTGGGAGCTCGTAATCAGGGAGGACAGCATGAAGCCGATTGATTCGAAATGGGTATTCAAAATACTCCGCGACGAGGAAGGAAACGCAGTGCGATTCAAAGCGAGACTTTGCGCCAGAGGTTTTCGACAAATCGAAGGCATCGATTACCAAGAAACGTTCGCTCCGGTCATTCGTTATGACACACTCCGCATTTTTTTGGCATTTGTCACGGAATTCGACCTCGAGATGATGCAGTTCGACGTAAAGACAGAATTTTTATACGGCAATCGGGACGAGCAGATCTTTATGGAGGTTCCCGAAAGGATGGAAGGCGGCAACATTGACAGTTCGAAGGTGTGTCACTTGCTGAAATCGTGGTACGGACTAAAGCAGGCAGCGCGTTGCTGGAATAAGCGCTTTACCAGTGAGCTCGAAAAACTCGGGCTGAAACAGTGCGCGAGCGACCAGTGTCTTTTCAGTGGCGTGATAGATAACGAAAAAGTGATTTTCGCGTTATTTGTTGACGATGGACTCGCCGCAGCAAAATCTAAAAGGGTGTTAGATATTGTCAAAAACGCGCTGTGTGAATCATTCGAAGTAAAGTTGGGTGAATCGAGTTGTTTTGTGGGCATTCAAATCGAGCGCGATAGAACGAATAAGAAAATGCTGATTCACCAAGAAACATACGCGAGCATGGTGATTGAAAAATTTGGCATGTCCGATTCGGGAGCAATGAGTGTACCGGCCGATCCGAATCAAATTCTTTGCCGAAATTCCGATGTAAGCGAAAATTTGCGTACCGATGTTCCATATCGCGAAGCCGTGGGTTCTCTCATGTTTCTCGCCGTAGTGACTCGCCCCGACATTGCTTACGCGGCAAATAACGCTAGTAAATACTTGGAGAAACACGACAACTCGCATTGGAACGCAGTGAAAAGAGTCATAAAGTATCTTTCGGGGACGCGCGATCTGGGAATTTTGTACGAAGCGCGAAACGATAACTTTGTTTTGACAGGATACTCCGACTCTGATTACGCGGGCGACATCGACACGCGGCGATCAACCAGCGGTTTCTGTTTCTTCCTGGGGGGGGGGGGGGGGGATTATCACGTGGGATTGCCAAAGACAAAAAATTGTCACTCTGAGCAGCACAGAGGCTGAATACGTAGCAGCGCGGTAGCTGCAAAAGAAGCGATTTGGTTGCGAAAAATTTTGTGTGATTTGTCATGTGAGCTTAAAAACCCCACGGTTCTTTTTGTAGATAATCAAAGTGCGATCAAGCTTGCGAAAAATCCCGAATTTCACAAGAGAACGAAACATATTGACATTAAGTTTCATTTCATTCGTCAACATGTTGTCAACGGGGAATTATCCGTCGAATACATTCCATCTACAGACCAGAAGGCCGATATTTTTACAAAGGCCTTCCCGAAATAACGTTTCCTATATATTCGTGAACTCTTGAACTTAGGAAAGCGTTGCGATTTCTAAAGTTTTCATTTTTAGGTTACATGTATTTTTGCGAGGTTATTATGCAGGGAGGATGTTGATATTGTAGCATCACATCCTCGCTTTGTCTTTCTCTGCATTAGTGAGAATGTCCTCTATTCGCGACTGCGCGACAATTAGTTCGTACGTGTTCACGTGTTTACGTTTGGAGGTAAGCTCTGTGTATTCTCTTACTTTCCTAGTGGCTCTTGAAGAATAAACAAGTGTGTGCTCCGTTACTCCTGGCGTTCTTATTTCGCTTCCAAAACCACTGAATATTTTCAATATTATGTTTCAAACATTTCTATGAAGATTACCATTATTGTCATGAATTTATAGAATAATACACTTTGAATTGAGAATTTGAAAAATATTCATCCGCTATAGAATTAGTTCTAGTTTTTTGTATTGAAGTTTTCTGGGTCAATACATATGCAGCTGAACCTGATTTCCATGATTGTTGAAATAAAAAATCAAAAATGAGACCTGTGAGCACTTTACTTTGAAAAAACCAAATTGATTTCGAATATTTTGAGTATTTTTATAAGTACATAATATAAACACGATTTTCCGAAGTTGATAACTTCTTGATTACCACGAACAGCATTCTGTACAATGATTTGTTGGTGCTTCAACAGGATCAGGAAAATGCTCAGAATATTTATTTCACCGCTCAGAATATTTATTTTTCAATTTTCAAGTCAATATTCGAATCAGTACAACGAAAATATCTTCGAAAAATGTGGTTTTTCCGGTATAAAAAATAGGGGTCGCAACCCTCGTGGGCATAACAATGTCTAGTAGCTTTGCGTCGCCGCAAAGAGCATTTTCCACTTGGTTCCGTCGCGGAATACCAATTAGAAGCAGAGATATTTCGAAAAAAGACTTTAAGAGTGAACTTTGAGGGTAGATTTCATCCCCTAAACGGGCTTAAGAGCACATGTAACAAAATACGTGTCTCTCAAAACATATCTTATTCGTATTTCTCTTGAGAAAAACATTTTTTTCATTATTGCAGATGACCAATGTCTGAAGGGGTAGTAACCGTGTTTGGGGGTAGTGAACGCGAAATCCTCGAACACGTCAACTTATTTACTTCATTTCACAGCTCAGAATATTTATTTTTCAATTCTCAAGTTAATATTCGAATCAGTACAACGAAAATATCTTCGAAAAATGTGGTTTTTCCGGTATAAAAAATAGGGGTTGCAACCCTCGTGGGCATAACAATGTCTAGTAGCTTCGCCTCGCCGCAAAGAGCATTTTCCACTTTGTTCCGTCGCGGAATACCAATTAGAAGCAGAGATATTTCGAAAAAAAACTTTTTAAGAGTGAACTTTGAGGGTAGATTTCACCCCTAAACGGGCTTAAGAGCACGTCTAAAAAAATACGTGTCTCTTATTTTTCGATGTTCTACCTCATATATCAAGATCATCGAAATCGGTGAGTTCGGGTTCGAAAGGTTTCCTTAGTTAGTCGCAATGCACGCGAGTCGCGATCGCGCGTGTCGCCGCTGTATAGCCCGCGTAGTCTCCGTAAAGGCGCGTCCTCACTGAGGCAACATTGTCGATCGACTCAGTCGATCGACATTGTCGATTCAGTATGGACGAGTAAATCGACTTTGTCGATCGACAAAATATGTCGATCGACATGTCGACTGGTTTCCCATCAACTGTCGGTAAAAATCAAAGGGTAGTCGATTCGACTTCAGAGTGTGGACGTGCCACTCGATCTTCGACTTTCGACAGTCGACCATTGGACAGCGTGAACGTGCGGTTGTATCGAGGTTATACGTGCAAAATGGAATGGGAAAAAGAAAAAGTTATGGCGTTTATTGAAGCGTACAAATTAAAAACAAATCTGTGGAAAAGTACGAGCGAATTTCATAAAGATCTGAATTCGAGGTTCAAAATGTCGGTACCGTCTTTTTTCAAATCCTCCATCAGATTACTGCCACTGTGTATATTCCTACTATGAAGACTTGGCCGAACCCAAAATCTTTTTTGACGCGACTTTTTTTTAGACGCGATAATGATAAAAGCGGCGCAAGCAATAATGGCATCACCTTCGTCAGCCATATTGGCGTCGACTTATCGATTCGACAAATATTCTGCCTTTTGGTGTGGATAGGTCGAATTTTTCCGACTTGTCGATCGACAAAGTCGATTTACTCGTCCATACTGAATCGACAATGTCGATCGACAGAGCTCGTTGCGTCTCGCTCGCTCATTCGCTCAACTCGCATGCTTGTCACTTGCCATACTCGCGGTGGCGGGGCGACCGGCATCGGTCATGGTCGTACATATGCGTGTAAATTGCGTTATCTATTGGCGACGCAATCGATGTAAAAAAATGTGTTTTACGTACTTAATTATGTATGTATCCGAACCCTAATTATGAAAATGAATAAATATGTCGGATTGAATATTTGTCACAAAATAAAATACATGAAAAAAAAGCAACGGGTAGGGGGGTCGCGAAATATTTCTTCATACTAAAGAGGCCGTGTCATGAAAAAGGTTAAAAAACACTGATCTATATGTTTAGGAAATGTGAGTCGCACGGCTGCTATAGCACGAGTACGCTCAACTACGAATCGATTCCAAGCGAGTCGCAAGGCCGCTACGGCACGATTATGCTCTCGAGGCTTGGTGCTCATCCCTCTTGTATGGACACTTTGAGTCCATCAGAAGATGTGTCGAGCGTTGAGGATTTGGCTAATCCCTCCAGCCATTGTTCGCTCATAATGACGTGTCTCGGTATTTTTCATGGTAGTAATACCAGATATGTTACAATACATAAGATGTATCCGAAGTTTTTCTCATATCACGAACATGTGATGGATATTCATTGTTTTATCTATCATTCTTTTTCTTAACATTTTTGTCCAAACCGGAAACCTCAATCGAGAGGTTATCTGATTTTCTTAATCTTGGAATATCAGCTGAACCTATTGGAAGCTTCAAACCGTCATATTTCAGTATAGGACTAAAATATGGATACGAGTACGTCTGTGTCTAGGGAATGCGTACTTTTCAACGCCTGAACCCTGACAACCTACACTCGACGGCTCGAACGACCGATTCGATCACACATCTGGCGCGACGACGGTAGCTCTCTACCGTCGCCGCGAAACGCCAAGTCGCGCTCCCGTTACCAATAATCCCTGATTACCGAGTTCTAAAGGCGACCTCGGGGTGCATATGCATCTTTCTCGATCTAGCTCATCCAACTAGTGTTCTAACACCAGTTATCAACTGTTGGAGCTTATCTCCAGTGCGATTTGGGAACTGACGCTCATCGAGAATTCGCCGAAGCTTAGATGGTCACCTCGACACACCGTGTATCCATGGGATATCCGACGAGGCCGCTACATATCACCGCTGCACCGCAGCATACCTCCAGTCTTTATTTCTCCTCTCCGGAAAAAACCTACGACTTTCGCCTCTGTCTTCACGCAGATGTCACCAGCACATGAAACCGTCGTCACACAAACAGTCTCCTCAGACAGCAACTGGGAGCTTTCACCAGCATAACACACCACTCATCCTTCGACGTCACCGGAATCGTTTTATACGCTTCCACTACCCGCTTCTGGAATCAATCATTCAAACTCCACTATTAGATGGACAAGGACGCTCCCACGCATATCTTGGGCTCCTAAACTATAACGTGTATATATTTTTTTCAAAAAACGGCCTTCATCTACTTATTAATCAGCAAGGCACTCAACTCCTTGCAGCTCTATCACGGCATCTTGAAACAGTCTGAGTAAAATTATTCTCAGCTGGGAAAACAGCTGCGATGATTACCCAAAGAAAGCAATACCGACCATTACTTCTAATATTGACAACTGATTTTTCATCTTTAATATACTCAGGTAGTTCAATGTGAATAGAAGGGCCGCCTCGCAATGGTACATAACTGTTGATATTCACTAACAGATTGATGATGGCGAACGACCAGCCAGAAGTTTTTCTTAGAAGTCTTTATCATCAGACCGTTCATAGAAATAAGTTGATTTGAGTATGAGTGTGTTGTTGGTGTTGAGGAATTGGATTTCTTCAATAATCTCACCATCCTTCTGATGGCTGAATTTCGAGGATGAGACAATGTTCACTCTCAAACATTTTTCTCTTCGCAAAGCGTCCTTCAATCTTGTGACTGCTAGGTTTTTCGAATCTTCTAGAAACTTTGACAAATCCGTGTGAAGCAAATTCACAACAGCTCCTGTTCTAATAAGTCCCTCAAAATCAGTTTTCAAATCTCACCATTGTACACAATCACATCTTCTTTGTCCTCGTACACTGCACCAGTTTTTCGGGATGTTTGAAATTTTGCCGGTGATGATTTCAAGATACCAATTGTTGGTAATCGTCTTCTTTTATGTCCAACCGTCGAAGCAGTTCTCAAAATGTTGTACAATAGTCGAATGTTATATGTACCAAATTTAATTCATTCTTCAATGACTATCGGCGAACGCTCATTTTTCCGGAGTTTGTAAGCTTGTTTCATGATATCAATAAGTTTCAGAAACTTCCCGGAATCCATCGTTGATCTTCTCCATTCGCTGCTCAATATCAACACGGTTGAATATAAAATAATCGTTCCCCATTGAGGGGACCCTTTTATAGGGTGAGTGGACAAAGCGTTTCTAGAATTCAATATGACTTCCATTCGAATAATACGAGTAGACAATCCGGATGTAATCGAAGCTAATTTCAGTAAATTGTTAGTAGCATTCACTGCCATTTATTTACTCATCCTCAACTAACAAGGATTGCCTGCGCTCCACGTTTTCTTCTCCGAGTATTACAGTTATATTCGTAGCTACTATCTATCTTCCCTCAAATTTGTACGGTTATGAAAAATTATTCTATACTTTTTAGTACATTTTAAAAACGTAGTATTAGAAGAAAAATTCATCAAATTGTGAGACCAGTACGGGGACATAAAAAGAGAGTAGGAGAACGGAAGAAAGGGAGAGCAGGACGAGTGCGGGAAGAAGAAGAGGAGAGACCGATGTTCGGCCGATGCCAGAACGGTAGGAGAAAGAGAACTGTCTTACAGGGCAGAACGCCACACAATCAGAACCTGAGAGAGGAATATCCTAGGTCCCCACGGCGGCGGATTGAGGGAAGAACGAATATCATCTAAGATCTCGGTCGATATTCCCTTCGCAGCAGACCAAGACCAGCGCCTCCATCTCTCTGTCTTTCTCTCCTAATCCCATGCCTTGTACTACACAAAGAACAAACGGGAGTCATCCGGCGCCGGAGTGTATGTGTGCGTGTGAGTTTCTGTGGATCTATTTCGTCTTTAATTTAAGATCGATTTATTGTCATTGCTACACAATTAGCGCATTATCGTCCGTTTTAATCAATTGTGTCTATTCGTAACGTGGAGGCTCAAAATAAAAATAGGAATTTCATTACCAAATTCATTTTTCCAGTGACATTAATCAGTGCAAACTTTGGATAATCATTCATTACTTGAACTATTTGACGCTCAAGTTACTGACACATGTATCTGACCTCTTCACATGCTCAAATACATACGCAGAACACGAATATTCATCCTCATTGAATTGAATCTCCATATACAATTGTGAAATGTTAGGACTGAATGAATCAAATGCATTGAAGCGCTGTGTATTGAGCTGACGTTCCAAGAAAAAGACTCTGGGTCGTGTTATTCCAACACGAACCAGACTTGCATAATGTACATCCGAAGATATATTGTTATGTTCATAAAACTCGCTCATGTCTGAATAGTTTTGATTCTGCAAACTCCCTTATTTTTCCATACAGTTAACGAAGTTGTTGAAAATTTTTCTTTATATTCTTCATCAAAATTAGTTCAGTCGTATATTTGCATGACATGAATGAAGCTTCGAGTCGATATTTTTACAGCCTATTTGCAACTGCTCTTCTGTAATACATAAATGTGCGCTGATGTGTTCGAAGAATTATATTTCCGGATGAATCTTTACCCGAAAGTAGAATAAATTCATCGATCGTTGCAATAGCTTCACTTCTGTTGATCGGCAGTGCACCAACTGGAGCATTCTCTATCCACAGAAAAATGTCAGCATACAGGCTCCCAAGGCGTTGAAATTCAATTGAGAGCAAATCTTTTTTCTTATAAGGCCAGTAGTGTGCTGAATTTATTATACATTTCAAAAATCCAAAATTAGTTTCTGTTGACTGATGAATGCACTCCTCCGTCTCATTTTTACTGTTCAGTAATTTTTACATCATTCCCAATATGTTTGAGTACAATTGTTGAAAAATCACGAACTCTTTGTCGCATAATTCTCATTACAACATAAAAAAGGTGATGAGGAACGATCCAAGACGATGGCACCCCTCAGTTCACTAGTGCCATCATGAATGATGCTACATATATTTCTTCTCTGAGGACTCTCAAATATCCGAGATAAATTGCTGGAAACGACAATTCTTCCGCGTGTTCATCAAAGAGAAAACTTCAAGCTACGTTTTTTTTTCCTGGAGCGATTTTTATATATTGTAACGAAAAATCGCTACAAGCTTCCCCCATCGTCAACCCGGGCTCCGCCACTCGCCCGCGACACCGCTGCGCTGCCCGTACCCGCGGAGAATAGACTAGCACTTCCGACCCTCCACCCTGTCACCCGCTCCCCTTTTTATCTGACCCGTCCCCTCTACCCCCCCCCCCCCCCTTCCCCCGACCTTTCTCTTTCTCTTCTCTCTTTGTTAGGTTTCATTGCGTTTCTGTTCTCTCGTATTGTGTCTTAATTTTTCATAGAGTCTACCGTATATTTTATCTTTGTCGCTTTTTCTTTTCTTGCTTTGCTTTATTATATTCCCACTTTATCAAACCTGCGTTCTTCACTTACTTCGCCCGACGCCCCCTCTTCCCCCTTAACCCCACTTTTGCTTTCAGCCCAGCCGTGCTCGGTGTGACCCCCCCCCCCCTCCCCCCTCAAAACGAGTACGGGGAAACGACCACAATACTTCTCTTCACTTCACATCGACCTTCGTTGCTGGGCAGGAATACAGTCATCATTCGGGATATTTTCGCTTATTTCATCAATGAAGACTTGCTCAATTGCCGTGTCTTCGCAAAAACTTTCATCAATTTTTATCTAATGAAATTTGTACAGCGGAGTATCGCACAGATATTGCAGCCGGATTTTTATAAATCTTTTGTTAATAAAACTACTTGAATAACTTGATTTTCGTATCTGTTTACATTTGATGTCCACGTTGATACAGCAGTGATCATCGTTAACTTCGTTTGGTAGTTAATTGACCATAAGATCTACATCTGTCGCAGTATTCTTGTTTGCATGAAGGAAATTCTCGGTGAAATAAGTCTTTTTGATATCAAATCTAACTCGGGCGAGTGTGCTAATTTATTTTTATATTTGAATCTATTTGACGTGGCATACATCGGACTTTTATTTCGGCACGATGCGGAGAAGCAAAAATGACATTCCTCAAAATTCGTAATGTTGATTACCGTAAAATTTATTTTCAAGTTCTGTTAAAAATTTACAGATCGTCTCCAAACTATAATTTGTAGCAAATATTTCACACATGGCCGAAAATATTTTCTTCCAATTTCGTCCGGAATTGTTTCCGTATACCGTGGGCGTCAAAAGCCCTCTAAAGCAGAATGTTGTTCGTAGAATCTTGTCAGACCCTCTCTCGTCCATAGTAACACATAATAACCCCCCCCCCCTCCCCCCTCGAGTGCTACGTTACGCGCCTCATTGCTGAGATTGTGACAAGGTGCTGAAGATTTTCAATAAATTGAGACTATAACTTCGTGAATGTTTTGTATCATCAGTAGTGACAAGTTCATGAAATCAAACAACTTTTCGGGTTTTCGAGTTTCCCTTTTCCACAGTAACGGTAGTCATGGTTTGACCAGCCCCTTTCCTCCCTGGAAGCGTGACGTAAAGCTTGAATGAGGCTTCACCCCACGACGTACCCAACTATTTCCCTCATCCAATCGGAATTTGCCTTCCGCTCGAAAATCGTAGCCCCGCTCGATAAAAAAGTTTCACTGCAATAGGATTCCAATGTAAACAAACTAGCATAATGGCTATAATGAAATAATATGATTAGAATGTAAGCAAATTAGCGACTCACATTGAAGAAGAAGAAGACAGAAACAGCGACGGAGTTACAGATATACAGATCGTGGCAACCAAAGCAGCGCAGTATTTTTTTTCATCGGTCTAAGCGTTGAATATATTCAATAGTTGACATAATACGAGGGAGTTTAGTATTATGATTTGACGAAACGAGCGATAATTTTCTGAACACCTAATTATGCGGAAAGTCAAACATTCGACACGGCGCGCCGTGGCACGTCCGAAATCGATTTTTCGACGTCAACTGAATAATTGAACCTACCTTAAACGTAATATCCATCCTGTCCGCATTCATAAACCGATTTATTGTAGTAGATTATCGATCGACAAAGTCGTACGATGCAGGACAAGATTGTAGTAGAAAACCACCACTGAGGAAAAAAACATTTTGCGTACATTGCTACCTAAGTAGAATAACACGCATGTTAACGGTTCGCTGACCTTCGATGTGCTTTATGTTGTAGAAAGACATGGCCTAAAAGAACCTCGTCGAGTTGAGCAGCTGCAGATGAAAATCATCACGGCCTTGAGAGATCACGTTACTTCTAGCGCGGATGCTGAACGCAAAGTGCACTTCCTGTCTCGCCTTTTGGGTAAACTCCCGGACCTACGCAGTCTTTCGGTGCAGGGTTTGCAAAGGATCTTTTACCTGAAACTTGAGGATTTGGTGCCGACACCATCGCTCATTGAGAATATGTTTGTGGCCAGTTTGCCCTTTTGAGATATTTTGACTTCAAACTACTCAAATCACAAGATTGACGTTGAGTCACTAATGCATTCACTGATGTTCAATGAACAACCGTGCCATCACAATTGCGTAATAACCACATCCTCATAATTAATAAGGAAAGCACAGATGTACTTGAAATGCAAGCAACTGTAGGACTCTCATGTAACGTACGAGAACAAGTATGAAAAGGAGCATTTTATTGACGAACTTCCATATGTACGTGGAAATTATTTGAATACAGAATAAAGGTAATAGTAAGGCGCAAGATTTTCAGCATTTTCCATTCCCGCCGTCAAAAAGTTGTTTACTTAGGAAAAGGCATAATTGCTTTCAAGGTCAAGGTCATAGTCAAGATCGAACGGACGCAAATTTTCCGCTCTCACAAATTCTAGCGTAGAAAGTATGCATTCTTCTGCGAAAAAGAATCACGACCTCAAATGACCTTGAAGGTGAAAATCAAGGTCATAGTTTAATTTGAAATTTTCCACCCTTTCCGTTTCCGGTATCAGAAATTGAGATTCCATGAAAAAAACAAAACAAAAGAACCTGACCCTGACGGTCAAAGTCAAGGTTATGGCTAAGGTCGCCATATGATGTCTCCCTCAAAACACTACAACTTTTACTTGAAAAGTTTTTTTCTTAAGTTTTTAAACTTTTCAGGAACACACTTTTCGGAAAGTACTTCTGCGAAAGAAAACTATTCCCCAGCTCTTCGGGGTCGTTGATAACGAATCTGTCATCAGGTTTTTGAAATTTCAGGATGGTGATCCAGATTCGCGCATGCTTACTAGCAAAATCGATGGAACCTTGACTGATTGACATTAATATTTGTTTTTGACGCTTGACTCTGGAATTTGGTTTCTCTAGGGTCACTCACAACGGTCTGAATATCGAAATTCGGAAGAAAAAAGATGGCGAGTTGGCAGGTCGGCCTTAGCCACTCAGGCACCCTGGGTAGGTTCATTTATTCGGCCCCTTTGATTATTTTATAATATAATTTTTCTACCATAATTTTTTTATGGTATAATTTTTTCAATTTGGTACCAGATTTCTTATCG
Source organism: Arge pagana (assembly GCA_963969455.1). Classification (NCBI taxonomy): domain Eukaryota; kingdom Metazoa; phylum Arthropoda; class Insecta; order Hymenoptera; family Argidae; genus Arge; species Arge pagana. The sequence continues at coordinate 105,738 of CAXAKQ010000148.1, forward strand.
AGCTACATGTACTGAACAACAATAAATATTTATTTATTTATCTTTATTATCATTATTAATCATTTATTCTCTAAGCAATATGCCTATGCTGTCCAACAGTTGGTAAGTCACAAAACATCCAATGAAAAACTAAGATTCAACAAATAACTAAAACATACCTTTCCTAGCTCTTTTGTTAGCGAATTCTCTGATGAGGCTAAAAAATCTAGGTTTTCTGAAATTGGATTTTCAATGGACAAGACGGGCAAATTGATTTATCTTGTTTGATACCTAGAAGACCGCGAGTACGCTTTAATCAATGACAGTTTCGAAGAACTGCTCTCGTCATTTGCAACAATCAATGGTATTGTTAATAGAATACGCAACGTCACTCAGGTGTTGGGATATAACTCTTGAAGATTGTGTATTTCGATAAAGTTCAAGACTCTGATAGGTGTTGCCGGATTGTCTTCAAGATGGTGTTGCAGACCTAAGATTTCATCGCACGATAAATGCCCATCAATATATTATCTAAGGTTGATCGATAACTTTTCCTGCGATGCAGAATGATGTAGCATTAGTTGTTCTCTATTTTGACTTTCTTTGATGTTAAACGAGAAGTTCCACGTCATAGAAAATTTTTGCATTTGTTGAAATCTTTCCTCTATAGATATAAGCACGATGTCAAGAAGGCAGCAAAGAATTCTACTTCAATTTTTTGTTACCATTTATTGGTTCTTCGAGAGCTTCACCTAATCTGCATTTAATGTGTTTTAGTCGCTTTTATGGTTTGAAGAATGCCTGCATATCAAACCCCGATGCTAATTCAGTTGCTGTTTCAAAAGCTTCTCGGAAACGTGTTCGTCCGTATATTTCCATATAAAAGCAACGTTTATGAATCATTTCCGCAAATTCGACAGAGTTGATTTTGGCTGACTGACTTGCCTTGCTCACAACGTTAATTTGAACTATAACAGTGTGGTCGCTTCTTATGACATTGCGGCATCGTTTTGTTTGGTAACATCTACCAAGGAATCCAAAGCATCATGCATTTCACACAACTGATAGCAAACCGTTTTGATGCTCTCAATTCGAGATGCCCAGCGCGTGTAACTCAAATCTTTCACGGTGTATATTTTTGAATTATCGGTTACAATTTACATCCATTTACCGATGCAGCAAATAAATTGAATATTTTTTGTGAGATTTCGAACAGGCTCACGAATTTTACTAATAATATTGCCGTATCACGTAATACTGAATAATAACTATGGCAAAGAAAGCTAACGGATTGACCTTCCTAATTCTTTTCTGTTCGCCTTTGGTTCCACTGGTTCCAGTGTTCTTGGCTCAATTCATCGAACCTCCATTCTAGTGTGCACGTGTCAAGCTGTTCGATAGCACAGCCGTAATTCGACGAGTAAATAACCAGTGCGTTGAATGGAGTGTCGTAGATTGAGGCGTGCAAACTATCGTTGTATGTAAAAGCGATCGCATTCATTTTCATATTCCAAGCTGTGATGTTATTGGTGCATGTGGTTCGGATTAAATCCTTCAGGACTCCGTGCATTTTTCTGATCGCCCCTTTATCCTATAGGTGGTAAACTGTCATCTGTATTCCTTTGATACCCATGACTTCAGCGGAATGCGTCATCAGTTTGTTATCAAACTCTTTTTCATTGTCGCTATGGATTACCCTTCGTGCTCCAAAGATGGAATCCATTCATTGAATGAGGCTGCAAGGACCGTAGATACTTTCTTGTTCGGAACTGGAATCAGCCTAACGAACTTCGTTTATGTACACTGGATTAAGAGTATAAATTCATTTCCCTTTCTGGTCGCCGTCAGTGGTCCGACGATATCAATTGCTATCTTTCGCTAGCTGTGTCCATTCAGACGGATGAGGGCACTGGCGTGTGGCTGTCAGTTTTGTACTGCTGGCAGATAGGGCAGTTGACTATAAACTCACGAATCGGATCTCCCATGTTTGCACAGTAGTTTCTGCGCTGTAATTTTTCAACAGTCTTGGTTACTCTCAGGTGTGATACTTGATCATTGTGTACCTCTCGTATGCATTTCTCGTATTCTTCCGGCTCCAGTTCGGGGATTCCCGAACGGCAAAGCTGGAGTTCTGTGTCATTGAATTCAACGGCGAGTTCTCGAAGTTCTTCCGTTATGGCATCGAGTTGAGTCATTGAGAATTGTTTCGGTGAGTCAAGGATTGTGAATTTTCTTCTCCCTCGTTGGATATGACCTTGGATTAACTGGTACAACTCTTGTTTTCAACTGTCTTCTTGATGTTGGAATATCATCCCACGTTCCTGTCTTCTTTCCTTCATAAAATCCTTATCCTTTGATCAACTCCTTACTTCGTGAGGATAATCCATCAAGTTCTGACTTCGGGATAATTTGGTTTTATCCTTGACTCGTTAACTCGTCCTTGATGCAGAGCTAAGTCGTTGACCCGCTGTATGATGTCCTCTGAATGGTAATTAAAACTCGGGGATAATTTTTCCAATTTTCTAATTTCCGAACGGGTTGCCTATTTTGACTTACGTATTGAAGAATTCGACGTATCGCTGGTCGTGGTTTTTCATTTGGTGATGACACTCTATTAACTGTAGGTTTATTTGGGATAGTGTGTTAGCAGCTTGGTTTTCGCAACCATTTTAATATAGGATGTCGAAATCGGATTCCTTCAGACGAAGTCTCCATCTCAGAATTCGTAAAGACGGATCTCTGATTCCGGCCAGCCAGAGGGGGGCTCAATGCTCCGTCTGAATCAAGAACTTGTATACTAACAAGGGGTACCTGGCTACTCCCAATCACCGATTTCGTCCGAATTTATGGTATATGTAGGAGTTAACTAGAAATGAAAGTAGCGCAAGTAGGATCGCTAGATGGCCAAGCGTTCAGAAAATGAAATTGTAGTCAATAGATAAGTCTTTCAAGTTAACGGATTATTCGAGCATCGGTTAGCGCAGCGGTAAGAGCACGGATTCGCAGTTCGAAGATCGCAGGTTCGAGTCTGTAGGCGTTTTTTTTCGTTCTATTGTCACGGTACTTACGCCGCAAATGACCCGAGATAATGTATTGTATTCACGTATATTTTTACAAAAGACATACGGCGTCCTCGTTACAACAGATGCCCAATCATGGAAAATTTCGGCTTACCAATAACTTTTCAGGATGAAATTGTTAATTGTCTGTCAGGTATATTTATAATAAATGAATGACCTCAATTTTTAGAAAATATAACTGCAGCTGTGAATATTTGTAATTCCTTGAACATTTCACAGATAATTTAATGCTTTGTATTCGGTTCATGATATTTTGACCGTCGAGCAACCCTCGGCAGCTGCACGCAAACAATAGGTTCTCGGTACCGGTGCTGACCATTCCCCAGAATCCGACTCCCCGAAGGTACATTTCCCCGAATGATCGTTTTCCTGAATAACTCATAACTGAACTAATGATGTCGTTTTGGGGAGTAGGCATTCGAGGGTTGAGCTTGCTAGCTCTTTACCGAGTATCGTGTACATTGCGAAAATATCAAGTTGATATAAAATGTCAGCTAGCGAAAGTGAAAATATTGATGCGCCTGGAACGTTGCGAGAAGAAGAATTGGAGCCTGAAGGCGCGTCCTCACTGAGGCAACATTGTCGATCGACTCTGTCGATCGACATTGTCGATTCAGTATGGACGAGTAAATCGACTTTGTCGATCGACAAAATATGTCGATCGACATGTCGACTGGTTTCCCATCAACTGTCGGTAAAAATCAAAGGGTAGTCGAGTCGACTTCAGAGTGTGGACGTGCCACTCGATCTTCGACGTTCGACAGTCGACCATTGGACAGCGTGAACGTGCGGTTGTATCGAGGTGATACGTGCAAAATGGAATGGGAAAAAGAAAAAGTTATGGCGTTTATTGAAGCGTACAAATCAAAAACAAATCTGTGGAAAAGTACGAGCGAATTTCATAAAGATCTGAATTCGAGGTTCAAAATGTCGGTATCGTCCTTTTTCAAATCCTCCATCAGATTACTGCCACTGTATATATTCCTACTATGAAGACTTGGCCGAATCCAAAATCTTCTTTGACGCGACTTTTTTTTAGACGCGATAATGATAAAAGCGGCGCAAGCAATAATGGAATCACCTTCGTCAGCCATATTGGCGTCGACTGATCGATTCGACAAATATTCTGCCTTTTGGTGTGGATAGGTCGAATTTTTCCGACTTGTCGATCGACAGTGTCGACTCAGTGAGGACAAGGCTTAATGCTGCGAATCTTAATCTGTTAATCTTGCGAAAGCACATCCAAAGTGGAATTTGAAGAGTCTGCAAACGAAACGAGCTCATCGCCTAAAGCGGATACGAGATTTGAAAGTTTAGGAAGAACAAATTAAAAAGGATGGAACCCGGAAGGATAAATATAATACAATTGACACCTGGACATATGATCGCTTCGTAGAAGCGTGAAGAAATAACCAACAAGTCACCACAACAAACTTGCAACAATGGGCTTTATCTACTGCGAGTCAATTTCCGAATTTGGAATTCGAAGCCTCGACAACGTGGGTCGCCAATTTTAAACACCGGCACAACATTCGTCAGAGAAAAGCTACGAAATTTGTTTCGGAAAGAGAGACTAGCAGTATCGAAGACACCCTTGCTGCGGCAGACGAATTTTGAATCCAAGTTAGGGCTTCTATCCCCGAATACGACAAGGACTTTGTTGTGAACACCGATCAAACAGGTAAGCCAAGAATTGAAATTCGTCCACGCCAATCGGAGTACTGTTTCCAGCGTCACATTTGATGAAATATCTACATTCGTATATTCTCTTTTCAGGTTGCCAGTACCAATCGATTTACAACCGAACCCTGGACCACCTAGGGTCGAAAGTAATTCTAGCGAAAGTAAAAGGATATGAACAAAGAAACCCACTCTTATACAACGCAATATGCGATAGGCCTTTCTGGGAAACTATTACCAACAGTCTACGTATGCCTACAAGAGAGTACTGGCTCTTTTGGACCAAGGTTTACGAAATCGGTGGATAAGTAGGCGGCAATATATGGGAATGTTGTCATCACTTCTTCAAAATCTGGGAAACTTACAATAGACCTATACAAAAATTTTGAACTGACGTAATGAAGCCCTACGTACAGGAGAACAAATTTCTTCTGGTGATTGACTCGTGGGGAGAACAAACAAATCCACAATTATACGAAGCAATTTCCCAAGTCTAAAGAAAGATTGTCAACAAGCAGTATCAAAGTGATTCCCCCCAAATGCACGCCGCTAGTGCAACCTCGCGATGTGTATTCTTATCGTCAGGTAGAAAATTTGATCAGAAAGATTCAAAACTGCTACTATCATCCCGAGAAGACTGTATCAAAATACATTCCATCGTACATCATCAGCTATCCAGGCCAATATTTAACGACATGTTACGTTACGGGTGGTTCGCTGCCAAACTGTGCGATGAAAGAGAATCTTGTATGAATGTAAAAGAAGTTTGTTTTGCTCTAGATACTTTAAAACAATCATGTAACTGAAAAAATGCGGCGTTTATAACGTGTGCAAAGTGCCGACGCAATTACTGCTCGCCCTGTTTTTATGATGAATACCACCCTAGCACATGCGATTCATCATCTGTATAATAATAAATATATCTAGTTTCACATGCGAAGTCTTCGTGTATGCTTTATTGATTACAATTCCATCCTGAAAAGTTATTGATGAGCCAAAATTATCCATGATTGAGCACCTGTTGTAATAAAGATGCCGTATGACTTTTGTAAAAATATACGTGATTACAATACGTTATTTCGGGTTCTTTGCGGCGTAAATACCGTAGAAATAGAGGGGAAACAGCCGCCGCCTAAAGACTCGAACCTTCGATCTTCGTATTACGAATCCGTGCTCTTATCATTTTTTTTAATAATTTTTATTGTTTCTCCACGTGTACACTTTTCTTAAGTCTAAGGCAACAATAAAAATATTAAACAAAGCCTATCAATGTTGATTTTTAGGTACCTGAATGACTAGTGTCTAGTGCTCGCAGGCAATAAGTTTTGTGTCCATCGGGGATGTTTTGTGTCGAGTTGGGATCGGGGAGGCGGTGTGCCTGTTAGAGTCTGTGTATTTGCTTGTGAATTGCGTTGGAATTAAGGAGAAAATTCATAGAATAAGAAAAACCTCTAGCATATTATTTTTGATCACACTGGAGAGACTTAACCTAGGGCTTAAAACTATGTGAATTTACATATGTACATTTGCCTGTTGATACAGGTGTTTTTTTTTTTTTTTTTTTTTTTTAATGTTTCTATATATGTTGCATAGGTATTTAGGTGCGTATGGATATCACATTATTCGTTTTGTACTTGTGTTGCAAGTCGTCTTTTCCTCTCATTTAGTGTTCGTATTTGTGTGTTAGTTTTGTGAAGCCACCAGTATTTTTTGGTGTTAGTTCGGTGAAAGTCATTGTAGTCTCTGTGTGGGATTGCCGTAGATCCGGAGAATTTGTCTGGGTTGTCTCTAGTGTTGTGGTTGTTGATCGATATACGCTTGTTGGCTTTGTTTCGTTTCCAATGGTATATAATTGGTACGTTGTTTGTGTCTTGGATTAGTCCTCGTCTGTCGCAGTAGATGAATGTTTGGGGGGTAATGTAACCGGTGTTGGGTTGTCTTTCTGAGATATTGTCATCCTGATATTGTATTGATTGTAGGGTATTGTTTTCGATTTTTCTGATTTTACTGCAGTAGTCTCTTGTTAGTTTAGTAATATGGTTGTCAATTCTAGGTAAATTTGCAAGATCGTAGATTTTTTTGTTGGAGATGTAGTGCCTGAATTCTGTGTGCGCAGATCTGTGTAGGTATAAGCAGGTGCGTAGGCATTTTCTTTCAAATGTTCGAATCTGTTCCATCGTAGTGTGGTTTGTGTTCCACCATACTAATGCTGCATACGTTATTATTGGCCTGACTAGGAGCATGTGTATTATGATTTTAGATTTTTTTTCTATGTGTTTGTTGTAGAAAATGACGCTGTTGGCTTGGAATGCTTTTTTCGCTTTTTCTAACTGTTTTGTGATGTGTACGTTACCTCGTAGGAGGTGGTCGAGATGAAGACCGAGATATTTAACAGCTTTGTTGTGTGGGATAGGTGTTTTGCGGTTGTTTTCGGGGTTTGTTATATTAATTTGGAATGTTTTGTGACCATCTCTATTTTTTGAGTTAATGTTGTGGAGTGGTTTTCGGAATAGTATTGTTTCAGATTTAGTTGCGTTTAGTCGGAGATTCCATTCAATATAGGTTTTGTTGATTGTTTCGACTGTCTCCTCGAGTTCAGAGCGGATTTTGCTAACTGAGTTATTTGCTGTGTAGACAATTATGTCATCTGCAAATGCAATTGCTTTGGTGTTACTATTGATCGTATTTGTGTTTTTGGTGTTAAGTATGTCGCAGGTGAAAATATTAAAAAGGATGGGGGAATTGACAGTACCTTGTTGTAGTCCTTCTTTTATTGTGAACGTTTTCGAGGAGGTAATTGCACCGTCCCATGTCACAAATGTTTTATCCGTGACCATGTCGTAAATCAGATAAATCAACCATGCCGGGAAACGTTTGTTGTGGAGTTTGTGTAGCAGTCCGTTGATCCAGACTGAATCGAATGCTTTTTCTAAATCGAGTAATGCTGCGCCGATAAGGTGACTTTTATTTATTTGTGTGTTTAGATCGTGTAAGAGGTTGTGGATTGCGTGAGTTGTGGAGTGTTTGTTTTTGAAGCCGTATTGTCTGTCTGGGATTATGTTGTTTTTTTGCAGATTGCCGTGATTTTTCTATTGATAATAATTTCGAAGACTTTACTAATGCTCGGTGTGAGACTGATTGGCCGGTAGCTGCATGGGATGTTAGGGTTTTTGTCTTTTTTTAGTATAGGTAAAATTTTTGCTTTTTTCCAACAGGTTGGGAAATAGTTGTTGTTTATTGCATTGTTGAATAGAATAGTTATTGTTGTAATCATAGATGCGGGTAGGTGTTTGAGGATGATGGGGGGAACTTGGTCTAGTCCGGACGAAGTTTTGTTTGGGAGTTTTTTCAGTATTTCTGCTACTTCGGTTGTGGGACAGAATAAATTAATTTCCTCGTGGATGGGGGTAGGATTTGTGGCTCTGTTTTCGGGGTTGAGGTTAGTGTGTGTGATGTTGTTTGTTCTTCTGTTGATATGTTCGTTTTTGATTTGGTTTGCCGTTTGGTCGGCAGTTCTTTTGACTTGTGTATTGATATTGAGGTGTCTGGGTGTATTAATTGTTTCGTAATGTGCGCCGATTATGTTAAGTTTGTCGGTTTAGTCGGTGAAGGTGAGGTAATTGTTTTGTTTGTGTGCTTTGTCCATGTCGCAGTTACTGTTTTGTAGAATGTAATGGTTATTTTCGTCTACATGAATGTCGGCTATTTGAATTTGTTTTCTAGGCCTAAGTAGTCTGTTAATTTGCGGAAAAAATGAGTCGTTATTTCGGTGGTTAATTTGTTTGAATTTCTCCGTCCAGAATTTTTCCGAGGCTTTTTTGAATTCTTGGCTTACTTTTGATTTTATTATATTAAGTGAGATTTTGATTATAATAGTAATTTCGGTTTGTTTTGCTCCGTTGGGCGCCGCCATCTTGGCAGGCCTCTGGTGTGGTGTTGACCAATCCAGAGCCTTATTTTTGGTCTGTTCAAGCCGTTAAGATGTTCTTTACCTTGTTTGGGTTACTATTATGGTGTCCAGTAGTGGGGTGAACCGTATTTTGATTTGAGATGTTTATATTTAGCTCTATGACTGTTTGAAAACTTTCATAAATTGCGGACAGGCGCACCCGTGATACGCGTAAGACGCTGGTCCGAGAACTGCCCGTGCTCTTATCACTGCGCTAACCGATGCTTGAGTATTCCGTTGACTTGGAAGACTTACCTTTTGACTACAATTTTATTTTCTGAATGCTTGGCCATCTAGCGATCCTACTTGCGCTACTTTCATTTTCAGTTAACTTCTATATATACTATGAACCCGGACGAAATCCGTTATGGCGAGTAGCCGGGTTCCCCTTGTAAGAGATATTGGCGTAGTCGTTGTACGGACTAAACTATCGTCAGCATTTTCTCTTCGGAAGTTCCATAGTCATTTCCTGCGTCAACCAGAGCACACAAAATGTAGCGCACCGGCTGTCCTTCTTGCGAGACAACCACTCCCAACGCGTGATCCAAGGCATCGGTTGTAAGTGTGAACATCTTCGTGGAGTCTGGGCGCCGAAGTGTCGGTGATATAATTAAACATTGTCTCTATTTTTCGAAGGACTCCTGGCACTTCTTCGTTCAATTGGAGTCAATACTCTTCTTCGTGAGATCGACCATGGGTCGAGCGATATGGAAAAGGTTCTTGATGAACCGTCTGTAGTAGCCGGTGAGTCCCACAAACGACTTGAGTAGCCGGCGAGTCCCATAAATCACGTAACCTCTTTCGGATTAGCTGTTACCGAAAGATCTCGGACAGCTGCGGTCATCACGAGATTTAGCTAAACTCCGTCTGCTGTGAAAATGTGTCCCAGATATTCAACTTCCGATAGAAGATACTTGCATTTTTCTGGCTCAAGGGTTGGTCCGCATCTCCGAAATCTTTCGAAAACAGTCACCAGATTCCAAATATGTTCCTTGACAGTGTCTTCAAGAATGACGATGTCGTTCATGTAAACCCAAAAGATTCTATGGTCGAGTACTACTAAACACTGATCAATCAATCTTTAAAACGTGGCTGGTGCGTTTTCTAGACCAAATGGCATTCGTCTTACTTAAAAAATCCTTCTTATAATGCAAACCCTGTGTATTTCTTTGAGTCTTCATGCATTGCAATTCGATGAAATCCTGCCTTCAAATCGAAAGCACTAGAGAATTCAGCGTTCTTAAGTGAACTGAAAAAATTTACAATACGAAGCATACGGTGAGCAACAAGTATCGTATTTTTGTTTAGTTTTCGAGAATCGATAACAAGGCGCCGTTCGTTCTTTCCAGAAAGTCCAGGCTTCCTTAAGAGAAACTAGACAGGTGCGTTGGCTGGTGGGTCGGATTCTTGACAGATACTTTTCTTTGATGAGTCGGTTACTTGAGCATTTATTTGCAAGATGAGCGTGAGCTGTCTTAGAATTTCCGATGTTAATTGAGATATCATTACTTGGAACGATCTTGTATAATAGTGGTGATGATCTCCTGTTGCTATGATTCGAGGTGATCAAAATGAAGAATATCGAACGAAAATGTTTGTTTTTATATCAAAGTGACATGGATATTATCTGTACCCCCCCTGTCGATCTTCATATTGGTGGACTTCATCAAGTTTTTGTCAGAGCTCAGTATTCTGTCAGTCAAATTTCCCAATTTGTCATCTGTACAGCCATTCCCTCTCCCCCTCTGCCCCTCGCCGCCTCTGCTCTCTTCACCCGTCCCCCTCTCCCCCTTCCCCTTCCCGCCAACCCCTCTCCCCCTCACGCCCTTTCGCTCTCTCTCCTGCTCGCCACTCCCCTTTTACTCCCTACGTCTTCCCCTTTCCACCACCCGCCCACACCCCTATCCCCCCTCTTCCCCTCGCCCCGTTCCCCCCTCTGAACCGCCTCTGTGACCCCTTTCCCACTCTCCCCCTCGCCCGCACCCCCCCCCCCCTCGCCCGCACCCCCCTTTCGCCCTCAACCCCTCACCCCCTCTGCCCCTCTCCACCACTTCCCGTATCCCTCTTTCCCCTCTTTTCTCTCCCCCTCTCCCCCTCGCGCTACCTCCCGCATACGCCCCCGCCACCTCGCCCCCTCACCCCCTCCTCCCTGCTTCCTCTTTTCCCTCACCCCCTCTATCGCTCTCTACCTTTTCCACTGCTCTTCCTCTCCCGCTGTCTCCCTTGCCCCCCTCTCGCCAACTCGCTCTCGGCCCCCTCCCCCTGTTTTCCTCTTGCTCTCTCCATCTTCCCCTCTCCCCCTCCCACTCGCCCCCTTTTTCCCTCTCCCCCGCTGCCCCTTTACCACTTTCCCTCTAACCCCTCGCCCCCTTTACCGCTCTTTTCCCTCACAGTCTCACCCTCTTTCACTCTCCCCCTCTTCCCCTCTCCCCCTCGCCCCTTTCCGATTACTCGCACTCTCCCACTCTTCCCTCTGCCTTCTCGCCCTTCCCCCCACTTCCACTCTTGCCTCCTCTTCCTCTCCCCTTCCTTGCCACCCACTTGCTCTTCCCCTCTCCTCTCCCTCGCCTCTTCCCCTTACTCTCTGTCCTTCTGTCCGCCACTCCACCTGTCCCCCTTTCCCTCTTCCCCTTAACCCCTCTACCACACTTTCCCTTTACTCCTCTTCCCCTCTACCTCTTTCATCCGCTCCCCCATCCGCTGCCCCTCTCCGCCACTTCCAATCTTCCCCTTTCTCTTGCCCCCCCCTGCCACTCTCCCCCTTTTCACCTCTTCCTTTCTCCCCCACTTCCCCTCTCCACCTATCTCCCTCTCTTGCTCGCCCCGTCTGCCCCTTCCCCTCTTTCCCTCGCTGCCTCTCTCCCTCTCTCCCTTTCCTCTTCTCCCCCTCTGCCCCTCTCTTTCTCTTCCCTCTCTCTCTCCGACTCTCCCCCCTCTCCCCCTCAGCCGCTCTCGCTATCTCTCCCTTTCTCTCTCTCCCCCTCTCCATTTCTACCCCGCTCCTTCTCTCCTCATTTATTTCCTGTCACCTACTTTTTGCCTTTTCTGTCACCCCCTTTTCTCGTCTTCCACTCTCCCCCTCTTTCCTTTTCCCCGTTTTTTCTTTTCCCTCTCTTCCCCTCGCCCATTAGCCCTCTCTCCTCCTCTCCAATCCCCTTTAACCACTTCGCACTTCTCTCATTTTCCCTCGCTCGCCCTCTTCCAATTTCTCCACTGCCCCTTTTGCCTTCTTCCCCCTCTCCCGACGCCTCATCGACCTCTTTTCCGCTCCCCCTCTTCCCCATTCCATCTGTGCCCTTCTTCTACTCTTCCCCTGTCATCCTTCTCCCCTCTGCCCCTCCTGCTCTCCTTCCCCATCTCCCTCTCTCCTCCACTCCCCTCTCCCTCTCTCCCTCTCCGGCTCGCTTCCCCCCCTCACCACCTGGCTCCCTCCGCCCCCCTCTCCAGCACTCCTTCTCTCGCTTTTCACCCTCTTCCGATTTTCCTCTCCCTCTCCCTCTCCCTCTCCCCTCCCCCTCCCCCCCTCCCCTCCCTCTCCCCTCACCCTCTCCCGCTCCCCTCCTCCCTCTCCCTCTCGCTCTCCCCTCTCCCTCCTCCCTCTCCCCTCCCTCTCCCTCTCCCTCTCCCTCTCCCTCTCCCTCTCCCGCTCCCTCTCCCTCTCCTCTCCCTCTCCCTCTCCCTCTCCCTCTCCCTCTCCCTCTCCCTCTCCCTCTCCCTCTCCCTCTCCCTCTCCCTCTCCTCTCCCCTCTCCCTCTCCCTCTCCCTCTCCCTCTCCCTCTCCCTCTCTCTCCCTCTCCCTCTCCCTCTCCCTCTCCCTCTCCCCTCTCCCCTCTCCCTCCTCCCTTTCCCTTCTCCCTCTCCCTCGTCCCTCTCCCTCTCCCTCTCCCTCTCCCTCTCCTCTCCCTCTCCCCCTCTCCCTCTCCCTCTCCCCTCTCCCTCTCCCTCTCCCTCTCCTCTCCCTCTCCCTCTCCCTCTCTCTCTCTCTCTCTCTCTCTCTCTCTCTCTCTCTCTCTCTCTCTCTCTCTCTCCCTCTCTCTCTCTCTCTCTCTCTCTCTCTCTCTCTCTCTCTCTCTCTCTATCTCTCTCTCTCTCTCTCTCTCTCTCTCTCTTTCTTTCTTTCTCTTTCTCTTTCTTTTCCCTCTTTCTTTCTCTCCTTTCCTCTCTCGCTTTCCTTCTCTCCCCTCCTTTCATCCCTCTATGCTTCCCTCTCTTTCGTTCTCCCTTTCTCTCTTCACGTCTTTCCCCTACCCTTTCTCCCCTCCTTTTCACTTTTCCTCTCTCCCCCTCTCGCTATCTCCCTTTTCTTCTCTTTTTCTCTTTTCCTCCCCCCCCCTCTCTCTTTCTCTATCTGTCTTGCTTTCGCTCTTTCTCTCTTTTGAAACTTGCAGGTATGAAATTTCATGCCTCCATGTAATAGTTAACCCTTTTTGTGAAAGTTTCGGTCATACTCTTTAGTTACTCAAATCATTTAGATGCCAAACGCTGCTTCGCGATGACACAATTCGATCGATCAGGTTCGAACGAAGTCATGCGATGTTTCATCCCACAGTAGTGTTTGCTCCGTCGTATGAGCGCTCTCACGCTTTGTCCCACTTGCGAGAAAACTTGAACTGATCTAAAACAAGTTGTCCGCTGGTTCTGACAATCACATGGCTTGGCGCATTTGCCAAGTCCACGTCGAACGGGAAAACGCATTTTCCAAGAATAATATCCTTCTCCTTATTCAACATCGTCATTCGTATTGCGTCGCAATCAGAGGATAAATTTCTGCGTATTGACTACGAATTTATCGTGAAAACAATAATTTACAGTTGATTCGTTCCTGCATTGTTTCAACGAGATTCACATCTCGCTCCGGAAGTCATCAAACTTTTCATCCCAGGTAAGCTCAAGTATACGTTTTCATCTTTTATGTATGTTTCTCTCATTTCCAAACTGCGTATCCGTAGCGTGTGAAAAACGCAATCGAAAAATTAGAGGAAAAAAAATATACGGTCTTGCGGGATATTTTGTACTGGAGATTTCCCGTTACTTTCTGAATTCACATTTGTCACGTTTTTTGCTTTCAGAGAAATAGATATTTATTCTACAATTTCGGGCTTATTCATTCACGACGAGCAGAATGAATTCATTTTTCCACGTTTCGAGCATTTCTTTTCAACAAATATAAATTTCACACATTTCCAACGAATTTTTCAAATGTATACTTTCGGAACATATATTTCTTCAGAGATTCTAAGTGCATTGAATAACTTTCTTTTAAAAAAAATGCCATCATCAAACGATGTTTAATTGTACGAATTTTCAAAATAATCAAATTCAAATTGACATGTCTAAATATGTTTACGAATGCAACGAATCCCTTGAATTATATCGAAATATAAAAAAAGGCATCGTGCCTCAGCTGAAAAATTATAAATTCGTAGAGTAAATTGTCATGTTTTTTACGCAGAAAATTATGGAGGTGGATCGTACCGAGTTATAAAAGTAACTATTATAATAAAAGTAAAAATAATAATGATAATAATAATCATTAGGAGGACGAATCTCCCGAACTCCAGAAGTTTGACAGTTCCTAAGTCCTTGTTTCCAAAAATTAGAATGTTTGGGGGATTAATGAATTTTACAAATATTCACTTCCAACATTAATATTTCGAGTACAGTTTGTTTTCGGTGCATTGTTATTACATTATCTCTCATTCACCACATGCAGGGATATTCCCAACGTTCTATTCATATCCAACTAATCTGCATTCCAATTCACAGAAAAGAAGTGATACGAAAATATTAGCGCTCGTTTTATGTTCATTACGTCCAGGTACTTCTTGTCCCAATTTGTTTGATTATTTCACACGCTGTTATGTTTTTTCACGGTAAAAATTAAAAATGATGATATATTCTTATATTTGTCGTTCCGATCTAATCAATATTGAAATATATTTTTATATTCAGCAACATGTATCGTCGTATTTATAATTAATCGTATTAATCCGATTCTCCGGGTTATGAATTTGTTTCGTAATTACCCTGATTGCAGGATGAGAAAAACATTTTTCTTCGTCATTTTGAATAATATTTTTTTGGTAATTGGATAAAAAGATTACAGATCACCTTAGTCGACGTACTTTCATCGATATCTTGATTGTGACACCTGCAATCGATTTCCAAATGGATACGGGAACACAGCTGATGCTGGCAGTTTTTCAATTTTGAATTTAAAAACTTCGGACCAGTAGAATATGATATGTTTACCCGTAAATCTTAGATGTTTCATATCCGCTCGTATTCCGCTTAGTTCACCACTTCTTGTCCGAGTATCTTCGAATACTTTGACCCCAGATTGTTTTTTAGGTAACAACACGTTCTGAGATTGAATGGTCTAATGGTAATTACACGTTGGT
Organism: Arge pagana; assembly: GCA_963969455.1. Taxonomy (NCBI): domain Eukaryota; kingdom Metazoa; phylum Arthropoda; class Insecta; order Hymenoptera; family Argidae; genus Arge; species Arge pagana. The sequence continues at coordinate 120,827 of CAXAKQ010000148.1, forward strand.
TCCATAAATAATCCATTTCGTGATATATCCGCGTATATTTGTCAAAGTATTAGTATTAATATGCATGCTCGATATTTCTGCGAATAAACAATGTATCTAGCACCGCACGAACTGCCGAGCCGTGCGAAAATGATGAAAAAAAGGGGATGAAAAAGATGAAGATAAACATCGATGTTTTGCAATTACACGAAACGTCATTTCAATGTTTGTCTACGTCAACATTTTTCCATATACATGTGCGGAGTCACGGCGCCGAGAGACGATGTTCCAAAGGATGAAGATAATTGTCTGACCTTCACCTTGCAAAGTCAACGATAATCGGCGTATAAGCGCGTTTCATTTGTAGTTAAATAACAAGGATTGACTCATGACAATAATCTCGTGGGATATTTGCATTGCAAAGTATGTACTCGTCGTACGATAGATACGAGTCATTTCATGCGAAATCACTCGCAAGTTTAGCGGGCATTTGTTTCGTACTTCTCTTTCCCACGGTAAGAACCATCATAGCCTTCTCAAATTTTCGCTGGGCGAAACATTGGATGATTGTGAAATGCTTCCCTTACAAATTCCAGCCGAAAACCGTACCTAAGTTCTGAAACAATTCTCTTAGCGCGCATCGATCCGAACGCTGAGACGATTTTTTAAAGTTTCATTTTATTCTTTGGCAAATTCGATACACTGCACCAGTATTAATTTTAAATACTTCCAGTGTAGATATCAACGACCTGGTGCTAAAATATCCCAACTCCGAATTGCTTTCAAAAAGGTCTTGAGTCAGATCTTACTTTCCGAGACAGTTTAACTCGATATACGTTGACACGTTGAGACAGACCTTCTATTGAACATGAGACTTATGTACATGGAAAAGATTTCGATGTCAAACTCACAAAACGATCGTATAAGCTCTAACGAATAATAGCACCGATTTTCGACCACACACGTATAAAAGCACCACACACATTTTTTTACCAATAAACAACTTTAGCGTTCATTAGGGTTCATTTTTGAGCAACTTTTTTTTTCATTTTATTATACATTTGATAATAATTAGCGCATATAATTATGAAGTAAAACAATGTAGAACATTTTTTAGTGTTGGTATTCGCGATAGAATTGAGTCTGGTGCTTTTATTTATGTCTGGTGACAAATTTATGTAACAAATGCAAACAAAATGCCATCAACACGAAATTTAACTGGGTTGGACATCAAAAGTTCGCGATTGTTTAAAAAAAAATCACTAGGAAGCTTTAACTTGATGGAAAATAACAATTATTAGGGGTACTTACGAATGATTAACTTTTTATGACTTTGAATTAATTACATTTTTTTTAATTATGAAAATTAATTTTTCTTTTATTTTTTTATCTTTTTCCATCACTTGCATTGATAATTTTTGAAAAATCATAAAATATAATTGATCGGTATATTTTATATTTTTTTTGTCTTCAAGTTTTAGACAAAACATCCAATAGTTAATCCTTTCATTGAAAATTATTTAATAATATCCAGTGAACAATTCATAAAATGAAAAATTCTTCAATGTTGAATTTATCATCATAATAATAAATATCATTAGGTTTATTTTAATTTTCAATCATTCGACACAAAACACTTCTGACCGACAATATTCCAAACTGTTAGTTGGGACTATCCCACCTCAACCTCCTTAAAATGGCGAAAATCCTAAACGAATCACGAAAAAACCAAGCTCATTTCTAGGTGCGCGCAGTAAGATGGAAAAATCATAATAACAACGATCTCTCGCCGCGGAACGTCGGTGAAAGTCAAAAGCTTGTCGATTTCGTGAGGAATGGAACGTAGATATTTACAGCGTCGTTCTCTAATAGATTCGCGAATTTCCCACGCGACGATGTATTGTTCGGCTTGATTTATAATAAATAAAAATCATAAGTGCAACAATACCGAAAATATTTGTTGATCGTATGATGGGCGCGCTGATAAAGTAATGTGAAATGAATCTTACAATGAACCTAAACCGTGCATCACCGTTTCGATGAATCATCGAGATTTTCGAGTCTACCGATAGCACTGTTAGTTCGGGATTTTACATCCTCGAGCATCGCAGAACGTTTGAAGCCGCTCGATGTCGAATCACTCGTAAAAAAATGGTTCAGGACAGAACTCTGGATTTGAAAAAATATTTTTTTATTGTTGATTTATCACCCTTTCTTAACGGGCGTGTTTGCAGTAAATTTGGATGCAATCCGTGAATGATGATATGGAAAGATTTTTGAAATGATATTTCGAAACGGATAATTTTGTGAATTCTTTGAAACGCAGCGTTTTTGAACATTTTGAAAGATGGCGCAACTTTATTGCGGTACTAATAGTATCGTACGCAACTTTAGTAGGTACTGATAGTACCTACCTTTTGATTCGGAATAGAAAATTTAATTATCGAGATCAAAAAAATTCACGAAACAAATGCGTGAAGATTTAAAAATGAACAATGCTAGAGATTATAATAAGTATGAAAAGTATTCGTACCAGAGCAATTTTGGGTAAGAATGCTACGTTTACCAATGATGCTAGAAATCAAGAACTGGAGATCAAATAATATCAACGAACTATACATGTATATTCAGGACAACAATGTGGCTACATAATAATTGATAATCTAAGGTATTTTGACCAATTCTACGGACGGAATTTTTGCGTGATAATTTTTGTACCGATGATGTAATTTTATAAAAATTTGGCTATTATGAGAATCTAATAATTCGAAAATGTTGCGTACATGGTATTCATTCGTAATCATACTTGAATCTTTGCATGGTGAAATTTAATCGCAATTTATTTATTTATTTTCGGACCGTTTGAGCGATTCAAAGTTGAAAAGAATCCAACCAAAGTGTTAAACATGTTTCGTAGAATTTGTTTAATTCAATTAACATCGAATTCCTCCAAATCATACGAAACGACGCTGAATTATTCACGGGGCGAGTCAAATTAAAAACGTATTTATTGTATTTTTCAATGTAATATCATCAAATTACGATTGAAATCGAAGTTTAAATAGGGATATGAAATTATGAATATTACGTTATCCAGAATTGAATATTACTTCGATGTTAAAGAGGTCTTCGACTTCTATTTCACCCACTTCCATCCCTTCATCTTCCAAACGACGTATATTTCATCCCATGAATTCAAGTGCCATGTACCGAAGATATCTGTACAGCTATTGGTTTTTATCTCTGGTTTCCTCTTATCGCAATCCATCTGGCCTCTAGTAGACCTCGCAAGATGCCGGGTAACAGATGTTCTCTCTATCTCACTTCTCACCCATTCATTCTGCATTTGAAAAATTCGACGAGCAGTTATCATGGAAATACGCACTAGGATGGAATTCTTTCTCGCGTTTTATCATCGATTCGGTCTTAAACGATGCTAATAAATCAATATTTTTATCGCGAGGAGTTCATGGAAACAAAGAACTCACATTCATCTAGCTGCTAACGCATGCAGATTGTTTCGTTTTATTTTACGTACAACGCTGTTTACTACTCCAGTTCATATGCGAATAATAGAGTAGTCCCCCATAGCCCTTCGGTGAAATTTTGACCGTGCCACCTCCTCATTTGACTCGGTAGAAATATTTAAAAAATTTGTGCGAATTAAATCGCCCATTATAGCACAACGGGAAAGCGTGCCGCTGGAGCGGTTTTTCCCCATTTAAATAGCATGGGTTTTCAATCCATTTTCTGCGTTATTTTCTTGTGGGTTTCATGGGGGCGAAAAAAATCTGAATCCTGCGCGAGATGCATGGGGAATAGGGTTATTTTGTATTGCATTTCTATCGCATATGTCAATTGATACGAATCATCAAATAATTCGTCTTCTTCGAATACTTGAGCTATCAATATTCAGATTTCTTCCGCCCTCATCAAGACTACAAAGAAATAAGGCGGATAATTGACTGAAAACTCATATTATTTAAATGGGGGGAAAATCGCTCCACCGGCACGCTTTTCCGTTGAGCTACGGCGTGGCAACTTCGCACACATTTTTTGATATCTTTTTCGAGACAAATGAGGGGTTAGCACGGTTGAGATTCCGCCGAAGGGGCTTGAAGGACTACCCTAGTGGATAACTTACCAGAGATGAGATCCATGTATCTAGTTATCGCGACGTTTAGCACATAACGAATTCTCAAATCATCACGATTTACGTGATACTCTATTAGAATCGGCACATCGTCGTGATACAGGCTCATGTCTGTCGACTTGAGAAGGTGTTGAAAAAGGATCGAATCGATTTGGAATCGAAACGTTAATTTTCGAGAACCCTCGAACTCGAATTTACCACAGAGAACATTTAATTGGGAAATCACTCGATCTTACATTAGACCAAGTGACTGCAGGCCAAATGGACTAACATAAGCTCTTGTAGGATAAATGGATCCAGCATTGGTATATTTGAGCTATACACTTTTAATCCTCCAGGCAAGTTGTACAGATGAATCTTTCGTTCTTACAACTGCATTAGCTTTTATGATTGGCTTCGGGATTCTACAGCCTTCTGTTTGGGATTTATAGAAAGAAGGAAAATATTAAATGAATTTAGAAAACAGTTTTAGAAAATGAACTTTAAAGTAAGGCAAAGCCATCTGAAAATCGTTACCTAATACCGATGACGGAATTATTAAGAATTTTTTATTTGTGCATTTTTGCAAAAATGTCGTTTGAAAAATTCAAGCATATGATATTTAATTAATTTCGATAATATTTCAATCAAAAACTCACCTCGAACATTTTTCACTTTTTGTAAATCTTACAGCCGCTTTTTTGCAATCGCCGAGTGAGGTGTACACAAATTTTGTATTTTGATTTATCTAATAAGTATATACGCCAATGATTATTAAATGCATAATTAACGGGTAAAAATACTATAAAGATATTTCAATTGCAAATATTACAAACAAATAATTTATTCTAACCTTTGTATGTTACCAATAGCGAATTTGAGTCCCCGGAGGCCGACATTTTTTATTATTTTCATAAGTTATGGGGTTTGCAATGCCGAGGTAACACGCAATAAAATAGGGCATTTTACACCTCGAAACAGCTCCAAATTTTTTACAAGCTTTTATTTAACTGGCAACTCAATTTTGAAGCATATATCTTCAACCGATTCAACTGAAATTTTATATACACGCTTAGTTCGGATGAAGATGCATGGTCCGCAAAAAAAAAAACAAGCTGGTTATTTTTAATGCACTCCTACAATATGGCTATGAAAAATGAAAAAACTTGCTGAGAATAGATTAAAAAATAAAGTGACATCACTCTAAATTCAATATGGCAGATTTCTAAAGATGACGGACTAGGTTTTTATTCGTGCCTACAATCAACAAAAGAGCTAGACTGTTCGAGATTAACCGGTTAACGACTTTGCAACAATGATGCATTGGATGAGATGAACAGACTGCGAAACCTGTCTAGCCGTAACTAAACAGTACAAAATAAGATATGGGAACAGAAACTTTTTTACAAACAAGCTTTCATATAAATGCACTAAAACAAATGAAATAAACTTTTCCTTTAAACCCTGTACTATCAACTTATAACGTCATTACACAATTTATATGATATAAAAGCTTGTCGCGAGATTTACCTGGGTAGATAGACACTTGAATTGATTAACTTGATTTAATGCATTTTAATTTTTTCAATTTTCAAACTAATAAGGAAAGTCTTGCTGCCGACGTCCTTCGATTTTGAAGAAATTTAAATATGTTATTCTACATCAAAATTTAAGAGACACGTATTTTTTCTTATCGGCGAAAAAACGTGTCTAGAGGTGAGATTATCATTTAAAGTCGAGATCTCCAAGAGGTACTTTTCAGGTTCCATCTATTTTCATTTGAGACAATCGAAAGCACCCAAATAGATAATAACCTTCATGATAAACGATGAAAAATGCAACTGGTTTCATATCGGGAAGTTGCACAAGAAAAAAGTTATGGGGGTTGAAATTCAGAAAATCATTATACCATAAAATCAACCATTACCATAAAACCCCTTAAACAATGGGGTTCATGGTGTTTTTAATTTTTCGGTGCCGATTTTTTATGGGGTTTCATTGTGTTGGGTTGGATGCTGTAACACACACAGAATACATGGACACGCCCATCTGTTTTACGCACGGGTGTTTCCGACGAATGCTATCGAAAACACCATTTTAGTGTGTTCTTATTTCTCCATGGTGCGCCACCATAATATTGAATGTTACACCATTGCTGAGTAATAAGAAACCTTAACAAAAAGTTTGGAGCTATTTCGAGGTGGAAAATGGCTTATTTTATTCAATATAGCCCTACTTTCAAAATTCCATATTTTATGGAAATAATGAAAAATTTTAGCCTCCGTCGCTTCAAATTGACTAGTGGTAACATACTGAAGACGTTCATAATAAAAAAATCTTTGGCATCGAAATTGGTGTCGAGCCCCTGTTCTCAGATTTACCATTTTTTTCATATTAAATACTTGAAATATGAGCACAAAAGTTGCTTATCAATCAAAAATATAAATGGTGCTTTTATTCGTGTATTGTCGAAAAAAGCAATGCTATTATTCGTTAGAAGCGTCGAAACGTAACACAACAGTCCATACATCGCAAGCGAAAAAGTACGAAGTACACTGGAAGTTCCCAATGGGTAGGCTGTGATGCTGATTACGAAGAGTTTTCGGCATTCTTACGCTACCAAAAAGTTCGTGACCCAGTTTTCCGTGACCATAAAACTCGAGCCTGTAGAAATTTGACTATAGAGAAGTGTGAGGAGAATCGTGAGAGAGTCGTCTTTATATACGAATGAATATTTACACCACAATCTTATCACGTGTCATATAAATTATTTCGATGTGGTCGCGGAATTGAAATCGTAGACTCGTTACGATGCTGTAATTTGAAATGTTTCATTTACGCGTAATACCCGCAGTTTGCAGACTTCGAACTGGTTGCGTCTGCCGATTAACGAATAACACTACGAGTTATATTATGGTTTTTGCGCGATCAAGTTCATTACATCCGGCATGAAGAAGACCTTGATGCAAGAACCTCAGTTCTTTAGCCTGAGCGCTGGAAGCGATCAGTAAAACTAATAAAGCTAATGCGATCGCTCCATCATCGGTACGGTCGAGTCAGGGCAATTTTTAGAAAGGAAATTATTATAAATGAATATTTATCTGCAAAAGTTAAATCAAATATATTTGATAAATAATTTATTATTACTGATAATTATAGTTAATTTATTACATAATTTGTCATTAAATTAATTCAAGAAAAGAAATTATATATATATATATATATATATATATATATATATATATATATATATATATATATATATTTGCATATATATGCATATTTTTGTAAGTTTGTAACAATGCAAACCTCCAGATTTGGTTATTCCAACGTTTAATGTTCCGCGTTGTGTTGACGCGGAAGTCTAATTTAAGAGACTATTATTTTTTTACTACCAGCTCGCTAGCAGCATAATCATAAAATGAACATTTGCGAGAGTGTTGTCGGCAACTGTTGGATTTATCAGTCACTTCTTAAATCAAGAACGAGCGAAGCCGAAGCGGCAATCTTTGTTTTTTTGCCACCGCCATTCGGTTGCTTTTAATTCTGCGCTCTTCGCGGACATGCATCGACATATGTCATGATTTAATAGCGTCGCGTGACGCATGAACAATCTCATCCCAGAGTGAACGAAATCATCAGGGTCATTATTGAGCAATTAATATCGGACTTATTTTTCATCCCGTTTACTGATAAGAAGTACGAATGGCGTACTCCATATGCCGAGTACCTATACATCCATTCCTATTCAGTTCTCATAGAAATACGATATTTTTTCAATTTCTTTTCAATTTCTAATAAAATATTACCATCGGGTGAAAGAGAACGTGTAGGAGAAACCGGAATCAATTGACCTTTCCATAAAAACTTTAAGGAACAATAATTTTTAGATTTTTCTTACTGCTACGTCTTATCATAGCGACAGTAATTGTGCATCGTTATGATTAGGGATGTGCCGGGTATCCGGTATCTGGCCTATTCGGCTAGTGTTTTACGATTCGGCCGGATAGCCGGATAGTTAATTTATCCGCTAAGTATTCGGTTAATCGATTATTTTCCACTATTCAACCGATCCAGTGTATGCAAATCAAGCTGTTAAATATGACAAATGATAAAGTGAAAGAAAACTAACAAATTCACATACAACTGTATGAAAATTAATTTACATGTGACATATAACATCTAACCATATAGAAAGTGAAAAAAAAATGGTACTGATGAAAAAAATGATGCATTTACTTAGTTATAATCAAACGTTGATTGAAAAGTAAAATATTCATTAGCTTATTTTATTTTATCCAATCTAAGTAAAAACGAAAAATGAAGACTTCTATTTGATTATTATTTATTATTGGTTTCATTTACTCAATACATTTTTGCAGCTTTACAACTTGTGTCACTGTTTTAGAAGTTAGAAATCAAGCAGTTTGAGCCACAGCACTGCCTGGGACGAAATATTTAATTACCAGTACAGAGTGTCTACCGACCTGAAAAGTCATGAAAATTCTCAAATATCATGAAATTATACTCTGACCGGGACAAATCATGGAATGGCATGGAAAATTACCATGAATTTTCCACTTGAATTTTCTTAAGATCTCTGCGTCGCTTATTGTGATTGCCTATCTTTTGCTAAATTTATTCGCAATGATTTCACAATTTTTATGGATTAGCAACAATCTAGGGTATTCCAACGGCTTTGAAAGGTCTAGTCTCGAGGAACAGATTTATTTCAAACTTTAAATGAATAAATATAATCGTTAGTTTGTTTTCAATATGGCCTAGCTTTGTGATACTCATCGACGTAGAAGGAGTTATCTAATGAATAGTTCGTAGAAAAACGAAAGATTCGCTATCTCAAAATGTCACTTTATCTTTGCTATTCGTGCAAAGCGATTAGACGACATTGCTCAAAGTTCTTAAATAGACTATATGTAATATATTTCTGAATTATCTTGAAATATATTGTTTGACAGTGAAGAAAATGAGTTACATTTTTTTACTACGCATGGAATTGTACAGTTTGGTGACATTCGGTATATAACCGATACTTTTTATTGACATACAACAGAGATTTGTTTCGAAGATCGAATCTCCGGGAAAGCATCGGTAAGATACGAAAAGTCATGAAAAAATCCGTTCCTTGCCTTGGAATCCTTAAAAATCATGAAATTTCCATTATAGCCAAAACTAGACATCCTATCGTACAAACGAGTACCGCATTAGCTGTGAATGTTGAAATAATTTGAACGATTCACTATTTCTATCGACATAAACCACTTAATTACGTCTCAATCACTAATAAATGTAACAATAATTACAATTAATTTTGAAAAAGTTTAATCAATACTTACGTCCCGAAAAAAAAAATTGAAATGTAGTTTGAAACATTTTTCGGTTGGTAAAAACTTATTTTTTTTTTAATTTTCTCAAAACTCATAAATTGAATTGAAATTTTCCGAATCAGTTATCAAAAACTGTTAAGATCGGTATGCATTAAAGTTTGATGATGAATATCTTTTAAACGCTTAGTTTAATCGACTAAGTATTGGAAACTATTTTTGTAGAGCATTTAATTTCCTGCAACAATACGCATTGCCCATTTCAAAATCCTTATCTGTTCACGAGTTATAAAATTCATAAGTAAAAACAAATGTGTCTCAAAATAATCAAAGTCAATCTTCAACATATTTTAAATGGTGAGATTTATGATAATAATGTAAGAAATCGTTTTTGTAGAATGTTAAATTTACTATAAAGTGGTATATAAAGTTTTGCGGTGCGATCAATTAATGAGTGAGATATGAATCTTTTTCTATGGGACTAAGGAAAAAATCGAAAACTGTAATGCGGGGGACCTTCCTATTGAAATTAAGAATTCATTCTTGATGGGAATTTTCTAGAGGTGTCGAGCGGCCAATTTTTCAGTGTCACTTGTAAAAAAATAATAGTCGATTTGTTTTTGACGCACCCTAATAATTAATAATTATAAATGGAAGCTTTTGTCACTGCAAGATGCAGTAAGATTTACTTTTATAGTTTTTTTGCGTAATTATCGGATAATATCCGGTTATCCGGTAGCAAAAAGTGCCAAATTATTCGGTATCCGGTTATCCGGCATATCCCTACTTTTTCTGGATCATCGTTTAAACGCCAAGAGCGAATTTTCATTCATATAAGGAGGTCGAGGCGTTGAACGTAAAATGCGGAAAATATTTTGTAAAAATTTATTCCGATAGATTAGTTAGTTTAGATATTTTTTATGAAAAGTTGAAAGTGTTTAGGAAGTTTATTCGAAAATAAATTAAAGTTTACAATACGTGTAGCCTAACGGAGAACACGTCAACCTGATACCGTAATGGTACATTTCTTGTGATAACAAACGAAAACAAAAGGCCATCAACACGAAATTTGACTATGTTAAACATCGAAAATTCGCGATTATTTTCTAAAAAATTTCAATCTTATCAGGAAGCCTTAATTTTATGAAAAATAACAATCATCAACGGTACTTACGCATGATTAACTTTTTATGATTTTTAATTAATTACACATTCTTATAACTATGAAAATCAATGTTTTTTCATTCTTTTATTTTTTCAAACCATATGCATTGATAATTTTTGACAAATGATAAAACATAATTCATCTTTATATTTCATATTTTTTGTCTTCAACACTGTGATTCAACACACGATTGATGGCTTATTGATATTCCGAATGTTTCTAAATGACTTTAATAAAAAAGTTTAGTATGGTAGTTGTACCGCTAATCATATATAAAAGCTTTTCCCAAACAGAAATTTCCGCTCTTAGGACACAATGGCTAAAATGACATTTGATCGTGTCATTTTTCAGTAGTGAAGTCACCAAACCAGATCGTTCATCTACGGCAACACTGGTTGGTCAATCTTACCAACGGTTTTAATATTCGATGTAAAACAATCGTTGAGTTGGAGCACCACGTAACTTTTGTGAGACTGTTTGTTTTTTTGTTGTTTCTTTTTCGACAAACGAAAATGAAATAGTTTCGAAGAGAAAGGTTTTCTCTGAAAATTGTTTTTTTTTTTTTTTTTTTTTTAATAATTTTTATTGTTTCTCTACGTGTACATTTTTCTCAAGTCTAAGGCAACAATAAAAATATTAAACTAAGCCTATCAATGTTGATTTTTAGGTACCTGAATGACTAGTGTCTAGTGCTCGCAGGCAATCAGTTTTGTGTCCATCGGGGATCTTTTGTGTCGAGTTGGGATCGGGGAGGCGGTGTGCCTGTTAGAGTCTGTGTATTTGCTTGTGAATTGCGTTGGAATTAAGGAGAAAATTCATAGAATAAGAAAAACCTCTAGCATATTATTTTTGATCACACTGGAGAGACTTAACCTAGGGCTTAAAACTATGTGAATTTACATATGTACATTTGCCTGTTGATACAGGTGTTTTTTTTTTTTTTTTTTTTTTTTTAATGTTTCTATATATGTTGCATAGGTATTTAGGTGCGTATGGATATCACATTATTCGTTTTGTACTTGTGTTGCAAGTCGTCTTTTCCTCTCATTTAGTGTTCGTATTTGTGTGTTAGTTTTGTGAAGCCACCAGTATTTTTTGGTGTTAGTTCGGTGAAAGTCATTGTAGTCTCTGTGTGGGATTGCCGTAGATCCGGAGAATTTGTCTGGGTTGTCTCTAGTGTTGTGGTTGTTGATCGATATACGCTTGTTGGCTTTGTTTCGTTTCCAATGGTATATAATTGGTACGTTGTTTGTGTCTTGGATTAGTCCTCGTCTGTCGCAGTAGATGAATGTTGGGGGGTAATGTAACCGGTGTTGAGTTGACTTTCTGAGATATTGTCATCCTGATATTGTATTGATTGTAGGGTATTGTTTTCGATTATTCTGATTTTACTGTAGTAGTCTCTTGTTAGTTTAGTAATATGGTTGTCTATTCTAGGTATATTTGCAAGATCGTAGATTTTTTTGTTGGAGATGTAGTGCCTGAATTCTGTGTGCGCAGATCTGTGTAGGTATAAGCAGGTGCGTAGGCATTTTCCTTCAAATGTTCGAATCTGTTCCATCATAGTGTGGTTTGTGTTCCACCATACTGATGCTGCATACGTTATTATTGGCCTGACTAGGAGCATGTGTATTATGATTTTAGATTTTTTTTCTATGTGTTTGTTGTAGAAAATGACGCTGTTGGCTTGGAATGCTTTTTTCGCTTTTTCTAACTGTTTTGTGATGTGTACGTTACCTCGTAGGAGGTGGTCGAGATGAAGACCGAGATATTTAACAGCTTTGTTGTGTGGGATAGGTGTTTTGCGGTTGTTTTCGGGGTTTGTTATATTAATTTGGAATGTTTTGTGACCATCTCTATTTTTTGAGTTAATGTTGTGGAGTGGTTTTCGGAATAGTATTGTTTCAGATTTAGTTGCGTTTAGTCGGAGATTCCATTCAATATAGGTTTTGTTGATTGTTTCGACTGTCTCCTCGAGTTCAGAGCGGATTTTGCTAACTGAGTTATTTGCTGTGTAGACAATTATGTCATCTGCAAATGCAATTGCTTTGGTGTTACTATTGATCGTATTCGTGTTTTTGGTGTTAAGTATGTCGCAGGTGAAAATATTAAAAAGGATGGGGGAATTGACAGTACCTTGTTGTAGTCCTTCTTTTATTGTGAACGTTTTCGAGGAGGTAATTGCACCGTCCCATGTCACAAATGTTTTATCCGTGACCATGTCGTAAATCAGATAAATCAACCATGCCGGGAAACGTTTGTTGTGGAGTTTGTGTAGCAGTCCGTTGATCCAGACTGAATCGAATGCTTTTTCTAAATCGAGTAATGCTGCGCCGATAAGGTGACTTTTATTTATTTGTGTGTTTAGATCGTGTAAGAGGTTGTGGATTGCGTGAGTTGTGGAGTGTTTGTTTTTGAAGCCGTATTGTCTGTCTGGGATTATGTTGTTTTTTTTGCAGATTGCCGTGATTTTTCTATTGATAATAATTTCGAAGACTTTACTAATGCTCGGTGTGAGACTGATTGGCCGGTAGCTGCATGGGATGTTAGGGTTTTTGTCTTTTTTTAGTATAGGTAAAATTTTTGCTTTTTCCAACAGGTTGGGAAATAGTTGTTGTTTATTGCATTGTTGAATAGAATAGTTATTGTTGTAATCATAGATGCGGGTAGGTGTTTAAGGATGATGGGGGGAATTTGGTCTAGTCCGGACGAAGTTTTGTTTGGGAGTTTTTTCAGTATTTCTGCTACTTCGGTTGTGGGACAAAATAAATTAATTTCCTCGTGGATGAGGGTAGGGTTTGTGGCTCTGTTTTCGGGGTTGAAGTTAGTGTGTGTGATGTTGTTTGTTCTTCTGTTGATATGTTCGTTTTTGATTTGGTTTGCCGTTTGGTCGGCAGTTCTTTTGACTTGTGTATTGATATTGAGGTGTCTGGGTGTATTAATTGTTTCGTAATGTGCGCCGATTATGTTAAGTTTGTCGGTTTGGTCGGTGAAGGTGAGGTAATTGTTTTGTTTGTGTGCTTTGTCCATGTCGCAGTTACTGTTTTGTAGAATGTAATGGTTATTTTCGTCTACGTGAATGTCGGCTATTTGAATTTGTTTTCTAGGCCTTAGTAGTCTGTTAATTTGCGGAAAAAATGAGTCGTCATTTCGGTGGGTTATTTGTTTGAATTTCTTCGTCCAGAATTTTTCAGAGGCTTTTTTGAATTCTTGGCTTATTTTTGATTTTATTATATTAAGTGAGATTTTGATTATAATAGTAATCTGTCTTCTGGCTAAGGGGTCGTGTTTGTGCAAGTTGTGTAGTGATGTGACTAGTTTAGATTTAATTTTTTGTAATTTTTTTGTTTTTTTGTTATTGTATTTGAGGACACTGTCTTGTGGTTTGAAGATGGGTTTTGTATTTTGTATCGTGTTTTTGATGTTGTCGATGATGACTGAAAAGTTGTTATCAACTTTATAATTGTATCTGGGGGTTGGTTCGGCTGGTGTGTTTAGGTATGGGAATTCAGCCGTTGTTTGTACAGTGAATGTTATTGCATTGTGGTCACTGTCATATGGTAGTGTGTTAATTTTGTCGTTCGTCTGATCAGTTATTTGTAGTCTAGCGTCTATAAGGCAGATGTCCAGGAATGATTGAGCGTTTTTGTATGTCGGTTCGATCGGTGTGTATATTTTTAATTTGTATTTCAGTCCGTTTTGTGTATCCCATCGGGCAAGGAATCCGCCTCGTGAGTTGTTATTACTGTCACCCCATTCGGTCCGTCTCGCGTTTAGATCACCCGCTATTATATAGAATCTGTTGTCCAGGTGTAATTTAAGTTTTTCGAACAGGTAGTTAAGTTCAGTTATGAATAAGTTTCTGCTATCACTCCGTGCGTAGATGCTGATTATGAAGAGTCTTTCTGTTCCTGTTGTTTTGAGTTCAATTATGCAGTATTCAATGATTTCATTGTTCGCAGAGGATGGTGTGTTGATTGATTCAAATTGAATTCTTTTGTTAATTAGGATTGCCGTTCCTCCACCTTGCTTTGAGTTTGGGCGATCTTTTCGAATTAGGTTATAGTCTTTGAACGCGAATTTGTGTCTGGGATTGAGCTTGGTTTCAGATATGAGTATGATGTCGTGGTTGTGTGTTTTAGTGAATTCTAGTAATTCATATCTGCGATAGTTGGCAATAATTGAGTTGACATTTATTGCTGCTATTTTTAAGTGGGTGAGTTCAGTTTGTGTGTTGGCCATGGTTGGTTAAGGTTTTATGAGGGTGTTTAGGATAAAGTCAATTTTTTTTGAGTTTTCTTCGACTCGTTTAGAGATTGAACTGATTTGTTCTGCAATCATGATGGCTATATCTGTGTTAAGGTCTTTTACCCAGTCTGGTTGTTGTTTAGAGTTCTGGTCGTCGTTGTATGTGGGTGGTGGTACTTGAGAGTTCGTCTTTTTAGCTGATTGATTTGCGTTGTTGTAGCGGTACGTCTGGGATGGATCAGGTGTTGGTTGGTGTTATGTTATTTCTGCGTAGGTTGTGTTTGCTCGGATGTGTGATGCGTATTTGGTTATTCTGTTGATGGTATCATGTTGGCGTTGGTGTTGTTGGTCTCTTTTGTTTTGAGCGGCAAATTTGAGGTATGGGCAACCTTTATAAGATGCAGGGTGATCTGTTTCGTTACAGTTAACGCATCTTAAATTTTCTTTTCCTACAGTCCCTTCGATGGTGCATTTATTTGGGCCGTGATTTTTCGCGCATTTTACACATCTGTAATCGAGGTGGCAGTTGGAACTGGCATGCCCCACTCTTTGGCATTTGCGGCAATGGAATAGAAGTGGTTTTTTCAGTTTTTCCCATCTTATTTTTTGGTATGCTAGTGACTTCATTTTGAAGAGTTCCGAGATTGGGCTGTCGTGTGATAATTGGATTATGTGATGGTGTTTCTTGGGTTGAGCTTTGTTGAAGACAAATTTTGTTAAGCTAATTATTTTTAGGTTTGGTATATTCATGTCGTTGATTTCTTGTTTTATATCGTCGTCAGAGAAGCCAGTGATTCCTTTGATGTCGTAGGATTTTGGTTTGCGGTCTTTTGGTGTAAATGTGTAAAATTTGATTTTTAGGTCATCGATCGCGGATTTGATTGCGTCGTATTGTGCCATCGACTTAGTAGTTATGATGAATTTGTTATCATCGGATTCTTCGGAGATATTTTTAATGATTACCTCTTTTTTTGAAATCTTCAATGTTGCGAAGAGTGCGATCAGTGTTGGCATATTGGTTTCCGTTATGTAGAGTGGTGGTGGTCTGTTTTTTGTTTTGTTATGTTGTGTTGTGTTCGCATGGTGGTCTTCTTCGAGGTTTGTTTCCATTTCGTCATCAATTAATGCTGCGAATTGGTTGTCTTGGCTTATTGTGCTTGTTTGGTGTTGTTGCTTTCTTTTGGTAGGGTTTTTGGGTCTTTCCCAGATTTCATCTTGCTGCTGGTGTGCGTTGTCGGCTTGGTCGGCGCTTGATGTAGAAGCGGTATGTGACGTCAGTCGTAATCTTTTGGCACCTATGTTAGGGGCGACCGTGGTCTTCTTTGACGGCGGGTTACGACCGCTGGTGATTCGTCGGTATTGACGGTCGAGATCGTATGAACTCAGGTGTCTTCTCGGTGCGGTGCTGCTTTCGTTGAGTGTGGTCGTTCTGCCCACGTATTGTGCGCGTTGATAGCCTTTTTAATGGCTTGCTCAGCGCACGCGCATCCGCCATGTTTTAAAGGCGGTAATACGAAAGTTTCGGGCACTTGTTATAGAAATGGCTGGGCAACAAGCTGTGCAACCTCTGTCACCAATACAATTAAATGAAAAATTAATTGATGGAGCATCATTAGTTTTTCCTTCAGTAGAAGCTCATAATTGCGTGCAATTAAAAAGATGGTTGAAGTGTCATGGACGTCCTCAAGGAGGAAAAAAAGCAGAATTGGTTGAGAGGTTAGAATGACAATTTAAATGACAAGTACCCAAGCGTCACAAAAAATTTTTTGGTAACATTTTGTAAACTTTTAGTTGACAATTATTTATTTTTGACTTCTTGTTAACTATAATTTACCAAAAAATCAACAATTTTTTTTGTGACGCTTGGGTAGAACTGTTTTCAGATGTAAATAAGTTGATAATAATTTTAAACACTAATGATTATTATAAATTTAATAGGGTCAAGAATGCTATTCGCAACGGTGTTCCAGTAGATCCCAGTTTAGATAAAGGGAAGTGGTTGAAGCTGGAACAAGATAATAACTCGTACAATATATCATTAATATTACACGAGCTTGAATCCAATGTTGAAATTACATTTTCATTCGAAGAATCTGTTACTATATTTTCGATAGCTCCAAGATTTACAGCACCATTCTCACACTCCATATCTTCTGCAAGATTATTTGAAACCCCAGGACTGTTAATGGTATTCTAAAACACAAAATTTTTTTATGCTTAATTTTGGAGCATATGTTATTTTTTTTTACTACACTGCAATACTTTATAATTAAATTTAAATTAAATTGTTAATAAAAATAAACTTACGTCTTTAATTTCCTTATATTTCTCAGCCAAAGAGGTCCGTGTGATGATTTTAATCTGAAAACAGATTCATTATTTAAGGTTAAAGTCTTTTACGTGTGATGCTAAGAATGATTTATATTTTCATTACCTTTTGAGAAGATTCACCTTGAACACAACTGATGGGATCTGGATATTCTGTTGTTGGACCACTTTCTCCCTTAAAATGAAGTGAACAAATGTATGTTTCCTTATTAACGTGATCAATCCCCTGGAATCGACCATCACCTCGTCCACACCGCTTAACCCACAAATCACATTTACTACACTTAGAACAAGTATTTATATGGTTTTTCACTGTTGTTTTAATACGCTTTAGACGATATTCCAAACAAGGTTTTGGAAAACTTACAAAAAAGTATTGATTTGTTAAAAAGGATTTTTTTCGTGTATCACTCCGGCATACTCCATAACAACAATGCTTTTTTGCACCCTTTTTTAAAGATAACATTTTTTATTTCAAATAAAATTTTTGTTTCATCTTTTACTGATGAGTATATTCACCAAATTTAAATATTTTTAACAAATAAGTGTTTGTGTCGACTTTTTTTTATAATAAATTATACAAAATATGTAGTGTTTACTGTATTTATATTTGTAAAGTGCCCGAAAAACATGGCCGACTTTGAGGCATGCGCAGAAAATTTATTCGACTATTTTAAAGGCTATTGTTCGGTTTGTTTTGCTCCGTTGGGCGCCGCCATCTTGGCAGGTCTCTGGTGTGGTGTTGACCAATCCAGAGCCTTATTTTTTAGTCTGTTTAAGCCGTTAAGATATTCTTTACCTTGTTTGGGTTACTATTATGGTGTCCAGTGGTGGGGTGAACTGTATTTTGTTTTGAGATGTTTATATTTAGCTCTATGACTGTTTGAAAACTTTCATAAATTGCGGACAGGCGCACGCGTGATACGCGTAGGACGCTGGTCCGAGAACTCCTCTCTGAAAATTGATCAACTCACTTTTATGACCATGCAAGAAGAATATATTTTAAACATCGAATTACAAATATGAATGGTCCACAATGGCTACGGGTATCCTATGAAAGGTAGACAAACAGTGTTGGTGAATTTCTGTCTTCTATAAAAAATTAGCGAGCTTTCACTCAATGTCGCGTGCAAATGTCGTGTGACGCAAGGCGACAACCATGTAAAACACTACCGTTTTGATTAACTAGTATCATCATCACGGATAGCGTATTTTTTGTTAGCCTAATGTTTGTTCGTGTTTAGAGAGCAGCATGGATGTCGAGATGTGAGACGCATGCCGTTTCGAATCCGCAATCCCTGAAAGGCATTAGCAACATCACCATATTTTTCTATTCGATTCGTTTCAGTATTATTTCACCATGACGCAATCCGTATTCCTCATTCTCTGTGGCTTGACAATATACATCAGCGGAATCAGCTACGCTCGGGTTGTAAACAGGCCTGGGTACATCGAATGCCAGAGTAACATGGACTGCATGCCAGGAAATTGTTGTACAATTGGTAAATGTGGTCATTGAATGTATCAAAAAATAATCTATTTCTCTTACGATTGGGCTCGAATGTATTCAGGAATACATTCGACGCTCCAACTAGTGTTCTTTGCATTCTGGAGTGCTGCTGTAACCAACAGATGGAAAATGTTACGACGACATATAATAGCACCGATTTTCGATTAAATACGAATACAAGCACGAAACCAAAAAATACCACGAATAAAAGCACCATACACATTTTTTTATTGATAGACAACTCTGGTGTTTATATTTTGAGTATATGATGGAAAAGAATCATTGTGCTGAATACTAATTGATGTATTATTCAATTCAAAGCATACGCAATTTATATTACGAGATTAGTCTACTTTAACGGCTATATTTACGAAATTTGTTGTTGTTGCTATGATAGTTATCAATATAAAAGTTGTTGGGCTCATTAGGCGCATTCTTAAAATATATTTGATATTTTTTTTATCATTTAACTCAACATTTATCTAGAAAAAAGCTGACTTCAAAAAATACGCAGCTGACTAACGTTGTCGATTTTTCTGCAACGGCTCAACCGAAATATAAAAATCAAATATTATTAGATAAAGTATAACCGTGGCTTCGACTCGAACTAGAATTATTCATTTTCACGCGTAATTAACAAAATAGCGGGCTGTTAGGAATAAAATTGATTATTTTCACTGATTTTTGCAATAAAATATATAACAAAAATTAAAAATAATTATGATCTTCACTGAGAAAAAAAATCAATTGAATGACCTACCACGCGCCGATCAAGATGAACACCAGTCTGTTTCTTAAATTCAACGGACTTTACTTCTCCATTAATTGCCACTATAGAGTCAATTAACGGAGAAGTCAACAAAGTGTTGAAAATATTACATATAGGATATCAAAGCAATACAATCGAGATTGGAAATGATAGAATAAATTTTCCTAATGCAATGGCGAATACTATTCAACGTATATACAAAAATAAATTAAACATTTTTCTTTTGCATAAAAGTGTACTCGAATGGCAATCCGGAAAGAAGATTATGTATAATTATATTAAAAGAATGACCCGATATGATTATATTTAATATACAGCGTGTTAAAAAAGACCTGGGACGGGTGATTATTCCGAATACTATGCGTCACGTATTCAATATTTCCGAAAGTTCTATCCAATCTTCCAAAATATTCAATTTTGTGGAAATTTCTTGACGACAATGATGCTTAGTTTTCGGAGTGATCGTTAGCCCCGTAACTTGTTTAACATCCAGTATATTCAACGACATATGTTTCGTCGCTCGTGAGAAGACGGTCTCCTCTAGCGGTCAGTAAAAGAACCCTACGTCGATGTGGAAACGCAATTACATTTATTTCTCTTTTTCCATTAGCTTTTCGGTCAGATCACTCGTAATCCGAGAGAGCTTGTAACATAACTGATAAAGTAGACTGCTTATCAAAGCGACGCTGGGTGTTGCTAGTTCGTGGAATATAAACAAGAGCTGCTGCAAGATGCCGCGTGTTCAGCGTATATTGTGGGGTTGCGAAAATAACCGTATCATCCATTTCATTGATTATTTTTCATAGTCGATTGTAGATTATTCTATTAGTCAAGCTTATAAAGAGTTGTATGATCGTATCAGCAGATTAATTCTTTATTTCGCTAAATAAATTATTAACTTAAAGCAATAGCTTGTTCAATGAATTATGATGTCTTCAAACAATTCAATATAAATAACCTTGACGAGTTAATGAAAATACTTATTACTCTAGCCAATAAGTTGTTGTTTGAGCAAAAAAAAAATGAATTGTTACAATAGATTTTCTGAGTTTAATCAATGTACTCACGTCCGTTACTTATTATTTCAACTGATACGCTTCTACGTCAATAGATAATCAAGTATTTCGATGGATTTTTCGTTCATGCGAGGCAATTTTTCATATTTATTGGCACGAGATCGTTGTTTTGACTGCCTTTTTTTCTCACTGATTAGTTCGGGCCGATCACACCGTTTTACTTTATCCAATAATATTTTACTTCTAGGTTTCAGATGATTCGTTGCAGAGAAATCGACAACGCAAGTCACTTGCGTACTTTTTAACGAGTTATCGGTTATGTAAATAAAAATTGAGTGAAAAGAATAAGATTTTTTTTCAAATATATTTTAAGAGTGTATTAATTGAATCCAACAACTTTTATACAAATACCTATCAAAGCAACGTCAACAAAAATTTGTAAGAACAGCCTTCCTTTCAACATCGGAAGTAGACTAATCCCTTGTGTGTAAAAAAAAACAGCTTAGTAATATGACCTTTTTATATGTATTAGTGAAGATATATTTGAATACAAAAATATGTAGACGCGAGGAATTTGTGAGATGTACATTAATTGAAAATTATCTCCGAGTCCTCAAATATATATGAGATAAAACAAAATGCAACATTTTTTCGTATCAGTATTTGTGACAGATTTGAATTTGGTGCTTTTAATCGGGGGAACAATTTTGTTGTTCCTTTTATTAGTGGAAAAATGTTTTGTTGCCTTTATTCGTGAATATAGCTCGTTTTCGGTTATACTATTTGTGCCGAGTTTCTTGGTGCTATTATTTGTTAGAATCATTGATTTAATGCTTACGGTATTCATTCCAACACTCGTATTTCTAGGTCCCTACAGGTTCAGTCTCCCACAGTGCAAACCCATGCAAGAAAATGGTGGCGTCTGCAGACCAAGAGGACGAGTCACGTTGAACACAACTTTGGTTTATCCGGACGGTTTGCAAATCGAACTGACAGATGTTCACTCGATATTCTGTCCCTGTGGGTACGGATTGACGTGCGATCGCGAAAACGGTGTTTGTCGAGATCCGAGTCAACAACGAGGATTCAATAATCTTTTAGGCGAAGCCAGCATTGAAGACGATTAAAAACGTTTTCATAAATTAAAAGAAACTAACTATAAAATGGTCGACCAATAGACAACAGCCATTCCGAAGAAACCATTTGGTCACAATTACACGATCCTTTTCACCAATTACCTTGAATATCATTTTTTTCTCCCCAATGCATGGAAATGATCGAACAAAAGACACGGAACTCCAAATGAATGGTAACAGATAATCGGCATATTAACAACAATTTAACAGTGGTCAATTCACAACTGAGCAATATGGGAAGATAGAATTACGGGAAAGGAGACAGATGAAGTAATTCCTTACTTCGACATTTGGGACAAATTTCAATTTATCCGCAATTTCTGAGTTTCAACTTTCGTTTGAATTAATGAATAAAATTCCAGCGTGATGTAGAATGCTAGTTAGGATGAACTAGGTTCGTAAGAGATGAGAGTAAAACATCTGCATCAATAATTTGAATTCCTATAAAGTAGAAAAAAGATGACGAGGGAATTTTCCATGAAACTCGTTTGAGAACAGTAATGATCAATGATCAGTCGATCAATTCGGTTCTGTGATGTAGAGTCAGATATTCGTTTGGCGATTATAATGAACGTTGATCGAAAATCCCCATTTAATTTGCGGTGAAGATGTGTAATCCATCTCAGACTTGTGAATAACGGAAGACTATAATAATTATTAGCTAGAAACTTATTCGATGATTAATGAGTAGGCTCTTTAACTTGAAATTAATTGTTTTCAATCGCGTCATAAATTTCCCCAAGGATGAACAAATGAGGGCTGGGGTATACAAGAATATTATGATTTCTATCCGATTTACAAATCAATGTTTGCCTCATCTTAATAGTTGCCGTTGTGTAAAAACACATCACCTTGCACAGATATTGTAGTCACGAAGAAAAAGACTATCATTCGTAATAGAATTTCCAAAGCGAGGATTATAATTTATAAATCTATAGTCGCTGTTACGAACGTGGTTTGTCGGGCTATTATCGTTACCCGAGTATTTCGTTAAGTTCGAATCCGCGCTCCCGGACCGGAACCGGAATATTGCGATCCGAGCGGCTGGATCTTAGAGTTCGAGGATAATAGGGAGCAGTGCGTTGGACTCTGCGAATCGTTTAGGGAAGTCACGGGTTCGATTGTACGTTGGACGAATTGATTAGATAGAGACACAAATGGTTTATCCAGAACTGGCCCTATCCCACGACCTTACAACATGTTCATACAGCGACTCCAGTCGCGAAGACGCGAAAGACAGTTGTATCGATTGTTAGTTAGAGAAGATCAGGCAGATGACTATTGTCGGCGACGACTGCCTTAGCGATCCTGTCGGGGCTAGCTCTCGGCGGATCGCTTACAAAATTCGCAAGTTAGTAAAAAAACTTACTTGTCTCCGGCGTAGACCGGCGTGCCTGCCTATGTTTTCAAAGATCGACAGAAAAGGAGCTGTCTTTTTCGTTGGTCACCCCGTGGGATTCCGGATCTACCAGATCCGCCGTTTCCGTTGGATCTATCCGATCCGTCGATATGAATCCGATCGCTGGAACGACGGATGACATCCGTTCGTAACAGTCGCATACATTTTTAGAGGCATAGAATTGTACCTCGTAATTTTAATCATAATCTACGAAGTACATTTATAAAATAATTGTAGCGCGTGTGGCATAAACATATAACACAATTCACGAATGTCCTCGTTCTATAATAATTATACAAATACACAACAACTATTATCATTGATCATTTACAAAATACATTTTTACAAAAATATTCACATTATTTCGCAATATTTGTTGTCGATTGGGACATTTGTATAGCATGCGTAATTGTCAAATTATTATTGGTGTATATTGTAACGAGGTTGCATCCGAATAGATGTTAAGAGTGTCTAAAAATTAAATACACTTATTTCGCATCAGCAGGTATGAATAGATATGGAAGTATATTTATGTATGCATGTAGAGAATAGTTTAATGTAAGAGTTATAGGAGAATAATCCAATTGCGATGCACAAGTCTATAAATGTTA
This sequence comes from Arge pagana, assembly GCA_963969455.1. Classification (NCBI taxonomy): domain Eukaryota; kingdom Metazoa; phylum Arthropoda; class Insecta; order Hymenoptera; family Argidae; genus Arge; species Arge pagana. The sequence continues at coordinate 144,462 of CAXAKQ010000148.1, forward strand.
TAAATAAAAAAAACTCCATTCACTTATAGTTCGGTGTTTTTTTGTTTTTTTTTGGTTTTTGTTTGAGATTATCGTACGACAGATGCGATTTTGAAAGCTTTGTAAACACTCGCACCGATTACACGACTGTTAGTGATAATTCCGCTTTTCTTTTCTGTTTTTAAATTGTTGTGAATGTATTATCTTAACCAGGGGTCCGGACCATACCGATTCGAATTCTTTCCCCAATCTCAAACATTATTTTTAGTGTTTGAGTATATTTGTGAATTGCGGGACTGAATATGGAGCCAACCATAGTGGAAAAAGGGGCGGCAGTCAATAATTAAACTAAATCGAATCTAATGAATTGGGAAACGATGCCTTTATTATCGTATCCCTTCGAAAGATTGCGTTTACGGACCAGAAACGAGTTTCTTAAAATAACCTGCGAAATAATCCAATGATTCGCATTAGAAGAATAATTTAAGGAACAAACCGTTTAAACAAATCTTCCATCGATTTTTCCCGCGCATCACCGAACCTCATAGCAACGCCATCTTGTGCGGAAATGTATCATGCCGTCGAATCGGATTCGTCCGATTCGTCAATCTGCTCCAATCTGCTCGTAAAACCGTGTACAGTTCACTTTCTAGTGTGTATATACCTAGGACTGTTACCTTGACTACCGAGTTCAAAATTACCGAACTTGTCACTTGTCATCATTGTCGGTCGCCAACAATCATTAGTTATATTATTTTTAATCACATTCATTTTTCATTTCCCTATACCAGTTGGTAAGACACTATTTGTTAACAAATACATGACGCATGCAATCGAAATCATTTACAGGTTATGTTAGCGCTCATGATTCTTTCCTGTTTGATACATGATCGATTGTGTTTATTCACAAAGCAAAATAAATATTACAGATACTATGTTCACCGATCACTCTTTTGATCCTGTTGGATTTCCGTCGCAAAATTCCATAGATCAGTAAGTTTTAATTAAGTTATTAAAAAGCAAGCAAAAACCAATAGCAGAATATTACCCATCGAACATTCAGACTGATATTAAAGTTCTAACTAGTCAATTACTTATGGCCAGATCCCAAACTTCTGTTGATACCCAGACAGAAGAAGGTGTTCAGCAAGCAACAGCGAGTCAATCTGTTACAGTGAAAAATGTTCAAGTAGGTTACACACGTTATATCATAGTAAATAGGTACCTGATGAGTGTTCTTAACCGTAACTTTTTAATGTACACTAATATTAACGCCTGATTATTATTTGCAACAATCTACAGACTCAAACGCTTCCTGAGAAAGGACAAAAAGAAACGGTGGATTACAATAAGTTGGCAGCATTTTTAAAACGTATCGTACCTTCGGTATTAGAGGAGCTAGATGAAATACATGGTAGTAGTGCATTTGATGGGTACGATCCAAGCACAGGGGGCGGCCCATCTACGAGCCTCCAGTTGATAGCTAATTTTAATACGCTGGATGAATCGGATCCAGAGGTATACCAAAAGGCTTACGCGTAAGGAATGATCATGAAGTAAGACTACTTGAATTCATAAATAAGTTCTGTTTCATGTTTCAGATGAAAATAAGCGATATTAGCTGGAGTATCGCTAGCGGAACACTGGCCGTGTCGTACAGCATGATTTCTCACGATACTTGGTGTCATCATGTGTCTAAAATGAAATTGTTCAATTTGACAAACGAAGATCAAGTTTTAACAGAATCCTGGAAAACGTTGGAAGTGAATGCGTGCGTAACGACTCTCTCTTATCATCCTGTCGAACCATCTATTCTGACGGCGGGCTTGTTCAATGGTAATTAATCAACTTTTGATAGATGAACGTCCAGTTTTTACATGTGTCGTATTGACAGGTGATGTTCTACTTTGGAATCTGAGAGATGACACATCTGTCTCTCCCTTGCAGATATGCGTACACGACGAATCGATATCAGTAGTTCAGTGGCACTCAAATTCCATGCAGCGTTTTAACGACGCGTTACCATTAGTAACCGCGAGTACTAATGGGTATATCCTGATACATAAAATAACTGCTAATTTTACTACGGTTGAATTGGATCGAAGGTCAATGGATCATGTTTTATTACTGAATAAATTCTTTATCTATCTTCAAAACTTACGAAAAAATTTATTTTTCATTTTTTCTCATGACAGGTTCAAAATTAAGAAAGAGCATAATCTTTCCGAAAAACCTAGACCTCGCAGCGCAGGTGGTAGGCATGAGAGGGCAATAGAACCTGGCCTGTTCATAACAAGTCTTGCTTTTTCTTTGAAACATACGACGATATTTGTAGTTGGAACTTTATGCGGTGGTTTGTATAAATGTGATATGGACCTTGCGTCTTCCATTGAAGGTAGAAACACGTTCTTATTTTCATAAATAATTAACGATATTATCGAAGATATATGAACGGTCCAGTATATTGATTCGACGCAAGGTGACGGAGATACATTCGACCCGGTTGTTGAACAATTTGGACATCATGAAGGTAGCGTTACGTGTATATCATTTTCCCCAATGACATCCATGTGTGTAACGAGTGGTACTGACAAGGAGATACGAATTTACAATTTGTCACAGGTCAGTAGAAATAGTATAATCTTATATTTTAAATAATCCTCGTATAATTGGTTTCTGAATGGTTTGCAAGAAGTCCGTATGTTTAGAAAACTATACTTTCGGTATAATACATCTATATTTTGACCACTCCATGAATTCATGTTCACCGATTCAATTTTACAGTCATCGTAAAATTTTGGTAATTCGAAACTTCTATCTATAATATGGTGATAGTAATAAAATGACATGGTGACGAAATATGTCACCTTGTGGAGAACTCGTAAATAGGATCGTCACAGGATCATATTTGAAAATGAGGTCATTTAATTAAAAATTACGATCTCCTTTACAGTCAAATGTCGAGCTAATTACAACCCTAGAGGATACAGTAATAGGTCTGGAGTGGTTTCCAGGTAATTCTGAAATTTTTGCGGCTTATGGTGCGAGTGCGGTGATAACGTTTTATGATGTCAGAACTGGAAAACCGGTCACTGGCCTTACAGTGGAAACAAATGAGAAAGAATGCAGTGCTTTACAGTTCAATGGCAAAAGGTCGTATATTTATGTACTTCTGGCTTGAGTTTTCCTCTTCATATTATAACTTTATAAATTTAATTCATATTGCAGAGACATAGTTGCCATTGGAGATACTAGAGGCAATTTAGAGTTTTGGAAAATACCGAGAGCTAGTATGTCTCAGAACATTGGCTGCTGATCTGATCGCAAAGTAAAAAGGAGGAATGATTTAAAAATAAAACAAGGAAGATTTTTATCAAAATGTTGCTCATTCTATTAAAAAACTCTACTTGATCTATTTCTGTTCTTGGGGAGTGCCAAACAGTCATCAGATTCAGATGCGTCTTTATTCATATCCTGGCACGCTCAAAACTGAAAATAAACTGGAACTGGCCACCCATGGACGAATATTCTTTGTAATGTTTTGCACTTACAAGAACTTCAAGCATCCCAAAAGTAAGAGGCAAGTAAGGGTGATTGAAAATTACTAGTTGTGAAACGAATCGAAAGCCTACATCAGGACAAATCATTTGAAAATCCTGTTGGAGTAACAGCGAGTTTATAATTAGAGTCGATGAGTCGAGATTTCCAATTGCACGCACAGTTCGCACGTTCAAGGCATTTTAATGTTTGAAGCGTATTCGGTGAATGATTGGCAGTACTGGCTTTCTATAGTTTGCGCCACGTAAATTTTAGAAAACCAATACTGCCAGTCAATTTTCAGTACGGTCTTGGTATCGCTCGTTTCGATTCGGACGTTTGCTATCACACACATAACCCGCTGCTTTTAGCGTACGGTATCCAGCAGATTGCACGGTCGGGCTGCGCGATTCCTAACTTTGAACGCTGTCAAACGATACTGCGGGATCTTCCGGCCTTCCGAAGCGAGCCAAAGGCTCTGCACCACATCAACGTGCCTCTGTTCGGTTGTGTGGTGCTCATGTCAGTCCCTGCTTGATCAGACTGCACTACCCGAAAATCCGGAGTGATCGTTAAACAATCAATGATCCTATATGTAGCGAGCACGGTCATGGTCCGATCGCGTGCATCATTCAAGCGTAGCCACCTTTCAATTATCAGTGGCATGACCGATGCATGAATCGAAAAATGTACAAAAGAAACTCGGACTCCGTAAAATAAGCTGCAAAAACTCTTGAGCAAAGCAAATATCAAGCCGCAATGTTCGTAGCTTTACGTACGAAAAAAACATTTCTACTCACACACTCCGATTCTGTCCCGTTGCCTCTGCTTATATCCTCGGGAAAAACAAATGCCGATACGGTATTACTAAGATAATATATATTCTATACTATCTTACATAGTACGACACACATCTTGAAAAGATCATCTCGCTAATTTTCACGAATCCTGAACAGAGGACGCCAAATACACGGAGATCGGTCCACGACAGTTGAACGTACACGAGCCTGTGAAGAGTATGGTTGGGATATTACCGAATGCCGGTTGCGTAGTAGATCGTTTATTGTTTAGTTGTAAGCGTATTATATCTGTCAGTTAGAGGACGCCGTAACATGTGCATAGAAACATGTTGTATAGAAACGTTGATACTGTGACGTGATGTAGACTGAAAACGTGCACCGACGCGCAAGTCCGGTCGCGTTGTACTTTCTCGACGCTCCACCGATTTTTCGCAAGTTTTGCACTTTCAGCCTGTTCCTTCGCACGAACACGGAAGATCTCAGGAGCCTAAGCGTAATTCCGATTAATAATTTTATTCAAATTGTGAATAACATTTTGTTTGACCATCGACCGAAACAATTCATAGCTGTCGCGTATTTTCAGGTCGCTGTGTAGACAGTGGTAAATCTTGTTTATAAACAAGATATACCTTTTCTCAGAAATAGATTCGTTCAAGTCCGAGATACAGTTAGACCTACGATTCTATAACCAATTATGACAATTTCTACGAATCCATTTCTTATTTGCTGCCTATTCAGAACTGATTTACTGAATTTACAGTGCAGTTTGATCGTAATTACTTCGGAGGAAATTGGATAGCAGATCATACTGAGCGAACGTCGTGAAAAGCAGATGATTTATTTTTGTTAAATGAACACGAACCACGAACACGAATTTTTTTATTCGTCGGAATGTTAAACGTAAATATACTTACTTGGATATCCAGAAAAGTTTGAACATAATTCGCACACAACAGTCACGCGAATGCAACGTTTACTCTGGAAGTAGGTACGCTTTATTGCTAATGGAATCGACAACTCCAAGCGGGCGACATATTGTCGGGACAAGCTAGTTAACAATAAGTCTGAGAAATTATTTTTGAAATAGTCGTCAATATCATACCGCATGGTCTACTTTACTCATAATATGAATATTTGAATAAAATATCACTTAAATCACTTAATTTATTTTGATTTTTTGAAATCCATTTTTTGCCAGATATACGAACAATCAACTATATAGAACAATTTTTTTCAGCGTGTAATAATAGCACCTCCGATGTGACCAATGTAATCGACGCGTGCGGAACGATTGCTGCTATAAGAATGAGCCGAAAATAAAATAGCAATCTTTCTGTTCGCACGTTCATTCGGAAGTTTATTCGTATTTTGTTCAGCACGTAGCTATTGAAGTGAAAACTTCGTTAGCACCGTTTTGTTTTGAAACTCGTTGAAACGATAAGCGACACTGCAAAGAGACAAACATATACATCCGTAGTTCAGCCTGCAAGAAAATACAAATATACGGTGTTCCCGATGCTTCGTACGCACCCGACTCTTGTTTACGATGCGACACGTACAACGTAAAGTCGTACGGTCAAGCCGGGACTGTCGCTTATCGCATTCATTTTTCTACCTATGTATTTATTTTGCTCCCGGAACGTTCATTTTTCTCCCTAGAGAGAGAATGAAGCATTTTGGTTTCGCTAGCTAGCCAACGAAATCAGTATTTTTCTCTTTGAGTGCGAGAAAACAAATTTCACTGTATTATGCGAAATAGCTGGTCATTTAGTAGCGAAGCCGAACAAACAATCAATTACTCCGGCTAAACCCTATTTCTCATTCTTTTCCAATGTATTATTTCGATCATTTATTGCAATTTACAATTATGTACTAAAATTACCCATGCCTTAATTGGAAATACAGCAAGTAGTAAATTTTCACGGCGGCAACATTCCTACAACAAATCCGAAGTTCTCCATTCGCAATATGAAACTAACAATTAGCAGATCAAAACTAGTACGAGCCCGTTTATTGCGACATAAAAAATCCGAACAAAAAGATTCGGGAACACAGTGAAATATTCCAGTGAAAATCGAATTATTAGCGGAGCTACTCTCTATCATAGGTGACTATACGCAGGATTATACGTGAGTGTTGGTGTGTCGTCTATAAATAAATTCGTCAAATAACGACTTTTATCAAGACGATGCTCGTATTGTATGCTTTAGTTTGTTTACAATTTTTTCCAAACTTTGAGCAATGGCTGGGGATGAGTAAGAACTAAACAAATACATATTTTAGGCATAAAGCAGAGTTTGTTTATTTCATCTTTGTCAAAAAATTCTAAATTAATGATTTTTCAATTCCTTCGCCCAAAACCAAGACACACTTACGTACTGAAGAAATCTTTCTAATTCTTTCATTTCAGATGAAGCAGTCGTGAGTTATTTTTTAACATTTTGTTAATGAAAATTTCTCAAAACATTCTTAAAACCATATTAAATAATATACAAAAGTTGTAAATAAATTGGTAAAATACGGTAGATTTTTTTTAAATTGCAAAAATATGTTTTTATATGCATCCGCAACCGTTTTTCCCCTCTTTAACCTGCACGGTTCCGCTTACTATTTTCCGTTGCTCAATTTAATTTTTGGTTCACATGATCAAATGTGATGATCAATCACATGATCATTACAGTCGAAAGAATAGAAGCAATACGAAACGTCCAGGTAACATGACTCCAAATTTTATACATATATTGCCGAAACGAGCCCATCCTGAAAAGTTACGTCGCCGTTTAAGCGTGCTTCTTTTTCTGTAATTCGTTGTTGTGTTTATTATTCACGCTTCACTCGCTTATCTTATTATCAATGCCAGAGATTTGTAGCTCTCTGATATGGCGCGACGTAAGGATTAAACATCAGATACGGCGTTACGTATGGTTTTTTCTACAACGCCCTATCGCGAAACTAAACAAGCTAAGAAACAAACACCAGGGATAACACCACCGAGTTTATAACCCATTATTTTCCTGCCTTTCATTTGACCCGAATTCATCTTATTTACTCGGATTAATAGTTTATTATCTCTGGGGCAAAGCCAACGCGTTTGGTTGATTCAAGTAAGATTCATTCGAGTTAAATGCAAAGATAGTCCAATTGATAAATGATGAGCCATCAACGCGTTTTTTCAATCCACGTGCCTATTAAATTTCTCTGTGCAACGAATGATGCGTAAAATCTACATCGATTGTCACTCACGACACATTTCTTGCAAAAAATGCGTTTTCCCAAGAAAAGCATCGGATAATGCTTATCTAAACTCGATGCAGAACACAACTGATCCGACAAAAATGAAAAAATAGTCTGGATACCTATGTCGAGGGTGCATACACGGGGCGCTGGCTTGGCTCTCCCATAGCGAGATTGTTTTATGGAGGAAGGGCGTGTAGAAATGAGTTACTCCGCGAGTCAAGAGAGACTAGACGATTTATTCGCTTGACAAGGGTCTTGATTAGCAGCGGGCGGGTCCGATCAGTTCCGAGTCCCCAGATCAAAAATTCGTTCATCGTACCTCGACTCTGATAAGGTAAACTCTCTGAAGGGGAGGGGGTTTACCGTGTCTGCCTTCTGGTAATCACTGCTTACCACAATCAAAACAAGGATTTGGAATAGTTTCCTAGTACTACTTAAGGATAATTCCTGTGCTTATTTTGAGACGCTGACGACGCGCCATAGGTAGATTGAAAATATCAAGATAAGATAAGTTTATTTATGGATTATGGTCTGAGTTGTTCGTTGACAATAGTCGATAAGTTCGCACGTGTACTTTCCGTACTAGGTGAACCGTGAATTCAAAAGTGTAATGTGAAGGTAATGTTTAATCTATTACTTGAAAAGTCTAATATAATGGACTAGAATTAAGGATGCTTGGGACATTTTGAAAATATCATAAATTTTTTGAAAAATAGGAATAATAACCTTTGAAGTATTTCGAACGAATACGCGTTTTCCCGATATTCGTTATAATATAGGTTTTCGAGAAATTTCAGCTTACAAACATGTCGTTTAACATGGGCTGTTATGGTAGCACGGACTCTGTTGGAATGAACAGTAGGTTGGAAATGACAGTAATGAGTCAAATTTCATAAAATTGAAAAAAATGTAGGTTTAGTCTTTCCTCAAAGTCTGAACTACTGTTATAATCTATAATATTGATTAATCAATAAAAAAAGCTTGTAAATACGAAGCTAGGCACCGTCGCATTTTTGTACGGACAAATGCATAAAGGCGGGACTTTTCAAAATATGATTTTAACCATTTATTGTAAACATTGTATTGAAATATTTGAGAACGTAAGAAGTTGTGGCGATCATTTAATACTGATGGTATCTTTCCGGAGGAATTTTCGGAAGTTACTATGCACGATTCATATTTTCACACAATTTGCGAAGTTGCCAATTTCACTCTACTCATCGATAAAGCAGAAAACTAGTCCTAATGGAATAGGTATCGCAAACGTCCTTAAAGTGTTTGAGGCGTTAAACGTAAGATATGAAAACTATTTTGTACACATTTATTTCGATGGATTAATTAGTTTGTAAATTTTCGATGAAAAATTGAAGATGTGTAGAAAGCTTATTTGAAAATAAATAAAAATTTATAACTCGTTTGGTATTACGGAGAACACGTTAATTTAATACGAAAATGGCACATTTTTTGTTATAACATATGAAAACGAAATGCAATTAATATGAAATTTGACTATGCTGGCAATCGAAAATTCGCAATAATTTTTCAAATATTTAAATTTTTATTGGGAAGCTTTCAATTGATGAAAAATAACAATTATTAGAGGTACTAATTAATGATTAACTTTATATGATTTTGAATTAATTACAATTTTTTGTCACTATGCAAATTAATTTTTTTTACAACATTTTATTTTTCTCTTTCATTTGCATTGATATCTTTTAAAAAATGATAAAATATAATTAATGTCTCTATTTTATCTTAAAATTTTAATCATTTGATAGAAAACAATAATGATTGACAATATTCTAAACTTCTGGTCGGGCCTATCTCACTGCATCCTTCAAAAAAGACGAATGCGGAACTAGATTTTTACGCAAAACGGAAAATCTGATTATCAAAACCTTTATACAAATGATGTATAAGATTAGTTCGATCGGATGTTTCAAAATGTGAAAGAACTTTTTTACCCTGATAGATAATAATATAAAAATTGCTGGGCCCAATAAATAAACTCTCAAAATACATTAAAAAATGTCTCTTCTATTCTCTTCACTCGTTATTTATTTACCGAAAAGGTAGATCAAGGCCACTCTTCAAAAAGTATGCAGGTCACTTACGTTGTCGATTTCCCTGCAAGAGATCATCCAAAACATACAAATTAAATATTATTAGATAAAGTATAACTGTGGCTTCAGCCCGAATTACAATTCCTAATTTTTGTGTTTGGTTTTTCACTAAAGTAAACATTGAGTGAAAAGGATAACAATGTTTTAAACATATATTAAATATCACTGCGTGCCTCAAATCCGCTCTTAGCACACGCTTATCCGTACGCTAAATGCGTCAATATTACACCAAGATATAATTAGGGTACGGACCCGAAATAAACTGGAATAAAGCTTGAAAATACTCTAAATATTTGATTACATTCGTGATAATATGAGAAAGAAATAATATGTCTCGATAGAACTCCAAAAAAAGTTATATAAAACTATACGGAGTGTCCCAACTTAAACAGGGCATCAGAATATTTCGTAAACGGGGTCTGCTATCAAAAAATAGTTCAGATGGAAATAGTATGGTCTTCGAGGGAGACACCGTGTATATTCCTTTATTTTTTTGCTCAATTGAAGGTTATTATCAACTGACAGGCATGTAGCAACGTTAGAGAAATCTGGGATGGTAAAACAGAGTGTACAGTATTACAGACGGTCAAACAAAGTCCGATAAGATTTGAGGAATCCACCCGAATAGCTATAAAATTCTCAAAGCTGCAAAGTTATTGGTTTGTTGTACATTGAGATTTATTTTTCATTTGGTCCTGTCGGAGGCTCTGCCCCCCCCCCCCCCCCCCCCCCCCCCGGTAGGGCTGCGCCCTGCGCCCGTCGCCCCGCGCTCCTGCTGCCGCTCACGCCTTGTAATCAAACACTTGTAATATCTCACTGTGCGTTTGTGCTACACGTGCATTAAAAGAATATTCTTTCAACGTATGTGTAGTGTAAATCCACAGTGTTGTCGTAGACGGCGTACTTCAGTCACACGAGCTTTAAAATAGCATACGACACTCGTGATTTAAATGTCACATTATTACATGGCATAATGACATTTAAAGCATACGTATCATGATATACTACTAAGAGTGTATTTATTGGGCCCGACAACTTCCATATTAATATCTATCAGAGCAACGTCGAAAAAAATCGTAAAAATAGGTTTTTCTAGAGCGTTTGTGGTAGACTAATCCCTTATTTCTAATTGCGGGTCGCCTCACCGAGCACTTTCGACTAATCTAATCGTTTTTACCTAATCCTGATCTCGGCAATTGGTTGAGCCTACCAGTCCACCAATTACATCCATGGTCTACTATGATTCCGTGTGATCAGATTCCCTTTCGCTCGTTAAATCGTGCCGATATAAAAGGTTGACGGTGACCGAATGAAATTTCACCGTCACGTAATCAATGCTAAAAATAACCGAATTAGCTGCGGAGCTACGACGCGTGGTTCTGGTTAAATGACGCGAAGAACCGACGAGGAATATTGCTACTCGATTTGAATTTTAGGTATGACCGAAGGGAAGTGTCTAATAAATTTGTTATCGTTAAAATCGCGACCACCTCACAATCGCTCAAATCATGATAACATCAGGTTTCGTACGTTTCCTGAATTGGTTTAAGTAATTTCAGCTGCGAGTGTGCGTGCGTTCTATCGCCACAAAGCACTCCTTTCACCAGAGAGCGTAAGGCTCTTATCCACTACAGCGGTCGAACGACTGTTTCGATTTAGCTCAAATTTTTGGTAGAATTAACACTCAAGTTTAAGATGATACAATAAAATTTTTGGCGAAATCGCACGAGTGGCTAGAAAATGATGGTTGATTCTTTCAAGAACAGAATTTTTGAACGAAGTTCCTTATGCCACGTCACAGTCTAGACGAACTGTCTTAAAATGTCAGAGAAAAACTGATTTTTTTGCAATATTTTTTCGCTAGTTCAGTCAGTCCTTCGTCGTTTTTTCTTCGATGCTCATCAAATTTTTTTTTAATGCTAAATTTCCACGATGCTCAGTTTTAAGTATTGCAATTTAAAAACCGCAGTGATAACGATTGCAATAAAAAATGAATGAAAAATATAAATAATGAGCAAAGAAATGTTAAGTTGAACGAACACCAAAAAACAAACGACGAACAAGTGGACTAGCAAAGAATTTTGCCATTTAAAGTAGCCTCGGCCAATCCGCTGACGGTTCTCGTCAAAAACGTTATCAGAATTGAACTGTGAACAGAATTGAATATCAGAAGCGGAGCAGGGTATTGATTTTTCAGCCAATATTGAACAAAATCGCTCGAAGTCGCTTATAGAGACGGTGCATGTAGGATGCAATCGCCAAGAAGCGTCTCTTTTTGTGAAAAAAGGTGAAAAAATGACAATTAGGGCAGAGCGGGGCTAGTTGAGCAATTTTTCACTTGAGCGGATATAGCTCCTCGATCGCAAGTCCTAATGAGTTGTTGGGCGGCCTGACGGATTAGTAATTTATCCCTTAGCAAAAGTGTCCTTAGTAATTTTTTTGTAACGAGTCGAATTTAAGAGCTACAGCTGTTTAAATGCAGAAAGTCAAGTATGCTCAATACATCCCATAGGTGAGGTAAGTTGAGCAAGGGTATGGGGCAAGTTGAGCGCTAAGAATATCTAGCCAAACCATGGGCGCAATATTGACTAGAGATGAAGTAAAATATGTGTTTGACAATCTTTATTCTCTTTATTTATAGTCTTTTAGTAACAGAACAACAAAACTTAAAGTGATTTTCTTTGGACAATTAACTGAAAATAGAATAAACAAAACATCAACGCATCTTACGACTAACTTGAGGATTTGATTCACTCCTTCTGTTTAAAATCAGACTTCAGTTTCTTAAAAGAAAATATTAATAAGGTCTTAGCAATTTAATCGTCGTTGTCAGTGTCGCAATTGACACAAACGACAGTAAGACCGGCACGCGGAACACATTTTGTATGTACCAATTCACTGCAAGCTTGACACTGGATCCAACCTTCTCCCGGTAAACTTTCAGCATAGCCTTCACAACAAATCAGACAAAAATAATCATCATCATTTTCCGCATTTGACTGGAGTAATTTTTTACAGACACTATTCTTTCTTTTCTCATCCATGTTCTTCTTTGGCTTCGTAACTTTTTGTCTGGTTTTATTTTGCTGCTCTTCTAAAGCATTCTTTTCGGGAGTGTCTGTTAGTATTGCTGCTTTCCTTTTTCTTCTGTTAGTTTTAGCTGCTTTTCTGAGGCTCTTATAAGTCCGCATCCTAACAAAAAATAAAACATTTATTACTTTAATTGTTTGAGTCGTGGGGTAAGTTGAGCAACTATAGCTCAACTAACCCCGACCTGGAATTTTAACACAAAAGTGAGGGTATAAAGAAATCGTAAGAATTATACCCAGAACCTCTCCACGTATCAAAAGTACAATAATTCTCTGGAATATTAACACTCACCTGAATTGAAAACAGATGACATTTGACTAATACAGACAAAAACTTGCGATGAGCGACGTTCTTACTTTTTGGTTACGAAATAAACAAGACGCACAGGCGCTTCGCTCGCTTGTCGAGCCGCCACTAGCGGTCGCGCGATGAATACCCCTCCTGCGACCCTTTTTTCCCACCGTTTGATGCCTATGCGTACGGCGAATAGTTTGCGAGATATTTCGATTGCCCAACTTGGCCCTATGATCAACTAGCCCCGCTCTATCCTACGTGTAATTTAATGAATGAAAGATCAAACATTAGGTACAAAGCTCCGCCTGTACAAATGATAAAAAACTCGTTCACTTTGTTAGAAATTCTATAGAGATAGATTTTACAAAAAAACGTACAAATTCTAAAAATATTTTCCGAGTACCTAATCCCGTCCCGGAGACGATGCTGAAATCACAATAATCAGTAGATGAACTTGAATTCTATTCATAATGTTAATTATTATAAAAAACGTGTACTCGATAAATACAGGGTGAACCGTTTATTGTGACCCAGGAAATTTTCTCCCAAACGAAACAAGGCACGCAAAAATGTTCAATACGATAGTTTCATGGTTTCAAAGTGGTCACAAAATGGTGTCTTTGAATTTTTTCTAAAGTTGAAGTATCAAGGTCATTTGAGGGTCAACTTAGGATGTTTGAACGAGATGGTGTATTTTTCGTTCCAGAAATCGCAAGAGCATTGAATTCCACGTTAAAAAGTATTGGTATACCACGATCTTAAAACTGGAGGATTATGAGATATTTATTAAAGAAGAATTCTTATTTCCAGCGTTAAGAGCAGAAATACTTTATTATTTTTTGTGAACAAAGCAGTACTCTTACATTGTACGTCATCGATTGTTTTGACAACTTACTTCCGGACGATGGGCTACTGCAGCTAAAATAGCAATTTCAGCATTTTGTTCCCGTTTTTCAAAACAGTTTGACAATCCGATCTGAAGTACTACGACATGGATTATATCTTTCAGATTACACCGGCACACAAAAAAAATTAAGTAGAATGTGCATTTGACCGGACCTACCTACGGGTACGTATTTTGGTCCGCTGAATCCGAATTCGAGGTCAGTTGGACCCCTACACCCTCGAAATTTCGAGAAAACTTCAAAAAACCGTAAAAATGATGAAAATTGGCAGTTTTATTGATAAAAAAATGTTTTGAAACTAAACTAAGCGTGATTTTCATGTATTTCGATCCGCTGAATATCAATCGAAACTTTATTGAGACCACGAGCGATTTTAAATGTGAAAAAATCACACAAAACTCTCGAAAATTCCGAAAAAATATAGTTTTCATGATAAAAAAATTTCTTCTGGTCCAATTCAGATAAATTTTTTATCTTTTGATGTCTTCAATTCGCATCTTAATTTTTTTAGTCTATTCACCCTCTAAAGCTGGAAAAATTCGAAAAATTTGTAAAATTTTTTTTTTTCTGTTATGAATGGTCATTTTTACAATTTTTTCGAATTTTTCCAGCTATAGAGGGTGAATAGACTAAAAAAATTAAGATGCGAATTGAAGACATCAAAAGATATAAAATTTTATCTGAATTGAACCAGAAGAAGTTTTGGTATTATGAAAACTATATTTTTTCGGAATTTTCGAGAGTTTTGTGTGATTTTTTCACATTTAAAATGGCTCGTGGTCTCAATAAAGTTTCGATTGATATTCGGCGGATCGAAATACATGAAAATCACGCTTAGTTTAGTTCCAAAACATTTTTTTATCATTAAAACTGCCAATTTTCATCATTTTTACGGTTTTTTGAAGTTTTCTCGAAATTTCGAGGGTGTACGGGTCAAACTGACCTCGAATTCGGATTCAGCGGACCAAAATACGTACCCGTAGGTAGGTCCGGTCAAATGCACATTCTACTTAATTTTTTGTGTGTGCCGGTGTTATCAGACATAACGGATTATTGGTCATATCAGATTTTCCGTAGCCCATTGACGCATTTTGTGGCGATTGCCTTGGTCACGATTTGTCAAAATAATTGATGACGTCCAATGTAAGAGTGTTGCTTTTTTCACAATAAACAATAAATCGTTTCTGTTGTAAACGGTAAAAATAGTAATTTTTCTTGAATAAATATCCCATAATCTTTCAGTGTTGAGACCATAGCATATCAAGACTTTGTAATGCGGAATGGAATGCCCTTTCGATTTCCAAAACGAAAAATACACCATCTGATTTGAAAATCCAAAGTTGACCCTCAAATAGCCAGATACATCAATGTTGGACGAAATTCAAAGACCATCTCGTGATCCCCTCGAAATCATGAAAACATTGTATTGAACATTTTTTTAGTAACTCTCTTCGTTTGGGACAAAATTGCCTGGGTCATCACAAACGCTTTACCCTGTACATTATAATATCTGATCAATCCTTTGTATGGTTTAAGTAATTATAATCTTCCAAGCAAGTTCTATAGATCAATCTTGCGTTCGCACAGCGTCAACAGCTTTTACGATTGCTTCAGGATCTCACAATTTTTTCTGTGGCATCTATAGAATAAAGAAAAATATTAAATGAATTTCGAAAACAGTTGTAGAAAATAAATTAAAAAGTTAGGTGAAGTTACTTAAATATCATTAGTACCCAATACCGGGGACGATATCGGGTCCGCGTTGGGGGGATAGGGGAAGTGATTAGAAATTTCCTTTTCTTCTATCGTTTTAATTCATACGTAATAACAATTCATTCTGCCAAAACTTTGATTTCAGAAGTAACTAACTTGATATTTCGGATATCAAAACCAGATGCGGTTTCTTGGAGAAAAAAAACGGAAGGGGACGACATTGGGCGACTGTACCCTATTATTGATTGAAATGGTTAGCGTGCATTAATAATTGGCCTATTCTCTATTACGTTAATAAAAATCGTACGTACTTACTTATCCAAGGAACTAAAACTCGAACGTTTCTATCTTTAAATGGCGCCAGCGCATAGAGGGGGATTTCGACGAAAACGTGGCCAAAAGTCGAAAAGTGAACTTTTGTTTTGAAATTTATGATTGGCGGGGATCGCTTAGGGACTATACCCCCGTCACAGAAGCGTTAGGCCCAGCCTGCTACTGTTTGTGGTTGCCGAAATATTTCGGTCTAAGGTTGACCTACGCTCGTTTGTATGTGCGCGCATCAAAGGAAATTATTGGAAATTTCAAATTCACATAAAACGAAAGCTTGCATCACAAAAGAAAGCGGAAAACAGGGATGCCGTTTCTGGAGGTATGTAGCACAATATATACATTTGACAACAACAACAAAATTGCTCTGTTTGCTTATTACATCTAACTATACATCGAAAAAGTGACTATTCGGTTGAAAGAAAATTAATAAGAGACTCGGTAGAGTCTCGTGCCTAGTTATATATGAAAAAAAAAATTTCACACTCGCCGCGCGAGACTCTGACAGAGTCTCTATACCCGAACGGTAACTGAGTGACCGTTAAGGAAATTTATGATCGTTAATTTCTTCCGTCTCGCTATAAATACGGAATTGTAATATTTATTGCAGGATGTGGCTAAGGAGAGCTTTAATTTAAGCCCTATTGCGATCAAATCGGTGGACGTAGAGCTGAGATATTATTATTCGAAGATTTCGATGCAAGTAATTTATACGTGTCTTCGACGAGATTGCATTTTCGTCGCTCCGTCAGTCAGTGACGTCACTCACTGTGACACGAAACCTATGGGTATAAAGAGTATAGAGTAGCTTTCGCTAGGTAGAGAGAAGAGACCTACCAAGTATGGACGTAGCCAGATGGCGCTTTGGTTAGCTCTTTATTTTCACCAACTACAGTACGGTATCATACCAATCATCTGGGGTATGATTTATTGTGTCAATGTATTTTTGGTCGTAATTTTGCGTATGATTCGGAACAAGATCATTTGAGGTACGGCAAGATTTTTTTTATGAGATAACTGCAAGTGTTTGGCAACACAGGGTTGAATTGAATGGTTGCTACAGTCTTTAGTTATATCGTGAGTATTCGTTATGCGGGTCAGTTGGATCGGTCCGATCCCAAATTTGGCGTTTACGGCACTGCCGTTCCGCCGTTCTTTGTTTACGCTGGTTGTCTTCTGCTTTGACAGGTAGTCAAAGCGCGCGGAGTACGATTTTATGGTTAGATTGCGGGTTAGGATTTTCTGTATGAAAAAATTGTTCCGATAATCTGTCCATTATTATTCGGCAAATAAATAATATTTTTGAAACGATCCAATGCAAATCAGAAGCAACTAAAGTAGCTAAGTCACGAGAATATCTATTAGCGAATCCTGTGAAAGAGTGTAGAGAATATTTCGTATCACTATATTAGGATTATTGACATGGTTCAACCGCCGTAACATTGTACTTATCTAGAAAAGGCCCGCCTAGTACCACTACCACCAATTTTTTTTTTTTTTTTTTAATTATTTTTTTAAAACGTTATTTGGGCGAACCAATGGAGGCGTCAGTCCTCTATCGTTATATCTATAGTACTACGTGGCAGGGCAGGAAGGCTGTCAATACCGTGTTATGAAAAGCCCAATTGTCAATTCGAAAAAAGACAACGTGATATCGGTACTAGGCAATAGCATCTGATTTCGAATCTTTTTTTTTACGAGGAAGGAATTTTTGTATAAAATAATAAGTGTATAATGCTTTCTGGGCATAAGAATGTATTGTTTGTGGGTGACTATAACATTTATATAACTAGGCGAAAAGTTTTTGCACCAGAGGTGCTTTCTATGGGGATTTTATAACTATAAAATTGATGATTTTCATTTTGTGATATTATCACAATTGTGTCAGAGCTCACTATCACTTTATTTCATATCGTTATACGTATTTGATCATTATTGATATGATTATCAAACATATTATTTAACATAATTATTAATAATATTCCAGTATTCGGAAAGCACTTAAAGAGCACCTAATACCACCATCAACGGAATTCCAAAATGATCAATTTTATACCCAGATTTTCCAATTTACACGAGAAAAAATGGAGCACCAAAATTTTGATTTCAGTATTCGGAAATCATTTAAAGAGCACTTAACTTTACGATTAACGGAATTCCAAAATGATGAATTTTGTGCGGAGATCTTTCGACTCCCAAGCGAAAAAATGAAGCACCAAAATTTGAATGGGGCATTCAAAAAACATCTAAAAAGCACCCAATTTTGCTGTCAACCGCATTCACAAGGAATGATTCTTCAGGTGTTTTTCTGGCAGTGCTCTGCTAGCTTGTCAAGCGAGCAAAACACCTACAAAAATCGACTTTTTCTCTTGAAAGGAATCGAGCACCTAATTAGCACCTAAAGAGCACCAAATTTTGATGCTATCCGTGATTCACTATCCCAACATGGCTCTGCTAGGCTGACATACGTCTCCTTACGCGGACCTAATATCCTTCCCGGCATTAGGTAACGATATTTAGGTAACTCAACCGTACTTTTCAGATTATCTCCTACAACTGTTTTAGAAACTTGTTTAATAGTTTCCTTTGTTCAATAGATGCCAAGAGAAGGCTGTGGGATCCTGAAGCAATCGTAAAAGCTGTTTAAGCTGCCCGGAGGATTAGAATTACTTATACCACACCAATGATTGATTATTATAGATATCACGAGATATTTACTAAGTACATATTTTTTATAATAATTATAATTACAAACAAAATTTAAGTTCACGTACTGATTATTGGGATTTCAACGGAATTAGGTGCCCAAAAACATTTTTTAGAATTTGTACGTTTTTTGGTAAAATCTATCTTTATAGAATTTGAAATAAAGTAAACGTGTTTTTGATTATTTCTAATAATGACGGAGTGTTGTGCCTAATGTTTGACGTATTATTCATTAATTTACATGTAATAGTTCTTTGTCCACATTTTTTTTTTTATAAAAAGGGGACGCTGTTTGGCGACTGTACTCTGCCCGTTGATGATGAAATTCAAGACAGAATATAGCAACTTGGAAATTTCTCCGATAGATACAACAATGATTATGCTATGCAGTGCAGTGATTGATCAGAATGGACTTTGACGATATAATCGTGGTGGGTACCGCTGAGAGTGGTCACTTTCATCGAAGTTTGTCTCGTCATGTGGATATACAAACGAGTACAACCTCTTCGGTTTCTCCACAACCGAACGCCCTTCTCGCAGATGTTGTGGAAGATACGCTTCTCTAAACGTCAGTTGGTAACGTCGCATGGTCAAAGTGACCCATATATGCAGGAGAGCATAGATTTCAAAGCCACGTCTCCGCTATAGAGTTTTTTCAGCAGAGTGTAGAGCGTAGAGTATAGAGCTCTCTACCTGTGGTGTGTGCACGACGGGCCATCTCTACCACTCTACAGCTCTACGCATGGCTGTACGTAGAGTTGTTGTAGAGAAGCATTGCGTAAAGATCTACCGTGCGCTCGACACACCTTATACACTGCGAATGCATTTTACTCTACCGTAGAGTAAAAAAAAACTTTTGGTTGAAATGAGAAACGATGACCGCTACATGGAAATATACAGCGAACTCTACCGTAGGAAAAAAACAAACGTGTTACGTAGAGCGTGGGGCAGCCGTAGAGTCCTACCCAGGGGAGGGAAACTCCCGTATAATAATAATGTTCCTTAAATTGAGCCCTCTGAAATGGGCCGTGTCGAGGGAACTAAAAATTAAGATGGCGGATAGCGGTACATTTGAATTATTGTCGCTGGTTTTAGTATTCTACTGGTGGCCAGTTATGGATCGACTGATTAAAAAAGAAAAGACTATTTTTATTATTATAAATATTATTGTACCAAAGAAATTGTACGTATATTCACATAATCTGAGGTGAGTACAATAGTCGTAACGCATGTTAACATAATCTGAGGTGATAATATATATGTTACTTTAACGGCCCGTACATTGATTAATCTTAGATTTTACTGTAAAATCTTAGGATTTACCATTGTTCAGACTTTTAAAGTAACATATTATTCAGGTACTTATTCAAATTACACTCAACTTAATCCCACGTATTTTTGTTTGATATAATAGCAGTATCATCTGCATAAGATATAGTATTTTCATTCATTTCAATTAGTATTTCATTAACGTAAATTATGAAAAGTAATAGTTCCAAGATTGTTCCTTGTAGTACTGCAGTATTGATGTTTTTAAAATCACTCGTAGTTTCCTCAATTCAAATCTGCTACTACTTTCTTTCAATTATTGTCAGGTAGATCTCAATAAGTTCATGTGTTTTTCTCTAATTTCATAATTATATGGTTTAATATATATTAAACTATGATTTACCAAGTCAAAGACTTGCCAGATCTAGAAAGGTGATTGCTATCGGTTTGCTTCCTTCAAGTTTATCATACAGTTTTCCTGGATATACAACTCGGAACATCTTTGGTACCTTTAGCTTTCACGAAACCATATTGGTTTTGACTTAGGATCCCATTTTTATTCGAAAATTTTCCTAGTCCGTTGTATACTAAGTCTTTCTCATACGCTTTTTCAATTATCGTCCATGAAGCAAATTTTCGATTCGCGTTGACGTCCACATGTTTGTAGTCCACCTCCAAATCTTTTGTAAGTAGATTATTGCGGATGCCTTTTATCAAATGAGGAGGATCGTAAATTGGAACAACTGGTCGTCCATTTACAAGGAATGTATCATCTAGAAGCGATAAAGAAAGCATTTTTAACCAATTTCCAAATACATTGTATCGAAAACATACTGAATAATTCAATACAAACCCTGTTCAATGTAATGTTCATGACGGATCTTGGTTGTCTCGTTCATCATAAAATTTATGGCTGCTACGTTCCCTTGATCACATACTGATGCAATTACGTGGAGACCAATTTCACTCACATGATGGATAATTTCCTTGATGCACGCCACCAGTTGTTGGGTTTTTGTCGGACATTGAAAATATGGCGGTGTCTGTGTCGTCCATTACAGTAGTAAGGTGGGGGTATTACGTGCTGCCACCTAGAATGGGTCCCAAGTTTTTGAACTAAATTTAAGGGAACACGATTCCCGTATGGAGTTTCCGACCCCTGGTCCTACCTCTCGCTAAAAAATCGCCTGTACACTGCAGAGTTTTAGGAACGAGAGAACTCTCGCGTGGAGCGTCCGTAGAGCGTCTTGTAACGGGCGCGCGCGCGCGCGCACGCGCACACACGCGCACGGACGCGCGCGCTCGCACGCATCACACATCACAGATAGCGCTCTACACTCTACGCTCTACACTCCACCGAAAAAACTCTGTAGTGGAGACGTGGCTTAAGAGATTCGAGCCAGGCTTCTATTATGTACCGGCACAATAGCTACATCTAGGTTTGTCGGGATTGATTAACCGTATCAACGTTTGCACAAGGCTACAACGGTCCGCTTATCGTATACCCGTCTGAAACGAGTCTCGGGTGATATCCACCTGTCGCCGAAGTCAACAGTTTCCCATGAACTTACGGGCAGGAATATAAATCTCGATTCTCGAATCGTATGAAATCGGTGAAGAGATACAGGTCGAAATTTTTTTTACTCTTTGCGAAGAACGAAAATGGTTTTAACCAGTACAAAAATATGCGGTTTCCTTGAAAAACCACAGTAGAGTGCACGTGCACTAGGTTTTCTGGTCGCAAAGTCCAGACATGTTACTTTGGTAGAGGTAAAGGCATTTGGCAGCAATACGACTGACGTTGGCTGTAGATTGGGGTGGCGCAAGAAAACCAAGTATGTTCTTTCGAGCTTCCTATAAAAAATATATTACTTTAGCATGTTTCAAGAGCTCTCCCCAAAAATCAGCTCAATTAAAGAAATGTTAAAGGTTGCTCACGAATTTTGAAAATTCCAAGAGTAGTCGAAATGTGAAATTCGAAATCTTTCAATTTTTTAATCGTGTTTCTCATCACGATAAATTTTTGTATCCAAAAAAAGAAACAATAATAAGTTTTAGCAACCTTTAAATATTCGTATTTAAGTTGCAATTTATATTTTACTATTAACTAGTATCATAATGAATGAGAATACATCACTAGATGAAAAAAATTGAACATAACATCGAAAGTTTGATTCTCTAATCGATCTATAGAAAATATTTTGAGGAGGTTCACTCATGTGATAGGTTCAAAAAATCGATTTTTTTTCTTCATAAATTGCTTCTTTATCACGTCTAGAATACGGTGGTAAGGTGATATTATAAAATTCAATGTCGTTATAATCATATAAGAGTTAGAAGAAGCAGCTGCATTGAGGGTAAGTTAAGATTTTCATAGGTTTGACCGAACTTTTCTCAAAAGTGTGTTTTTCAAACTTTCCTCCGTCATATCTTGCCAACAATTTGACCGAATAACTCGAAATTTATAGGGTAGACTCAGCACATATAAATGCACGGAATGAACTACCATCATTCCAAAATTCCTAATTTTTGTATTTTTTTTATAACAAAAACATAACAAAAAAAAACATGAAGTTCGAAACTTTTTCTTCAGAGGTCTACCAAAAATCCAAATATGGTATTTTCAATTGAATATAGTTCATTCTATGCTTTTAGGCTTACAGATTAAAACGCCGTTAACTCTTCTCATTTCCTAGTAGCCAGTCAGCCGGAATCGTGGAGGCAATGAGCGTGCATTTTTTCGAGGCGGGTCTGTTCAGAGCGCTATAACTCACGTTCTATTGGATATTTTTTCCTAAAAACGTATGCGCATACTCTAAAAATATATATAAATAGATGACAAAAAAACTGAAAGTTCTATCTTTTTACTGGTCGTGACAAAAATTCCCTGAAAATGATTGAAAAATACGCCGTTACATTATCATTTCTTGTCGCGTACAACAATTTATCATAAGAAGAAAAGAAAAAAAATGTAAACAAAAAAAATGCCGAATTTCGACTAGTTTGGAAAAGTTCAAAATTGACGAGTGATCTTTCAAAAATTTGTAGTGAGCCCATATTTTCAAAGGGGCCTCGAGAAAAAATATTCGTTTTTTGCGCGTCTCTTCTGCAGATGAAACATCTGAGATACGCGATTAAAAAATGTAGTAACCATGCATTTGAATGGAACTTTCGAAGAGAAACGTTTTATACCCAAAATTCTGACAAAATCGAAAGTAAATTTTGAAATCTGTATTACAAATTTTCACGAATGTATTTCTATAGTACATTTTTCATGAAAGTTCTACATGGGAAAAGCCATGTTTAGTGAAAGTTAACTCACCAAAGGATGAGATGTTCCAGAAAAAGGTATAATTTATTCGTTTTTTTCTTTTCTAATCCAATAGCATTATTTGTAACAACTACTTTCTAAATAACCTGAACGGATGAATCAGAAATAATGTCAAATACATAACTCGTAAAATACATAATCGTATGAAAGAAATTCGCGTAAAATTTATTGGATTTTCATTGTTGAATGATCGAATGGCTCAGCATTGAGTCTAAATTGGCAACAACACTGCTCTCCAGAATAAGCGAGGTTGCGTAACAACGCCATTTTACTGGAAATTATGTAAAGTGAATGTCAAATAACATGATCACACAATCGATCGAACAACGACGGTGGACGGTTGCACTCGGCACGATGTATGAAAGAAGGTGACTAGACTTCCGATCCGAGGATATTTATCTCTGGATGACTATTATCAGTTTATTACCGTTCAAAGATTCAGCGACAGATGGAACATGAATCTCGCATACTCGAGAAGATGGCTCTATTGTCATGCTTGCCACCAATAAAAACACCGTACACATTTTTTATTAATTAACAACTTTTGTGTTCATATTTTAAGTATGTAATAAGAAAAACTTATTGCGTTAAAAACTGATTAACGGATTCGACCACTCACTGTGAACGCTGAAAATTCCGGTGATTTGCAAGAAATGTATCCAATCAAATGCTTTGAAGAATCGAGAATATATTCGGTTATATTTGTCCCGTGACACGTCATTTTTTCATCGAAAAATATTGCGATGCAAGCGACTTATGCGCTGCTTTCGGCGGCGCCAAAAAGAAAGTTCCTCCACTGCTGCCATGATTCCGGCCGATTGAGTATCTGAAATCGAAAAAGGAAAAAACGTCTTATTTCAACGGTATCGTTGGTTATACGTGTATTAGGCTGCTTTTATTTTCACGACTACTTTTCTATTTTCAGTCCCAACTGAAAATTTCGGGGAAATTTCCAAAAGGAAACGCCCTGAACATTTGAACTCTTAATATTAACATCAGGTACTTTCCTAGAGGGTGGAAAGATTTCCTATTTAAAATGCACGTCAACTTAGATTTTTTCTTCAAATGACTATAGCTCAGCGGCATTTTATGCTATCAGATTGTACCAAAGCGCGATTTACCCAGGATTAAATGCTCTACAAAAATGGCCATCGCGGCGTGGCTGTAATTTACACTTGTAAGATTGTGAGGGTAACTAAATATGATTTTTGTACGAAATTTTTGTTTTTTCGATGTTATTTCATAAATGAGGGAATTAACATGAAAAATGGAAATGACAAACTTGTGAAAACTTCCATTTTCTACAAAAAAGATCCTCTGAACTGAATCACCAGGATGGATATTTCTCGAGATATAGAACGTTGACTTTTTCGTAATGTGAAATTTTTGAGAATATCGAGTCAAGCTTTTTGTGAAAAAAATTCATACTACGAAAAAGTTAGCGCTCTATAACTCGAGAAATATCAACCCTAGCGATTCAGTTTGTCACTCACGTTTTTTATGCAGGTCAAGTCATTTATGAAATAAGGTCAAAAAAACAAAAATGTTATACAAAACTCAGATCTACTGATCCGGACAATCTTACAAGTGCAGATCACAGCTATCGCATTGAGCACTTTTGTAGAGCATTTAATCTTGAATAAATCGCGCTCTGGTATAATATGACAGTATGAAATGCCGCTGAGTTATAGTCATTTGAAGAAAAAATATCAAGGTTTACGTGTATTTTAAATGGGAAATCCTTTCACACTCTGGGAAAGTGCATAATGTCAATATCAAGAGCTCAAATTTTCATGGAGTTTCTTTTCGGACATTTCCAACAAAATTTTCAGTTGGGACGGAAAATAAAAAAAAAGTCGTGAAATTACAGGCACTCTATTATACATATAATCAGATGTCGCGCTTCATCGGTAATAATGCAATGAATACTTTCCGTATTCAACCGTTTCATCAACGTCGATAGCTTCCGAATGATCCGAGAATTCGTTTCAGCAACTATCTTATCGGGAAATCCAATATCCATTATCTCATATTGAACTCTAATCGATTTGCTCTGATATCTTTCGTCCCAGCGTTGTCATTAGGTTGAGAAAAATCACGAGGTGAACGTAGAGGTGGGGATACTTATTTGGTTCTGCGTGTCTGTTGGGCATGAGGTTTCGTTACGTGCAACGCAACATATATCCAGGTTCAGATTAGGTAACGTTCAGATTAAATAAAGTATGGCGGAAGGAAATGGACTGATATTATGCCGCACCTTAGTCTATACGCGGGTTGCCCAACCCTTGCGCAGAGTTGTCGTCATCGCAGGCGGGTGCCGGGGTCGTCGGTAGAACCACCCCAAGAACGAGCACGGGTCATCCAAACAACTATTCTTCAACCTTCGTCAACGCGTAAATAACGCGATGTTTCCCAAAGATCGCATCGTATAAAAATACAAAGACTATACCTGGTTACTTCTAATTTTTCTCTCTATTGAGATTCCAAATTTCAAGAATCCTTGATCAACCGTGTCTATTGCCATTTCCACCAATCACAAGGGTCTGCGATGTAAAATTTCAATGAATGCTCTCACATGGAACATACTGATTTTGGCTTGCTTATTCCAAGTATAAACTCCATTTTAACGTATCCTGTCACAATTATTATTTTTTTCGCTCTCACAACTACGCACGGTTTCTAAGATATCTAATATGAAAATAATACTAAAATGATCATATTATTTTTAATATCTTATAAATTCAAACATTACTCTCATTTCAATTGTGCAAGGGTTAATTTATTCACCTGTCATTGATTTTCCCGCAACGAGTAGGATATATTCATCTGTCACTAATCTAATTGTGAGGGAAAAAAATGAAGCGCGCGCCGCTTGACTGCAGACATCTTCTCTTATCAAAGATACGTTGTATTTATTTGTATTGACAAAGACGTGTTATTTAAAAAAAAATTATAGAATAGTTTGAAAAAAAATTAAATCGTAAAATTTCATTTGAGTAATCGGATACTTTTTATTCAGACATACCGTCACTTGTAAGGTACAGTTGCCGAATTTCGTCCCCGTTCGTTTCTTGTTTTCAAAAAAAGACCACCTAGTTTTGATGTCCGTAATGTAACGTTAGTTGCCTCAATCGGCTATTGCAAAAAAGTGGCAGTGAAACAACGATCTTACGAAGAGATATTTGAAAAAGTGAAAAATTATGCTTTTAAGAAACTTTTTAAAGAAACACGCTTTAATGGTAAACTGAACTGAAAAGTAACAAATAAATTTCAATACAAGAATAAGTGATTAACGAGAAAATTAATGTCATTGTAAAATAAGAAAGCGTGGGGTGCTGGTGATCAAATGTTATAAATATTTCATTGCTTGCTATTAATAAAACATGGTCATTATAATAATATAGTAAATAGGACATCACGCTTTTTCACAATGACTTTGATTTTCTCGTTAATCACTTTATTCTTATGTTAAAATTTATTTTTTACCTTCTCGTTCGACTTACCAAAATTCTTAAGTATCGACGAAACTCTCGATCAATCGTGAGATTGCAATCCAGCTGGTAGTTACGTCAAAAAGTCATTTCTTACGAGTTTCTTTGAACAGGAAATCTCACATCGACGATATGTAATTTTCCATCGTTACTAGTTGCATATAATTAGGTATTTGATTCGACGCGCGTGCGCAGTGCTGATAATAATTCTCGTTCTCTTCTTTATACGGCGTCAAGTGCATTGCGTCATAGATTTTGTTGTATAACGCTGAGCGTCCAGCATCGAGGTCGGAATGAGCGGTGTGACAAGTTTATTGGCTTCATTGGAATCGAAATTTCTGTACGAGCAATCTCGCAACGACGCCAAATGCGCTATTAAAAAAAACTATCATGCTTTGATCGGACCACTTGAAACCTTATGAAAACAACAACCTTGCAGTAGATTTGTGAAAATTGTACTCGCGACAGTTTCACTATTTAATAGCATTAAATATATCATGCTAATTTACAAGTTATTACTAGAGTATTTCTGGGAAATTAACCCTTTTATTTAATAAACACCTCATTTTGATTTGTGAAATTAACGAAACGATGGTCTGAAACTATAAGGTACGACGATCTCGGGTCCGAAACCAAAGTTTATATCGTTGATTTGTTTATTCGATTAAGGATTGACAGCTATTATATTGAATTTTAACTTTATTTTACGAAAAATTTGAGAAAAAAAATATTCGAGTCGTTCCATATCAAATCACCAAATTTCACAAAGCATATTTTTTTATTCAGCTGAATTTTTTACATCTTTTTCTATGGTTTAAATGATCAAAATCTCCACAAAATGAGTATCCAGAAAGTTAAAAAAATTCATGACACCTGATCAATTCATCATCGTGTAAAAATTATGAAGATGATCTTTTTCGTCTTGAGATGCAGTTTTCAGGAGAAAAGGTACAGAAAAATCAAATTTTAATTGGTTCAATTTTTATTTTCAATTTCAAACTCAAATTTTTAGGATTTTTCAACAGCGACCTTTTCGATTTTTTTTCGAAAAAATATACCTTATACTGGACTAGAGAACAAAATTTTTAAGCAATTACTCAAGATGAAATTCGAATATCTTCAATTTTTTAACCCACTATTTGTTCTTTTTTTCTTTGAAAGTCCGCGTTATTTGATAATTAATAAATATTTTGCGAAAATTTTAGTTTAAAAAATTATAATTAATACCAATTTATAGTGCTAACCATGCAAAGGACATCACTTACTCGACGCATTGCGCAAAAATCTTTAATTCATTATAATTATAATTAATTTAAGAAAATGATATTTGCGCAACGAATCGAGCAGTGTTGTAAAAGTTACTTTTCAATTAGTACCTAGGTACAGGTACAGCTACTATTTGGAGAAGTTACCTAGGTACGGTACAGGTATCCAAGAGGTACCTATGTAATAAAGGTACCTTGGTACTTTTTTTACATTCATGATAAAAAGGATATTGTAAAATAATTGAATACACGAGCTGTATCGACTCGCTGCCATGGCGGCTACTTTGTAAGTCCCAAACGAAGCTTCATACCGATCCCTCGCAGAGGGCAGTTAACAGTATTATTAATACGACGTATGAAGGTTATGAGACGATTTTTTTATGTTCATGAAAGTACCTTGTAACTTCAAAAATAAATAGGTACGGTTACTCCAAAAATGTAACTGGGTACAAGTACGAGGTATCTAGCTAGGAAAGTACCTAGGTACAGGTATAGGTACTGGAAAATGTACCTAGGTACGAAGAAAGGTACTTGAACCTAGGTACTTTACAATTACTACAATTTTCGGGCAAGATTTATAAATTATCAAAAAATGCGAATTTTTGAAGGAAAAAAACACAAGAAAAAGTAGTTTAAAAATCGAAGATATTCGAATCCCATCTAGATTAATATCTTAAAAATTTTGGTCTTTAGTCTAGTATAACATGTATTTTTTCAAAAAGAATCAAAAATCTCGCTCTTCAAAAAAACGCGTTTCAGTTTAAAGTTAAAAACGAAAATTGAAAAAGCTAAATTTTGATCTTCTCACACTTTTTTTCTCTAAAAACTACAATTCCAGATAAAAAAAAATGACTCCCATAATTTTTATGAAAAAATATTATCAGTCGCATTCCCTGATGTTACGATGTGGGACGAGCAATAATAACTTGTTCATCTCACTTTTACAGGGGTCGTTGACTTGACAAATGTATCGTGAATCCTCATAATGATCCACCTTACATTTTTATCCAGACAAAAAAAATGTCCATGAAAAAAAAAACTAAAACAAATCCGGACCAATATTAGCTTTACGATTTATGAACAATGTCGAACTGGACGATTATTTCAGACAGCAAAAATCAACTTCTTCTATCCAGCTGCTATGTGAAACGAGGCCTTTCGGGACATGAACATACACGGAGAAAAAAATCATAACATCTATTATGACAGTATAACTGCCACTGAATCAATAAAGTTGTATCTATGATGTTAATATAGTAAGTTTTATTATTTTGGATGATAACTTTTACTCATGATATGGTAACCTGTATTATTAGAATGCAGCCGGTGCTATCTTCGCGGGAAAAAAACCCATTATGTCCGCATTGTACTCGCTCGTAACGAAATATCAAGACACTCGGTAGTCTCGCGCCTAGTTATATAAAAAAAAAAAAATTCGCACTCGCCGCGCGAGACTCTGACAGAGTCTCTATACCCGAACGGCAACTGAGTGACCGTTAAGGAAATTTATGATCGTTAATTTCTTCCGTCTCGCTATAAATACGGAATTGTAATATTTATTGCAGGATGTGGCAAAGGAGAGCTTTAATTTAAGCCCTATTGCGATCAAATCGGTGGACGTAGAGCTGAGATATTATTATTCGAAGGTTTCGATACAAGTAATTTATACGTGTCTTCGACGAGATTGCATTTTCGTCCTCTCCGTCAGTCAGTGACGTCACTCACTGTGGCAAGAAACCTATGGATATGAAAAGTATAGAGTGGCTTTCGCTAGGTAGACAGAAGAGACCTACCAAGTATGGACGTAGTCAGATGGCGCTTTGGTTAGCTCTTTATTTTCACCAACTACAGTATGGTATCATACCAATCATCTGGGGTATGATTTATTGTGTCAATGTATTTTTGGTCGTAATTGTGCGTATAATTCAGAACAAGATCATTTGAGGTACGGTAAGATATTTTTTTTTATGAGATAACAGCAAGTTTTTGGCAACACAGGGTTGAATTGAATGATTACTACAGTCTTTAGTTATACCGTGAGTATTCGTTATGCGGGTCAGTTGCATCGGTCCGATCCCGAATTCGGCGTTTACGGCATTGCCGTCCCGCCGTTCTTTGTTCACGCTGGTTGTCTTCTGCTTTGACAGGTAGGCAAAGCGCGCGGAGTACGATTTTACGGTTAGATTGCGGTTAGGATTTTCTGTATGAAAAAATTGTTCCGATAATCTGTCCATTATTATTCGGCAAATAAATAATATTTTTGAAATGATTCAATGCAAATCAGAAGCAACTAAAGTAGCTAAGTCACGAGAATATTTATTAGCGAATCCTGTGAAAGAGTGTAGAGAAGAAGTTGTACCAGGCAATAGAGACAATTACAGTCATTACATTAACAGGGAGTGCATTACATTCAGATTGCAAATTAATGTATTTAGCCACAAACGGAAACAACTTTCAAGATTATTTACGCACGTATAATAAATTTATTACTATTACATTTCGATGGAAATTATTAATAATCAGTGTAACTGATAACTGATGAACAAATAAAACATTTTACTTACGTAATTAATCAAATTCTACAAAAAGTAGTGATATCCCCATAAAAAGCACCTCTGGTGCAAAAACCTTTCGCCTAGTTATATAAATGTGATAGTCACCCACAAAAAATACATTCTCATGCCAAGAAAACATTATACACTTATTATTTTATACAAAAATTCCTTCCTCGTAAAAAAAAAGATTCGAAATCAGATGCTATCGCCTAGTACCGATATCACGTTGTCTTTTTTCGAATTGACAATCGGGTTTTTCATAACACGGTATTGACAGCCTTCCTGTTCTGCCACGTAGTACCATAGATATAATGATAGAGGACTGACGCCTCCATTGGTTCACCCAAATAACATTTTTTTAAAAATAATTTAAAAAAAAAAAATTTGGTGGTAGTGGTACTAGGCGGGCCTTTCCTAGATAAGTACAATGTTACGGCGGTTGAACCATGTCAATATTCCTAATATAGTGATACGAAATATTGGCCCGCCTAGTACCACCACCACCAAATTTTTTTTTTTTTTCAAATTATTTTTTTAAAATGTTATTTGGGCGAACCAATGGAGGCGTCAGTCCTCTATCGTTATATCTATGGTACTACGTGGCAGGACAGGAAGGCTGTCAATACCGTGTTATGAAAAGCCCAATTGTCAATTCGAAAAAAGACAACGTGATATCGGTACTAGGCAATAGCATCTGATTTCGAATCTTTTTTTTTTACGAGGAAGGAATTTTTGTATAAAATAATAAGTGTATAATGTTTTCTTGGCATAGGAATGTATCGTTTGTGGGTGACTATCACATTTATATAAATAGGCGAAAGGTTTTTGCACCAGAGGTGCTTTTTATGGGGATGGTAATTGTTACCATCCAACATGATTAATGCAACCGTACGTATTATAATTGTTCATATATCTGCGTGTTAATACTTTGCTACGTAGGGATGCGGAAACATTATTGCCGGGAACAGGAAAAATCTTGTTTCATGAATGCAGAACAGTAGAAATCGTTGTTCGCGTGATTAACTGCACAAAACATTCGGTTGTTCTCGCCGAAAATTTGCCATAAAAACTACAATGCTAGAACGGGAAAAATTCCAATGCGCGCAATAAAATTGACGATTCTACATATCCCTAGCTAACTTCATAACAGATTGGTACATAGATGTTAGTTTAAAATAACCTACAATTGAAAAACAGTCTATCACGAATTTATTATTTTCTATCACTTTTTTTTTTAAAAAAGATTTGGCGATATATATCACTTCTTTCTCACATTCTCACGAATGAATTCAAATAGTTAGCGTTTTCAGGTTATAGTCTAGTTATAACGGGTCTGCCCGATATAAACTATGTAATCATATACATATGTTACATTTTTGACACAACTTAACTTGAGTACGCAATATTTGACAATGCGACATTACATTAATTACACATGTAACGATATATTGTTCGCGCATCAATTTGCACCAACCAAGGAAGTAAAAATTATAAGAATCGAAAATAGTAACATGCTGCTTGGTAGAAATTACAAAACAAACATTATAATGCGATGATTTTTTCTTGCTCGGGACATTAATAGTTGCCATAATACATTCATAAAACAATTTTACCATTCCGAATAGTATTTTTTACTTTCATTTTCTCTCGGTATGGGAGCTAGAATTTTTTTCTCCATGTACTTACAACTTTACAAACTGTTGAATATGCATGGCTGCTCCTGAATTTCCAATATCACGACTCAAGATCCCGAGGTTCCAATGTAGAATAACCCATCAAGGCCTAGGCTAAGACAGGGATATATAGCATTAAACTAACCCTGGTTTAATTAGCCATGACTTTGGACATTTGGAGTTAAATGAACAATTACAACAATTACAATGCTGAACAATTACAAATTGATGAGCATCATAATACAACTTAATTACCATGCTGAAAGTAATGAGCATACATTGAAACAAAGTTCAATTACAATGCTCAAAGTAATTCGGGCACCGATATTTTTTCATTACAATTTTGCCCATTTCCCCCCCAAAAATCCCTGAGTACCAACATTCACTTTCATCAAACGGTTTTTTGCATTTCGGTGCGCCATCTGGAATTTTGGCAATCTGACCGCGAATTTGTTATAATTACAAATTATTACACTAATTACTATTATCATTCATCATTAGTGACTCCCAAAGTCTCGAGCAGGGACTTTGATAGAAAAACTGAGAATCTTCGGATAAAATTAATTTCCTTCCGAAAAATTATATTTTTTTTTACATTTGTTTCTCTGGTTAAACAAAATACTCACGATTTCAAATTATTGCACATCGATTATTATTCTTGAACGTATGACTGATGGTAAAACACAAAAATAAAGTCGAAAATTCAGTAAAAACTACGCCAATTGTTCATAAAATGATTGTGGATATGGTGGCACTCCTCGATGCCACTGTACTGCAAAGGGTTGACAGTTTCCAGCGATAAAGATATGTTTTCGATTACATTCGTGTAATTTAATTACATTTACGTAATTGAATTATATTCAGCACCAATTTTTTTGCGCATCACTTACATGTTGATGCTAATTACTTTCAGCATTGTAATGGAATTTCATTTAATTACAATGCTTAAAGTAACGGGCATTAAAATACAACTTAATTACGATGCTTCAAGTTATTTGGGCACCGATATTGTTTAATTACAATTTTGCCCGTCTTTGTTCGAAACCAATCTACAAAAATCCCTTTCCACTGTTCACAATTAGCGTTTCATCGAACAAAGTTCAATTATGATGTAAAAAAAAAACGCGTTCAAGAAAACTTCTCGAAACTAAAAATTAAAAAATAATTGGCTACTTCTAATTAATATACGACAAACTATTTCAATATCTAACTGATAGTATACAATTTCTTAATTTTTCATCACCTTCTGAAATCGTGTCTGTTCGTTTCATCACTTCGGAAGGTGATGAAAAATTAAGAAATTGTACATTATCAGTTAGGTATTAAAATATTTTATCGTATATTAATGAAAAGGAGCCATTTATTTTTTGCTTTTTAGTAGCGTACTTAAAGAGCCACGCTCTTAGCTGCGCGTTGCCTCGTCTCCGTTAACACGGAATTTTGTTTACTTGGACGATGTCGATTTCAAATAATTTTACTCGAGTATCTATGAAATAACTGAACCGATTTTGGTAAAATCAACATGGGACCATCTGGGAGGCATACCCTTTCAAACAAGACAAGAATTTTCCAATCGGTTCACGGGTCTTCGAGTATTCGCGCGACATGCTACGGACATACAAAAAAAAACATACGATCCAATTGAGAACCTCCTCTTTGAAGTCGGTTGAGAATTTGTAGGGCGGGACTTAACGGCCTACTCAAAAAAAATGACGCAACTACATTCAACGTGGTTCCACTGAAAACGATGCAAAATCGAAAGTGTGGGACACCCTAGAAGGATTGCCTACTATTGTCATTTCCGTTTGATTGATCAGTCACTAATTTTGCAAATTCATTTCCATCTACTGGAATTAACGTGAATTGACCGAATTACTGAAACTCAAATGAATTAATGAAAATTAACTGCGTAAACAAACGAAAAAACAATAATTTCTTTTCTGACATATGAAAAATCAATCGAAACTTCCGAATATTAAAATAAACTATAGAGTGGAGGAAAGAGAAAGAGAATTAAGTTCGATTGGAAGAAAGGATTTGAATTAAATGGATGAGATTATTATGAAATTAAATAAAATTATAGAAATAGAAATTAAATGAAAAATTATTTGTTGAATCAGTTCTCTTGCGGGAGTGTTAGACACAATTGAAACTGATTCACTTGTTTTCGGCATTCTGAATTCTTCTATCGAACCACGTTGTATAGAGCGTTATCTCACTCACCTCGACGTGAAAATGCCGTTGCGTCGCTTTTTTTTTGAGTTGGCCGTTTGACCCACTCTACGAATTTGTGATGACTGTCAGCGGAGTCACATTGCATACCGTTCCGCACGGTCCCCCATGAAGCGAAAGTGCCTGTAAGTCAATTGGTTTTGGTGAGCCGTTTAGCCGCATCTGACCGTATGGCCCCACCTTCCCCTACTTCATATTTTTTGTTTTTTTTTTCTTAATTTTTTTCATTTTATTTGATTTTCTGCCGGGGGCTACGACTCCCTACCTCCCCCCCCCCCCCCCCTTTACTCACACCGCCATCCCACATTTTGAATCCTTTAATACTTATATTAATGTCCGAATAATCGTATGCACTCAAAAGCTATCTTTCCTTGCAGTTCGGGGAAAAAGTATCGTGTGCACCATGGGCGGAAAGCGATTTCAACGAGAGTTAGTTGCAGTCCGTGCCGAGGCAACCCGAGCGGCCCGTGGCGTGCCGAAGGCGAGCCGAGAGACGTTGAGGATACCGAGGCACGAGCTGCAACTAACTCTCGCTGTAATCGCCTATTTTCCGCCCTAGATATGCAATGTACTATTGCTGGCGACGTATTATGCATGCTGACACGAGAACTGACCCTTTATTATACATTGCCGATAATTATTATCGCACGTGCAACATCCCGCTTTTACGTGTCAGTTTCTCGTTTCAACATAGGAAAAATGATAGTAAAACCGAAACAAAAACAGAGAAAACATACCTACACCAAGTGAAAAAATATCCACACCTATCAGTAACGTATTCATCTAGTGTAAATTCTGTTACGTCTGCGAATTCGTACAGCGTTGTAAATCCAAAGATTGTGAAGCTGACATACGACACGTAACACTTTTGATGTGACCTCTGTTTTGGGGCAAGACGTTTCCGCCCTCTCCACCGGGGACCGAGGTCTGGCCTATCGTTAGTTTCAATGCCCTAAGTACACACTACTAATTCAAATATAGAATACACTAGAGATTAAACTATTTGGTGAAATTACGTTACTGTTGAGTTATGATGGAAAAGCCATGACGTTATAGGATTTGGTAATACTCTCGTTGAGTATGCGGCACAGTCCGGCGGAGCGAGTTATACGCTGGCACGAACGTAGGTGAGGAATAATGTGAATTGGTAATACTCTTGTTGAGTATGCGGCACAGTCCGGCAGAGCGAGTTATACGCTGGCACGAACGTAGGTAAGGATTAATTCGGGATTGCTTGGCGATGGTTGTAGGTTTGCTTAGTACAATTCAAATGGAGAACAATGTAACTTGTATTTTAGTTAAATGCGAGTTGCGTACAAAAATGAAATATCAATTACTTTGACGAGAAAAATCTTAGATACGAGTCGGATTTCAGGCTTCGTGATTCGGAGTCTCT
This sequence comes from Arge pagana, assembly GCA_963969455.1. Taxonomy (NCBI): domain Eukaryota; kingdom Metazoa; phylum Arthropoda; class Insecta; order Hymenoptera; family Argidae; genus Arge; species Arge pagana. The sequence goes on from CAXAKQ010000148.1 coordinate 180,388, forward strand.
AGGATTATAATAATATTCGAGTTCGTGATTTGAAATTGGAATTTGTAGAATAATTCAAAGTAAGGACTTAGAATATTCTTGTCGTTCGAGATTTAGTAGGATTCAGAGGATATAGAATTCAGAATAATTCAAAGTAAAGACTTAGAATATTCTTGTCGTTCAAGATTTAGTAGGATTCAGAGGATATAGAATTGGCCAACCTTTCGAGAAGTTTCTCAAAATGAAATGACGACTTTGCCTGATTTTTGCCTCGTATTTATACCCGAAAAAGCGATAAATCTATCCCCTCCACCAAGATTATTCTGGACACAGCAGCGATGCTCATCGCAAGATTTTCACCAAGGGCGGAGGGCGCATGGTGGGGCGTATCCTAATCTAAGGGAGGATGTTCTCTTATTGCTTGGTTTATGCCAAGTCCCATGCGATAAGTAGTTTCTTACGCTTCTGACGTCAGCAATCAACACGCTGCAGTGGTGCTTGCTAGAAGGGATATCGAATTTCGAAATTTTATGGAGTGAGGCGCGAGAACTATTTGTAAAAGTTACGTGGACGTAACAATTCACTGATTTAGGATCGTCGCCAGCTCAATTATACCTAGCTCTTGCAAATGTGCAAATATTTGCAACATCGATCGCCGCGTCCCGACGGCAGAAAGGGAAAGAAAAGGAAAGTTCTTTCCGTGCTAAATGGAGCAGCTCTTTGTTCACGGCGAAGCTTATCACGCCTGTCATTTCCCTGGATCTTTACTTAGTATCTTCGGCGAAACGATGACGGACAGATCGCCGACTCACTGACGGCCATAACCAATTTGTTTCGATTTTAGGCTTGATAGCAGTGACACGGAAGAGTCGAGAAAGCTCGTGCGAATAATGGAAGCACCGCATGATTTTACTCCTGGCTCACGCTCGAATCGCCGCACCTTCTTTCGCTGGTTTACCCCCCCCCCCCCCCCCCCCCCTCCTCCCCAACCCTTATGTTATGCCTACAACCGCACATAGACGGAAGAGAGACGAGCAAACACATCGATTCGCGCATATTTCTCTCACAAAATTGGGATTTTCCAAGCGATACTTCAGTACGTATAGAAACATATCACGCGTCATGACTGTAGTTCTTCGAAGAAAAGAGTTGATATTACAAAAATGTGAATTGACGGATATCGGTCGTTGTCTAAATATTTGCAATATTCAGTGTTCCATGGCAGTAATATTGTTCACCTTCTCGGCGACGACGACAACGACGACAACGACGACGACTCCGAAACTAAGGTTGTCATTGTATTCTGCTACTCGTGGGATATCTCGTCAATACAGCTGTTACATTTGCCCGTTCGAATGTAACACAAAATTAAAAAATTTCCAAGGTACTCTCTACTAATCTCCATAAATCAGGACTTGCGAATGTCGTTAAATGTTTTCCACTAACAAATTCAATTTTGACGAAAAAGTGTTGTATGCGTTTTCATCGTGATTGTTTCCGTAGAATCGATTGGTACGATTATTTTTTCAAAATAACAACTTTTATCATAATTTGTTTAAATAATATTTATAAACAATTGCTAATCATATGAGAAGAAACGCGGGCATTGTTTTACATTTGCCTATGAAGGGCATAGTTAGTTTGATGTTATCTAGCCCAGTTTTTGCCTAGGCCTCAATGGGTTTAACCCTTGCGTGTACCCTCGGAATTACCCACGTTCTCACACACCCGAGGTACCCGCGCTCCCACTAACAGATTCTACTGATTTTTCATCTTTTATGTAGCAGCAATTACTCTTATGGACATCTTGATGTTACGTTAGACACTCATAAATGTATAGAAGACCTTACCCAGGTATTCAGTTTGAGGGGGGAAAGAGGGTTAGGACAGCATTTTTTCAATGATTTTCATGAATTTTTTATAGTATAACAAACGAATATAATTTAATGAAACTTCGAGAATATTTTATAGGTATATTCAAGTATACACTATAAAATTTCTGAAGAATTTCGTTAATAAACACCGAAGATATTAACGACCCCATATTGCAGGTCACAATCAGACTCAGCATTTTGTGTACATTGTGGAAGCCGACATTTGGATCTGAAATCAAACAAGGTTAGAATTTACTTTTATTATACGTCTCTTTTCTATATGAACCTTAAATCGGATTATTATCATTATTTAAAATATTTTTTTTGCAATAAAGGTTGTATAAATGGCAAAGAATCATGCTTTTTTGTTTGGACGCCTGTAAAAAATTCAATTTTTTTGATATCATTCAGGTTCATATAGAACAGAGATATATAATAAAAGTAAATTCCAACCTCGTTTGATTTCAGATGAAAATTGCGGCTTCCGGAATCTACGCAAAATGCTGAGTCTGATTATGACCTGCAATATGGGGTCGCTCGCTAATATCTTGAGTATTTTTCAACGAAATTATTCAGAAATGTTATAGTACATACTTAAATATACGTATGAAATATTCTCAAAGTTTCAATAAATTATATTCATTTTTATACTATAAAAAAATTCACGAAAATCATTGAGAAAACGCTTTTTTAACCCTATTTCCCCCCTTAAATCAGTTCACCCGAGCGAAGTTGTTCTCTATTCTTAAACAATCCAGGCATACAATGAACGTTGAAAAAGAGGGCGCTATACGTACGCAGTTACCTCGAGGAATGCCTTAACGTTATTCGGATGTCAGGAACAAACTACGATGTGTTCCCACGTACCGAACAACATTAGACCGTAATAATGCTAACAAGTATGCATACAGATACAGCAGTGGTTAAAAACGCGAAGAATATGCCAGGAATCGTATTATTTTACAACAAACGCAAAGCTGAGCTAATACTAAAGATCAGCTGTGAGGCAGGTATACAACTCATCGACGCACCATCTGATGGCCACTGTCCTTTTTTTCTCAATATAATCGACTTATCAAATCCAGCTGCGTATCTTATTTACTAGGAGAATAATAAAATGTTACGCACAAAAATACTCATAAGACAGTTGAGTGAAGAGCTCGCTATGCCATTGATTGAAGACCGATTTCAGAATATACGAGGTGTAAATAAATGGAGTATCCAAATTTTCGCAATAGGTAGAAGATCTCAATAATAGACTTTTTTCACGTCAGAATAATTTGTTGTTGGTTATTTGATAATTTTTCATTTATTATTCATTCGATAAATATTATAACTGCAGGATAATTGTTTGGTAACAAAGAAGCTCTACTCAAATTTTGTATTTTTATAAAGGGAATTTGTTTGTCAACCGCTTTATCATGCAGGCGTGTTGATTTAATTGACATTAACATTTGTTATAGCTAATAAGGCAGAAAAAGTTATCCACTACCATAATTCGATCGGCAAAATGTCGTATTACGATGATCTGGGAGGATTTTCACGAATATTTTACGAGACATGAAAAATTTTGAAAATCTTCCGTGGTGATTGAGGGGACGTATGTGGCGTACACATACTTAGGGGCCGAGAAAAACCCCTATTTTACGAACTTTGTCCAAAGACAGGTTTACTTATATACTGATGAATGTTCCAGCACTCAAAGAATATAGTTTTGAAAATGTTATGATTATTTTTTCATGCCATTATGGTGACAAATCACGGAGTTATAGTCAATCTTCGCGAGGTCCAAAACAAAAACGTTGTCTTGCGACGAGCGAAGAATCTCAAAAACAGCATCAACGAATATTTTGAAATTTTCACTAGTCGTTAATGATATAATTGTCACGTGCTTGCACGTAAGCTTTTTTTCAAATGTTAATTGTGTCTACAATGCCGAACCTTTTAAGAAAAATTCACTTTTTTGCTCAAGCATGAACGCTCATTTTTCTGCTAAGAAAACCAAAAAAATCACCGAAACAAACAAAGCTATCGCTCGAGCACGAAACAATTATATCATTAAAAGGCTATACCACTATGACCACTGATAATTGGGTGATTTTCGGGAAATTTTTGAAAGAAAAGTAGGTACTCGAGCAAATGCTTCGGAGAATTGAGAATATATTCGTCTGTATTTTTCCCGTGACGCGTCATTTTTTCATCGAAAAATGTTGCGATGCAAGCGACTTATGCGCTGCCTTTGGAGGCGCCGAAAAAAAGTTCCTCCACTGCTGCCACGATTCTGGCCGATCGAATAGGTGAAATCGAAAAAGAAAATGATTTCGTTAATCTAGAAGGTATGTCCTGTCAACTAAGATTTTTGAAAATTATGAAAATATAGAAGGGTCAGTTTTTTCAATGCCGAATCGTTCATTTCGATTCAATCGAAAATATCCTAGTACACTGTAGAGTAAATGTATCCAAGAGTACTCGGTTCAAATTTCGAGTCGATCCGATAATCGCTCTTCGAGTTACAAAGGTAGTAGACTTGAAAAATGTCATTAAAGGTAAAAGGAAAAACGCGTTTATAAGTAGACTGTGGCATTTCATAGCTACGACCGGTTGCTTTTTGGAAGGCTGCCATTCGCGGAGTTTTAGAGATACGGCCTTGAAATTTTTACAGGATATTCTTGAAAGTATAAACTGTTAAAAAAGACAACCCAAAGAAAATCGATTTGTTGAAAGTGTCACAGTGGGATAGCTCCTTGATGACTGGTAAAAATTTCGGTAATTCTGTAGTTCGAGCAGTTTTCCGAAAAACGATGGAAAAAATGTATTCTTAGAACGGGCTGTTTCAATTGGTCGCTACTAATGATATTCCGTCAGGGGAGGCTGATATTTCTTATCGATTGACTTTTTGTTAACAAAAAAGATAGCTGAAAATGGCTAAATACTGAGAGTCTATGAGGAAAAAGAGACAAAAGTGTCGACATTTATTCTGTTTTGTCGAAGCAGTTTGAAAAATAAATGAAATTGATCACGATGATCTGGATATTGCCGCTTCAAGGCTCCCCCAATGGAATATCACTCATCGTAATGGATCAACAATTTCCTGAAGAAAGAAAAATGTTTCGTCCTTTTCCGGAAAAGTACTCGAACTACATAGTTACCAAAATTTCAAACCATGGGCGTGAATCCGTTTTTGAGATTCTTTACTCATCAACTTCGAAAAGGTTGTTTCGAGAAAAACGCTCAAAATAATATACATATCTCCGTGAATAATGCTCGGAACTTTGTAAAATTGTGACAGAACATTTTGAAAACGATAAACCATTAGAAAATGTAGCAAAAAAAAATGATTTTTTGAAAGTTCTAAGAGCACGTGCCCCTTAAGACTGCGTTATGCATATGCTGTTCGACTGAATGCGTCGTGTAATCGATTGAAGATGTAGGTAGGTACTGTTTCGCATATGGGGTCGAAGCTTATATTATGGGTGAAGTTGTCATAAAACTGATCGATGCATGTATCCTGCTACGTGGGGTGATAATTCATCTTGCCCGATTTCCCACGCATCAGTATCAGTCGAAATCGAGGCTTGCCCCTTGCGACTATAAACAAATATAAATATAATAGGAATAAATTCTTGTCGCTTCCATAAAACACGCGAGGATGAAGTGGAATACGAGTAGACGGTTCGATCGGGATGATATTCGCGACCAAAGCCTCGACATTGTCTATAAGAGGCCTAATTCTTGTCCACCACGTGCTTGTCAACGTTTCGCTACAGCTCCGGCACAGAGACAAACACCATCACGCCGTGAGAACTGTCCAACCGTAGGCACATTTTCTATTTTATTTAACGTTCAACTGATCGGACGTCCTCGGGTTTGTCGATTTTGTGCTCGTGACTAACTGGCTATGAATAATATGGTTGGCATTTCATGCGAACTTTATGCACGAGTGATCAATCGTGGTGGCAAAATCTATTAGCTCCTCGGCTGTTCGGAATTCGAATGTCGCCAAGTCTAACTTGCGCTTGAAATAATCCCAATTTCAACGAATCCATGACACGCATCCGCAACGAATTGCGCAATGACGAACGTACAAATAAAACTATGATTCGCGAATAATTGGGAAAAATTTCTCAACGGATCGTTCGAAAGTTTGTGTTCAATTTATTTTATAATTTATTTATTTATTTTCTATTTCTTCTTAAATTTATTTGGATCTGAAACTTATATCCCAAACTCAAATTCTTACAATTTTTAATAACACATCGCTAATGTGTAACATTCATATAATCGGAAATCTATCGATGTTTATTGTTAGAGTTTAGAACAACCTTCTATTTCTCTATTTCTCATTTTCACTTGAATTCTATTCTTATGTTGCTCCAGGCCTGCGTACAGATCACCTTGATTATCTCTGTAGATATATTACATATCTTTTGAATATTCGAATTTAGAAGTTTGTAATGTAATGTATATATTTTGGTGCAATAAAATATTATTACTATTCAATTATTATTATTATTTATTTATATATTTTTATTCGATTATATTTTTTTTTCATCGTGATAAAGAACCACTGTTGATGAACTAAAATAACGTCGTAAATAATAATAATTTCAGAATTTAGGACCCTTGAAATGCGATATTTTTGATCGAAGTTGAATTTCCCTTCCAAACGCTTATAGTAACGTTACTTTTTCTAATTTTTACGAGTTTTTTTTTTAAATTATCGCATGATTGCAAGCTGTAATTTATGACCTTTCCGATCAAGCGGAAAAGTTCAGAAGAGCGAAATTTTTTCGTCGACTCTCGCGTTTCCCCGGACTATTGCAGCAGAAAGATGATTTTTTTTCACAAAGGACCCCATCAAAAATTTGCGGAGACCGAGGGCACAACAAACCCATCCGGGGCACAATCGACCCCCCCCCCTGGCGCACAGCGGACCCCCTCAAAAATTTGTCAAAAAATTTATTTATGATATAGTGAGTGTTCAAGCGATTTCCGAACAAAATGAAATATTTCGTGAACAGGATAAGATAAAATACTTCCAACGTTTTAAAAAATAAAAGTATTATGTTTATTCAACTTGAAAACAACAATGAACTCGATTATGTTCATAGTTTTCAATTTTTTCATGTTTGGAAAAGTGGAGAGTGCAAAGTTATTTGAAAAAAAGTCATTTTTTTGAAAAGGAGTTCGTTGTGCCCCGGATTTTTGTGGTTGAATTATCGCAAACCAATTATGAATTCGTTCAAGATAGACCACAACAACTTGTACGTAGTGGTCAAAAACGAGAAAAAATAATGTTAAGGCTTAAGGAGTCCGTCGTGCCCCGGTCGCCCCTATATTTACTAATAATACACATTTTTTATAATAATTCATAATACGAATATAATTTAAGTTCGCGTACTGATTATTGTGATCTGCATATCGTTCATGGGACGGAATTGGGTGCCCCAAAAAAAATTTGTATAGAATTTGTACGTTTTTTGTAAAAGCTGTCCCTAGAAAATTTCTGTCAAAGTAGACAAATTTTTGTTTAAGATTGTTTTTAATAATGAAGGAAAATTGTGCTTAATTATTGACGTTTTATTCATTACTTCGCACGTAATAGTTCTAGTCCACATTTTTTTTCACACAAAACGGACGATATTTGTCGACCGTACCCTAGTGATGATTAAACTACTCGTTCAGCGTAAAAAAATAATGGTAATTCATTACCAGATTTCTAATTTATTATCGTTAGTAAATGAGTGTTCGCAAGGTGTTCCGAAAAATACGGAAGCAACGACCTGACACCAAGAGAAACGTACGCATGCAGTTTAAAGCGCGTGGCATACAGCATACAAGGCATTCCATGTCAATTCAACGACGTTGCGACAGTGACCCGCTTTGATTTTTTTAATTTTTTAATACGTTTTTATACATGCGAAAAGAAGTCTTCGGCTAAATTTTTAGCTCTTTATCCCCACCCATTTCGGGATTATCGACTTTTGCTTAATAAATGTATATCTTTGACTATAATGATGATAATCTCACACTTTATGGGAGATCATTTTTTTTCAATTTCAACGCTCTTTTGGAAAAAATATTGAGAAACTGAAAAGAAACTTTTACATTTTGCACGTATAAAAACATTAAAACATCAAAAACATCGAAGAGGATCACCGCGGCAACGTCGCACCTTGTGACGAAACTGCTGAATACCCGCGCAGAATTCGCCAGAAGCTGAATACCGGAAATTCTGAAGAGACCAAAGTGCTGCTCTGAGTTTTTTGGGTCGCTAAATTCTAATTTGATATTAAAATTTCAAAATTCAAATTCTTTCAAATTGAACGAGCATTCGGTTTCACGTGTTTGTGGGGTGGCTGACGTCGAATTTGATATGAAAATTTCAAAATTCAACATGGTGGACTCAAAATCACAGGTAGAATATCAACGACTTCTTCGAACATATTTTATTCAGAGTCCATTATATAATTTCATCAACAGATGACTAACGTATGCTCGCCACTCGTTCTTCTTGAAGAAAAATGCTACGCGCGTTTGATCCGGAACACCGAATGCGAATCTGTAAGAACCGTGTCTACAAAATGTATTTCAAATGCATAGACCACGAAAAGAGCCGCGCGTAGTGCGGTGGCAAACGCGAGGACCGGACGCGGCAAGTTGCAACGTCTCGTAGGTATTAAAAATTCGGCAAATCAAGGCTCGTTGATATTAGCGGCTAAAACCTCTTTTATCACGTTACAGACGAGTGATTCTTCCAATTGCAAAAAGTTTTACGATCCGACTTGATACATCTCAAAAGTTATAAACTCGATTGAATCAAGGTTCGAAATTTCATAGCGAAAAAATGTTTATCTTGGAATGCAATTTTTTTCCACTAGAAAATATGTAAATTGACCGGATAAAAATAAAAAAGCTACTACTTTTTTGGAATAGGCACTTTTTTCGAATATTTCATTATCGAAGATCTATGTTATAATTGTTGCTGTACGGAAGAGGTTTGTTGAAACGGTATGTATATACACTTTTCTGCCTCTTCAAAGTGCCCATAATGGACCAGTAATATAAAAGATGTTTTTAATTTTCATGACATTATTGCTATTCCGCGCGCGTATTCGGCAGTTTCGTACTAATGTGCGTCGTTGAATCGACATGAATGACCCATATACATACATAGGTGAATACGCTAGCAATTTTCTTGTATGCTCAACCAACACAAGGTGAGAACTATGCGTGGTAGCTATAGATAGCAATTGCCTCGATTAATAATTGCCTCGACTCTTTTTTTTCATAAGCTGGAAAGAAATAATGCATGACGCAAGAAAGATAACGCGCGTCTATTGAAGAGACGGTACCTCGAAGTATAATACCGGAATCGTGGTTCGCAAAGTCTTTCCGGACTGAGAAAAAAATAACTATAGTGCTCCGGTGATAAAAATTAACGGATATCAATGTACGCTGGACTTGTGTGCCACGTTGCAGTGAGGATTCCTAAACTGTGTGCCCCCGGACGCGTGAACTTTATTTATTGTCAGACATATTTCATCTAACAATGTTCAAAAACGAAAGTTTGAGATAACTCTACACGTGACGTATGTGAACGATTCGAATTCCAAGATTTTCATTCAACAACTACGTACAACTTCCTCAGCCGCGATTTTTTCTCACTATTATACGGCGAAACATCGTTGAAACGAGAAATCCGTTTCGTCGGTGTACATTGTTAGGTGTCGGGGGTAGACATAGAATTAAGGGAGTATTCTGGCCTGGAAGCATGAATTTCGGGTACTTTTTTAAGTGCAATAAGAAAAAGACAAATAATATTTTTACCAGCCATTATCTTATAAGATATTTAATAATAATTAAAGAATACATTTGAAAAAAAAAATTAAAAAATTAAAAATTGAAAATGACACAGGCTGATAAAGTGGGGGTCTCAAGAAAATGACGCGCCCTGATTGACATGATTGTAACCGTCCAAGTAATCTGAAATCAAACAAAGGAATTAATTCGTAATCGAAAGGAATGCTGCAGTCGCCCGAACTAAGAAGAAGTAAAAAAAACTTTTTGCGCAAAATGGCCGCTTTATTGAATGAAAAATAGTTTTTTTTTTTACTCTGACGCATTTTTTTGTTGTTGAAATAGTAAAAATTAGGATTTGGCGGTAGTTCTAGTTTGGGCGACGGATCAATGTATAAAGAAACCTCGCATCAAATTCAAGTAAGTTGGTTCAGTAAAATGTGTGACATCACGTCGACCACATCGAAAAAAGTAGTTTCGAGAAAGAAGCATTTAATGAATTGAGCAAAGTATCAGCTTGCTTAGTTACCACGTTACTGAAGTTTTGGAAATTCGTTTGGAGGATATATTCTCGGCGGTCTGAACTTTGAAAATATGCAACAAAACAATCGAATTTTTCAAAATTCTACACTAGAATACCCTCTTATAAAATGAATATTTCAAATAATTGTTTTGAACAGCACTTCAATTTATTATTTAAACAAATGATAGAAAGTTGTTGCATGATGTTTTACCTTTATTTCACCAAAATGAAAAAGGAATTATCGTCATATTCGTTGCTTTGCAGTGATCATCCTACTGATTTTACTGATTCCTTTAAAATAAATGACACAAAAAAGATCACAAGTTTGATAGTTAATCGAGTACCCGATCGAAGAATTTTTTTTATTAAATCTTATACGTCTTATAAGCAATTAACTAGAGCGTTTTTCCGTGAAAAACTGCGAGTAAACAATCAGAGGTTGCCATTTTGTTTATTTTAAAAAAATCGATTTTTGATGGCAATAATTTGATCAACTACGAAACTTTTTTTTTAATATATTGGTCGAATAAAGTTAAAACATAACATAAAAGCTTTATATTATTCGGTGGAAAAAAAGAAAACGCTTGGCATGACAAGGTAGCGTGGTTGACGCTATCAACCAACCCAAAGGTTGCGCTTGGTTTTGTAATTAAAGACTTCGAACGTTCGCCAATAGCATTGTTACAGAACGCATACTGCATGCTCCCATTGGACTTACGGACGAAATTTACGAATATCTGGACGAGACCTGGCAGCAGATAGGAACACGGTCGTGACGTCATTCGATTTACGTAGGTACTACAAAAACCGGGTCAGGGCGTGTCTTCTTGGCCGTGTGTATCTACGACAATATCTTCGCACCTATAATGGCCGACGCGAACGAGCAGAGACATTTATTGTTAGCGAAACAAACAAAAAGGGAAATCTTTGTCGTTGTTTAAAGAGGTAAGAATTAGTCAAAGGCTTGAAAAAATAAAAGAAAATAATAATGGTGATTCCAAATAATTTTTCGTTTTTCCGGTAGTTTAATTTATTTTATAAAACAAATGGTATAAAGTCATTATGTTAAATTTCAACTTCAGTTCATCGAAATTTCAAAACTTGTTTTTTTTTCAAATAAACAAAATGACGGTGTTTGATTGTTTACTCGCGAAATTTCAACAAAAAAATGCGCTAATTAATTGTCTGTAAAACATACAAGTTTCAATGAAAAAAAAATTCGTTTAGGCCCTAGATACATTATTAAGGGGGTATTTTAGTTTAAACGCTCAAATTTTTGATGTTTTTTCGGACACATCAAAAAAACAATAAATATTCTTACCATCCATTTCTTACTTGTTATTTATTGATATTTCGAGAGTGTAAGATATTAATAATATTTTTTTAACAAATCAAAATTGAAAAAACTGCAAGCAAGCTCACGAAAAAATGGTATGCAGGATTCCAACGCTTCCAGTGATCATAAAAAAAATGTTATTTTAATTCTCTAAGAATGAGAATGTAGTTACGGTAATACGAGGAATTTTTTTGAAAAAAAAATAAATATTTTCTTCGCAAATAGCGGTGGTTTGGAATATAATTTACGTTTTTTCCCCTATTTTTTCGCCTATCTGAATTTACTAAACGTTAAAAAAATGTATCAAAAAATTCCTCGTAGTGCTGTAACTAGACCCTTCTTCTTGGCGAATTGAAAAAAAAATTTTGGTTGAGATTACTGGAAAGACTGGAATCTTGCACGCCATTTCTTCGTGAGCCCCCACATAGCCGACCTGCAGTTTTTTCAATGTTGATTTTTTTTCAACATTATTGATATTTTATACTCTTAAAATATCAAGAAATAACGAGTGAAAATAAATGCTAAAAATATTTATTTATTTTTCAAGCCAATGACTTTATTTGTTTCATTGATTTTATATAATCCAGTAAAATGTTATGATAATCACCGAGAAACAAGACGGGGTCCAACAATTATCGCAATAATCTACAATAAATAGTTTTTCTTTCAATTTTGGTGAGATAAATTTAAAGCATAATCTAATAACTTTGTACCATTTGTTTTATAAATTAAACTACTGTCAAAAAAAGTATTCAAAATAGTTATCTTTTTCAACTCTCCGACTACCCACTTCTAATTCGTTAAGGAGTAACTGGATGAAAACTTGTCGCAAAATTCCGAGAATATTTCATAAAAATGTCTCGCCGATCAAAGCAAGATTCGGCGAGGTGAATGAGTCGGTTGCAGAATGTAACATACCCGAGGCAAAGATGAGGTAGTGGGCAGAAAAGAATCGGTCGGGCACTTCGATCCCGCCATCTGGGATCGGAGACGTGTTTTAATTCGGGACAGACGATTCTCGGTGCGAGTGAAAGGCTGATAAAAAATTTACCTAGCGCGAATCTCACTTGGAACTTCGGAGGCGCCTTCGTAAAAGCACGTTTTTGAGCTCAACAAACGGACTTGCGAGAAAACGATGATGCAGATCTTTGTAATATTTATTTATTTATTTATATATTTTTTTCTCATTAATTCAACCACTTATATATACATTTATTTGTTTACTGATTCATTTGGAGAAAAGATTATTCCAAATTTAACCTACCGCCATTTTGTTTCGAACAGATATTTCGACAAATTCTTCATTTCGAGTTTTAATCTGTTAATATAATATTTAAAATATTTATAATCTTTGTTTCATCTGTAATATTTAACTTCAAAATATCACTCGTTCGATTACATTGATATTTCTATGATTGACAATAGAGCTGTCGCGGTCACCGCGGAGCGTCCTATACGAAATTGGCTACATCTGAATCGAGAAAAAATATGTTTCGATCCAAAATTTAATCGAGTCTTCTTCGATCAATGCATCTATCGAGTAACAATAGGACAATTATAGAGGGTGTTCGATGTTAATCTTTCCAGTCGATTATCGCGGATCCATTGCCAGTTGGAGTCAAAAGATTCAAGGAAAAATTGTAGGATCTAGAGGGAAAAACAATATTCTGCAGTTTTGGTTTACCTCGGTCGATGGCTCGAATCAAAGGTCAACTTTGTATTTTTAAACGGAAACCCATATTTTTTACGAGGGAATTAAATTTGTCACGCGAAAACAAGCGAGTTGAGTCTGAACCATTCTTGTCTAAAACGAAAATCTTCCGCGTCGCACGGCCAATTTTTAGATTCGTTGTTGATTCACGTGGCAAACCCACTGGGGATTATTCTGGGAATAATAATGGCAATTACGATCAATCGAATATTGAACAATCGAATGCACGATAACAGTACAAGATCAGTCACACTGATCGCTTCTTCTTACGCGTATTTCAGTTGTGAGCAGATTAAGAGGGAACACCCTATATTTTTCGTCTTAAATGAAAATGACTTACAAGGAGAGGATACGACTTTCGGATCTCGGATTTTCTTCAAACTTTGTACGCTTCTAGTAGTCCATTAGAACGTAATGTGCAAGTAGTAAGGTGTACTACCTCGGCGTTTCCAAGTTACGTTTTACACGTCCGATATGGATCGGTGCGTTGCGACTGTCGCGTGAGCTGGCGGCGGTCGAGCAGTTAGCGTTCCAGCTTCGTAACCGCAGGATCGAGTCCCGATTTTTTTCTCCAAACAATGATCATATGTTTTCATGTATATTACAATTTAAAGGCAATATAATAAAATGGTAAGTGTATTTGCAAATACTAGAAGTGTACGAAGTTTGAAGAAAATTCGTGATCCGAAGGTCGTATCCTCTCCTTGTTAGACAAAACTTACTTGTTTTCTTGCGAGGAATTTGATTCCGTCGAGAGAAATATGGGTTTTCGATTAAGAATACAACGTTAATCTTGATTTGACCTTGAAGCCATCGACCAAGGTCAACCAAAACTGCAGGATATTATTTCCCCCTCTAGATCCTACTACTTTTGCTTGAATCTTTTGATTCTAACTGGCAATGGTTGGAAAGATTAAGATGGAACACCCTGTATATTTGAGAAAAAAATCGTTAGACGTTAAGAAAATTCCCAATGGAATTTGCGGGCCAGCTTATCGAGTCATGAAACTGACCCCTAGGACGTTTCGAATTCGAACGAGTGATTTTGTTTCTGAGCTTTTCGGAAGCGTGGGTGGCTTGGAAATTTGGGTGATCACGTCACTGTATAACATTAGCCTGTTACGTAATATTGACCTATGGTGCTCGCCAGACCATTTGTTTATGGATCGAGCGCTGTTGGACAAACGGATATTCTGGCGCGACGCGAATTTATGATGTGTTGTTCGTTCGATCGACTCGCAGTCAGAGAATATTTCAACTTTTTTTCTTGCAAATTATTCCTTGATTCGGTTCAATGTTATTACTGCGCTAAATCCTGTCTGTCATCGGTATCGTGTGAATAAGATCGCCGGGGAAGTTTCGAATAGCGGAAACCTCCGATTGAGCTCAATTTTAGAGCCAAGCTTCTTTTTAGCTCATAAATGAAAACTCTCGTAAGATTTTTGTCCAGAAAGCCCCCTTAAAGCCCCCCCCCCCAGTTTTTCCTATTTTTTCGCTGTTCCTCGAAAAGTATTTGTATTGGAAAAAAAGGTTCGAATAAAAAATGAAGCTCTTGAAAAAATCTACAAGAAAGGTACTACACTTTTTCAACGTAAATGCCAAATTTTTGACGCTTCTAAATCGATTCCCAGAGTTAATTTTTGAATCTGCACCCCTCAACCTCTAAAAAATAGAATTTCCGGGTGGCTTTTTCAGGTTTGTCGATTCTTGACTAAACTTTTAACAACGGGAGTAAAAGCTTGGTTATGTTATTGAATACTGTATAGTTCGTATATGTAATAGGAGTATAAATAGTGATTTATTCAATTTGCAACATTTTGTCGTTTAATATTTTGAGTCCGATATACCGAATTTCACCATTCCAATACCAGATTTAGATTCAGCGGCCCAAAAAAAAACCATTTTCACTATTTTAAAAACATTTCATTTAATGTGATATTTTAAGAATTGTGAGACATTTTGCGTCCGCCATATTGATTTTGCAATCCTGATGGCAAATTCATATTTAGCAAGCCCAAAAACCGCTACACACCAAGTTTGGTTGAAATCATTTTGAAAAACAAAAAAGTTGTTCGATTTTTATATTACACTTTATCTTTTTTTAGGTTCATTATTGCATCCTTGAAAATGCAGCAGCTATGAGTTAGGCCACGCAGCGATGAAGAAATAAAACGCTGCTGGGAAAGTACTGGGCAGCCGCCATTTTGTTTATCAGAGCTCTGATAAAATTTATAAACAGTGATTGATACTGGTATCATAAAAACGTTTTCATCAAATTTCGATATGTTGTTCGGTTCCGTTGAAAAAAAAGCCCCATCTATGTTCTACTGTTTGATCTTCGGAGTGGTTTACCCCCTTAATGATGGAAAAATTGGTCGCACGAATCTCTTGACTTCTGAAAATGAGGGTCAAGCAACCAGCGCTGCATCGTTGCAGTTACGTCATACGATATCAACCCGTGCTGCAACGAGAAAGTTAAATGATGTCCACGTAGTTCCATACATGTCTGCGACCGTATGAACGATTCCCGTCGCGGTTATACAATAGCTAGCTACCCGAACAGTCTAAATTTTTCATGAGCAATGGTCAAGACCTCGAGGCCGGGTTATATTTCATTACGCAACATTGATTCACCAACGTTAGGGTGACACGTAGACAAAAGCTAGTAAGCCAGTTTTACTAGCTTCAACTATACGTAACTCCTTTCTCTCTCCTCAATATCATTTAGTTCTCAAATGTTACGCTTCGTTGCGGTAAGAACTCAGCGTCCGAAATCCCATGGTAGATAGGTGGTTACCGATGAGTCGACAAACGGACAAGCTCTGTTTTCATTCGGCAACGATCAAACTTGAAAGTCCGACTCTATGCCCAGTAATCCATCACCTACGTAATACCTACTCGAAATGCCGATAATGAGGATACCAATAATATTGACAATGACAAATTAGGGGAAAAAAATAGCGACGTTAACGATTCGTATGATCCGAATGATGACAAGTACTTACAAATGTAGTTCGACGGGTACTCGTAACACTTGTAGTTTCCCTAAGGCAGTGGGACGGACCTTGGACTCCCTAATTTCTATTATTCAGTAGAAGTACCGTTCGAGCGTAGTATAAAACGTTCGTGCAGTTGCAAAAGGTGGGCGACACTCTTCGACACTCCTGCAGTACAGTTTCGTCCGATTTCATCTACGGATTCGTAATAAATTCCAACGAGATAAAATCCAGGTACGAATTGCAGTGGCGTAGCACGGTGAGGGCAGGGCAGGGGGGGGTGCGGTCAGCACCGGGCGGCACTTTTTCGGCGTTTCACAGATAGCGGAAAAAATAAATAAAAGTTGATTTCCTTCAACGATTTTCTGTCAATTTTTTGTTGTTGTTCCCACATTTTATTTTATTCTATTATCATTCAAATAAACATCTCTTCCCAATTCTTTGCACTTTAACGTAATGACCGAGCGTCATTAAGTAATGCTAGTTGTGAAAGAAGCTTTTCGAAACTGAAATTGATGATGAATTATTTGCGATCTACGACGAGTACGCTGAGATTAACTAATCTAGCTATATTGTCGATTGAACAAGACCTGACTGATGCTAGCAATATTAACAGTGTAATCAAAAACTCTGCTGAGTGGAAGACTAGAAAAGTAGAATTTTAGATTTTGGTCTTCCAGTTTGGAGTGCAATAATAGTTTTTGTGCCCGGACCACTGCGTGGCCACGAATATATTGTGATAAACATCATTACATCGTACACCGTCGCGTGTAACTGTAACGATGTGCCCATATGTGTGCCGGGATTACTGCGTGGCTATGATATTTGGAAGTAAAGTGGTGATACCACTACTCGTAAGACCAAACGAGAAAGGGAAGGGTGTGCCGAGTTCCTGGGCACTTCCCTTCCTCTTTATCCCAGGGCCATCGACCGAGCAACATCGATTTGCGATCACCTGACGTATTGTGTGATATACCTAGGGCCTCACGACTTTGAGGTCTGATATTTCTTTTCTTTCTCTTTGAATATGAATGATCCTGCATTTGAAAATTAGCTTGTTGTTTCGACCGTAAACGTCACATAAGGTTGGTCTTGAGAAATTGAGCCCTACATTTAGAAGTAAGATAGCACCATATTTTATATTATACCATTATTGTTTTTTTTTAATTCATGAATCGTCATCTTGTCATCATATTAATTCATAATCATTCCGTTTGGCATATCCTACAATCTTATAATATATTGACGACAAATCACATAACGATCGAAAGATTCATGCGTCTTCGTGTATTCACCTGTCTCCCATTCTGTACATCGAGTTATCATATATATTGTATTGAAATGTGAGTCTGAGCCATATCCACGGCACGTAAACATCAGGTAGATTATAAAGGTTACAAGTTGTACACAAAAGAACTGTACAACACATAGGCGTTTTTTCCTATCTATATCGTTTCACATTCTCTGTTTTCTGTTTGATTTTTTGAATAACTACCTATTCTGTCAACTCTGTCATGTTTTTTTACTCGTGGTCCTGCGGAATAAAAGGCAATGTTCATCAATGAATTTTCATTCGTTGTTTTGACATATGTTGTTCGTACGTCAAATGTTACAAATGTTATTTTCACTATACAGGTTATTTTTATTGAATAAGAGTACCCTTTTTACCGTGCCCAATTTTTTTTTATAATCAATCGCAAAAATAACAAGGCTGCAAATTTGGGATCCGCACCGGGCGCTAGTGACCTATACTACGCCGCTGACGAATTGCTAACATTGCCCATTATTCCAGTTCTGGGCCAGTTGCTGTTTGCCAAGTTTCGGCAGCTTAACATAGGGCCAAACTTCGGTCCAAGGCTGGGCAGTCGATCAATCGCATTATAGTTAGACATGAAAGTCCGCATGAAAGGAAACCGCTTTGGCACTATTAGACTTATGCATACGGCCTCTTCCTGGTTAAATTTGAAACATTCCGACAGGTGACACAACATGCTAGATGAAAAAATCGCAAAGTTATAGAACCTCACAGTTGAACACGTTAACAAAATTGTTATAAGAAAAACGGGATCAAAGTTCGAGATGATAATAGCTTTTGTGGTACTAACAAGGAAACATTTCGAACCCGAACTCGCCAATTTCGATAATCTTGATATATGTTGTAGAACATCGGAAAATAAGAGACACATATTTTTTTATACATGCTCTTAAGCCCGTTTAGGGGTGAAATCTACCCTCAAAGTTCACTCTTAAAAAGTCTTTTTTCGAAATATCTCTGCTTCTAACTGGTATTCCGCGACGGAACAACGTGGAAAATGCTCTTTGCAGCGACGCGAAGCTACTAGACATTGTTATGCCCACGAGGGTTGCAACCCCTATTTTTTATACCGGAAAAACCACATTTTTCGAAGATATTTTCGTTGTACTGATTCGAATATTGACTTGAAAATTGAAAAATAAATCTTCTGGGCGGTGAAATGGAGTAAATAAGTTGACGTATTCAAGAGTTTCGCGTTAACCACCCCCAAACACGGTTACTACCCCTTCAGACATTGGTCAAAAGTCTTTCTTTCTTTCTCTTCAAAAGTCTTTTTCCGATATATTTATGCTTCTAATTGGTATTCCGCGGCTATGATATTGCTATGATACGATGCGGCTGGTGTAAGAAATCATTATGTTTCAAACATTTCTATGAAGATTACCATAATTGTCATGAATTTATAGAATAATACACTTTAAATTGAGAATTTGAGAAATATTTATCCGCTATAGAATTAGTTCTAGTTTTTTGTATTGAAGTTTTCTGGGTCAATACATATGCAGCTGAACCTGATTTCCATGATTGTTGAAATAAAAAATCAAAAATGAGACCTGTGAGCACTTTACTTTGAAAAAACCAAATTGATTTCGAATATTTTGAGTATTTTTATATGTACATAATATAAACACGATTTTCCGAAGTTGATAACTTCTTGATTACCACGAACAGCATTCTGTACAACGATTTGTTGGTGCTTCAACAGGATCAGGAAAATGATGCTGTATTGTATCTTCAACTATTTTTGCTGCGTGATCTTTGTACTGTTCTTGAAAATGTAATGTCTCTCCAATAATCATATCTACGTCATTGAAATCATTTGTGGCACTTATCAGTATATTTTTAATCGATTCTGCTAACTCCATTTCTCTATGAATGGCCGTTCCATCTTGTATTTGAATATTTTGAAAAAACGCGGATATAAATGTATAACAGTCAAAGGATTGATTCTCATTGTTGAGTCCGGATGGAGGAACAAACCTACTCAATGCTTCTAAAAGACTACACTTATTCCCGAGCATGGAGTTTCACGACATATATACCCGACCGATGAGTTACGAAACGAATAATCGGTGATAAACAGTATCGTAAAAAATTATCGGACGAAAAGACGAATTGATGGATTCAAAAGTCACTCGCAAATTATAGTTTATCTTGACCAAGGTGATCCATTTTATGATAAAATTATTGCCTCGTGATAAATGACTTTAAATATAAGATATTCGATATCTCAATTCATATCGTATTCGTATTTCTCTTGAGAATTTTTTTTTCTTCATTATTGCAGATGACCAATTTCTGAAGGGGTAGTAACCGTGTTTGGGGGTGGTTAGCGCGAAATCCTTGAATACGTCAACTTATTTACTTTATTTCACCGCCCAGAATATTTATTTTTCAATTTTCAAGTCAATATTCGAATCACTACAACGAAAATATCTTCGAAAAATGTGGTTTTTCCGGTATAAAAAAAAGGGGTTGCAACCCCCGTGGCCATAACAATGTCTAGTAGCTTCGCGTCGCCGCAAAGAGCATTTTCCAATTGGTTCCGTCGCGGAATACCAATTGGAAGCAGAGATATATCGAAAAAAGACTTTTTAAGAGTGAACTTTGAGGGTAGATTTCACCCCTTAAACGTGCTCAAGAGCACATATAACAAAATACGTGTCTCTCAAAACATATCTTATTCGTATTTCTCTTGAGAAAAGCATTTTCTTCATTATTGCAGATGACCAATGTCTGAAGGGGTAGTAACCGTGTTTGGGGGTGGTTAACGCGAAATTCTTGAATACGTCAACTTATTTACTCCATTTCACGGCCCAGAAGATTTATTTTTCAATTTTCAAGTCAACATTCGAATCAGTACAACGAAAATATCTTCGAAAAATGTGGTTTTTCCGGTATAAAAAAAAGGGGTTGCAACCCCCGTGGCCATAACAATGTCTAGTAGCTTCGCGTCGCCGCAAAGAGCATTTTCCAATTGGTTCCGTCGCGGAATACCAGTTAGAAGCAGAGATATTTCGAAAAAAGACTTTTTAAGAGTGAACTTTGAGGGTAGATTTCACCCCCTAAACGGGCTTAAGAGCACATATAAAAAAATACGTGTCTCTTATTTTTCGATGTTCTACAACATATATCAAAATCATCGAAATCGGCGAGTTCGGATTCGAAAGGTTTCCTTGCAAGAAGTTAAACAGATGATGGTTTGAATACATAGGAAATACTTTTGAAATCACAAATCATCGTGTATTATGTTCAATTTCGCTCTTAGGCATTAAATAAAAGAGCTCCTACAAAGTGATCCCTTTTCCCTGAAACAGGGATTTTGATAAAATCACTATATTTTGAAGGAAAAAAAACACGACTGCATCGAATTATCGGACGAAAAAAGATCTAGACCGAGTTTCAAATTATTTGTTGTCTTATTTATTAAGAATTATACAGTTTCATTGTCGTTGATAATGGAAATAATACTGGTTTATTGGCACTTCAATGGAATTATCGAAGTCAACATCCACGCATGGATATTATTTTACACTATTCCGAATTGAAATCCATGGGAAGACTACAGTCATATCTATATACTGTTAAATCTATTAAAGACGGACAAATATACAATTTCGCAGATTTTTTGGGTTGGAAAAATTTTGAGTCACTTCGGTTGGTCGTAAATTTTCTGTTTAGTAGGTACAATGCATCGCATTCGTCTGCGGAAATATGTAGGTCGCATGTTTATCGCAAATAGCGGTGGACAGCACTTATCACTTTCAGTTAGGTAAGCCTCAACTATACCGGTTTAAATGTATCGGTGATAAACTCAGGTAAGCTCGCGACTAAGTCTTGCTTGCGAGTCTGTTTTTTCGACCTCCTCTCCTAGTTTGCTTGATTAGAGCTAAATTTGTCGCGATTCATCGAGTTAAGCGTTCTCTTTCACACATTTCATCGCAACCACCTGCAACATTGTAGTCGTCAGCCTCGACGAGCACACAGCTCGTCACCGCTCGCAATGGCCTCGCATAGAAACGAACCAGCTTCATAAATCGAATGGTCGCGTAACCCGAATAACCATGCTCCCATGATTTTTATTATCAGCCATCGGCCTCGGAACCAATAAGTTTGACAATGTTACGACGTTATATTCGAGCCGGACTTTTCTTCATTGTCAATCAAATCAACAACGATTAATTACCGACAAACTATCAGGCGCCATTCACGGGCGCCGACCGCATGAGGGCAGCGGGGCACGTGCCCCCATAGGAAAAATTTCTATGGGGTCTGTGCCGCCACAGAAATGTTTTCTTGCCTTTGCTCTCGAAATGATATACGATACAAACACATATTTCAATACTGATTTTGTAGGTCTCAAGTAATTGTGGCGCCGCTAGTGTGCCCAAAGATTTGACGAGTCGAATACAAAATCAAATGATTTTCGATTGCATTGACATATTCTAATAAATGAAAGGGAAACTGAAAGCATGTTATCGGCAGAATAAGTCAAAAATACAGTGAGAGTTACAGGAAACTTTCAGGCTGATCATAAATGACCTCAAAGTTCAATATCTACGAATAAAAAGTTAGTTTTTGTCTACTATTTTGTGAGAAATTATAAATACATGTGTCGAATAAGGTAAATTCCATGATCTCATCATAATGATTAGGAATTCAGTGTGAAAATTGAAAAACTGATATGAAAAAGTCAATAGAGCGGGCAAAAATGTCAAATTTTTGAAAATCATTCCGATTTGCTTGGAACTTCTTACTCGGGAATCTTCGGGGTTGCTGAATACGAATCTGACGTTAGAATTCGATAATTCGAAATGGCAAATCCAAAATGGTGGGCGGTGCCCTTTTAGAGGGTGGCGCTTTTTTGACAAAAATGGAAATCTCATTTATTATTACGCATAACAGCATTCGAGGCCAGACAAAGGCTCTGTGAATCCGTTTTATTAATTACGTTATTATATTAACAGTAATCATATTATTACTTATATTAATTGGTAATACATTTTTAGAGACAAATGGATTTTGGAATATGTTTTTTGAGAAAATTTGTCTGGTTGAACCTATTTTACGAAGACAATGACTTTGTACGGCGATTTTCCAACTTTTCAGTGGAGCGCTTGAGCTTGAAAATTTCAAAAAATCTCATCTGCGGCGCTAGATATGCTGAGAAGTACTGCAGTACCAATGACTCTAACAAGGGAACATCGCCAAGTATCCCCCTCCCATTTGAACGAAACTTTGGGAGATTGTAGAGGGGGTGAAAATATTCGACACGTATTTTTTATATCTGCGGAACTCCACCCTAAGGGGGTGTAATCAACCCCTAAAAATCGCGGATTTCGCTTCTCCGTAGCTAGCGTAATACAAACATCAGAAGATTTTTGGCCGATAAGGTGGTACCAGGGGTTTTTTAGGGTCACTGATTTCGGATTTGAGGTCGGAATCCAAAAATTTGAAATGGCTGACCCAAAATGGCGTACCAACTTCCTCTCAAATGGTGCGAATTGGTTCTATTTCGGTGTCCCCGGGTTTTTGGGGACGCTGATTACGAATTTGATGACCATATCGAAAAATTACGAATGAATGATCCTACAAATTAAAAACATCTCGGGACCGAAGAAAAAACGACGATATTTGAAAAGCATTGCTAATTCATGGATAACTGACTTTTGGCTATTGTTTTATTCGCTTTCACGATATAATGGCACGCCAGAATAGATAGATAATAGCATGAATATTTGAATCGTGTCATCTTCTATTGGAATTGGGTTTTGAAGTAATCAATATTAGGTATATATGCATTGTATTATGTATTTGTATACTTATGTTACATCAGTATATTTGCGGTTGTCGAGTTTATAATGACAATGACGCGCTAGTTCTTTTCAATTTGATTGTGTATGATGCAGAAAGATTTTCGATTTGTTGGACGAAACTCATACAAGATGACTCGAGGTGTAGAGGACCTCAAGATTGAACCGCTCAATTTATGCTTGGTTGATAAGATAAAACGCAGATAAGATAGAATATGATATCGATAAAAAATATGTACTATCCACATTGTTCTTCAACAAACATGTTCACTTGTGGTTATCAGCACGAACAAAAATCATAAATTAATCATATCACATTTTTGTCATCTTCAAAAATACCTATTTGTCTACTGATCTCCATTTGCTATTCTGAATTATCCCATTTCAACCCCAAATTCGTGATCAGCGATCCCAAAAACCCGGGGACATCGAATCTGAAGCAATTCGCACCATTTGAGAGGAAGTTGGTACGCCATTTTGGGTCAGCCATTTCAAATTTTTGAATTCCGACCTCAAATCCGAAATCAGCGGCCCTAAAAAACCTCTCGTACCATCTTGTCGGCCAAAAATCTTCTGACGTTTGTCTTATACTAGCTACGAAATAGCGAAATCTGCGAGCTTTAGGGGTTTATTACACCCCCTTAGGGTGGAGTTCCGCAGATATAAAAAAATATGTGTCGAATATTTTCACCCCCTCTACAATCTGTCAAAGTTTCGTTCAAATCGGAGGGGGATACTTGGCGATGTTCCCTGGTAAGTACCACAGCGTGTTGATCCCTTTTTTGCCCTCATAGGAAATTTCAAAAGTCGGGGCCATCGCGTCGTGGGGGATTTAGACGAAAACGTGGCCATAAGTCACTGAACGATTAGAATTGTACCAAACCAAGTACTTTTACAATTTTGGGGTCACTGAATACGAATCTCGTACGCAAATTTTCAAAAACAAAAAGGCGGCCGAAATATAGCAGTGCGATTATGGAAATACCGTTGCACGTAATTGAAAAATACTGAATTTGAGTTTTTGGGAGCACTGTACACCAATTTGAGACACTTTGGTGAAGAGCGATTGTGATGTTTAATAATATTCCAATTGCAGTCAGATTCCTCGCCCTCGTTTGGATCTGTCTCTACTTCGATACAAGATATTAGCCCCGGAGCATCGGGAGAAAGTTTTTTTATCTTCTTCGTTGGAAGTTCTCGAAGACTTGAGATGTGAGGATCTGGTGACACCAAGAGCCCGTTCAGCGCATCCTGCATCGTTCTTTCTCGCGAGTATCTTCGAGAGAATCCCTCTCTATATATTTTTGGTCTTTATTTCGTGCTTTCTGAGTCTCCTCAGATAGCTATCCGATTGGTAAAGATGCGAAAGCTATTATTTGAGAACCGTGGATCAATAGCTTATGCACTGCTGTTGGCATATAATACCACGGGTATTCAGCCAAAAATATCCTTGCTGTTTCCAATGCGTATTTTTGGTACTTTTCTATATCGATATTTAGTCCACTGGATATCACCTGTAAAATTGCGTGGAATCTCTTCATCATGACAATAACAAAAGAAGAATGGCGAGGCGCCCGGGCGCGCCCGGTTGCTGTACCTCTAGCAAGCAACGCGAGCGTCGCGTTCGGCTCCGCAGCCTGGCCCGAGCCACAGGCCTCCGTAAACGCACACGTTGTTGTGAATAAATGCATGACTTCAAGGGTAGAGAATATTAGAAGCTTATTTTTGCTGAATCATTTCCTCATAGTCTATACTTTAGGTGCATTGCAGAATGATCGCGGGATTGAGCAGGATTTGGAACTTTTGGTCTATGTATGATCAGTTTTCTTTCAACCGAATAGTCACTTTTTCGATGTAAAGTTAGATGTAATAAGCAAACAGAGCAATTTTTTTTTTATAAAATATATATATTGTTCTATATACCTCCAGAAACCGCATCCATGTTTTCAGTTTTCTTTTGAAAGGCAAACTCCCGTTTTATGCCAACTTGAAATTTCCAATAATTTTCTTTGATGCGCGCACATACAAACAAACGTCGTAGAAGGTCAACTTTAGACTGAAATATTTCGGCAACCACAAACAGTAGGAGGCTGGGCCTAACGCTTTTGTGTAGGGGCGAATAGTCCCTAAGCGATCCCCACCAATCATAAATTTCGAAACGAAAGTTCATTTTTAGACTTTTGGCCACGTTTTCGTGGAAAACCCCCAGCTTGCGCCATAGCTTAATGGGAAAGGGTGCCGATGAAACGGTTTTTAACCGATTCAAATAACATTGGTTTCCAGTCTACTTGCTGTATTATTTTCTTGCACGCTTCCGACGGCGAAAAAAAATCTGAATCCTGCGCGACGTGCATGGGGATTTTGGTTACTTTGTATGGAATATTTAACACATAAGTCAAATAATTCATACTTTTGCGACTCTATGCTTGCAGTTAAACACTTGGAAATACGGGAAAAAGCTCTGAATACAATTTTTTCTCTCTTAGAAATACATCAGTTCAATTTCATGACTTTTTTTATATCTCTTGTATTCCGTAAGATATTTCAGAGTGAAATATTTTTGAATTAAAAATTTGGAATATCTCAACACATAATGGAGACACGGACTGAAGTCGTGCGATTAAATTGGTGTATTTTTAGCAGATGAACATTTTTTATGCAAAACTTCTTTTCGTATCTTCAAGTATCGAGTTTCAAAACATCAACATCAATTTTTCTGTCGACGTGTGTACCGCGTGTACAGCGAGTGTAGAAATTATTCGTACAAAAGCGATTTTGCGTGAGATTGCTCGTATATTGCTCAATAATGATAAATGATAGAAACAGAAAATCAAGTAATATCACTGATCGATGTATTGAAAAACGATATTGTTTCAACGAAAAACCAATTATATCATGCACTTCTACAAATTTTCATTAGAAAATAGAATTTCTTTATTTTTGCACCGCAAAAAGTAATCGTGCATTACCTTGTTGTACAAACATCGTCCATAAGATAACATCCAGATTGAAGTATTTGAATTGTAGTACATGATTCAGGGTACTTAATTTACATTCGAAACGTTACCTGTATGATTTATTTCATTCGCGGAATTTGAGATGCTGCGAATCGTAGCGAAATTCGGTCGCAAAGGTGAGGGACTTCGATCGCGGAAGAACGTGTTAGATCCGAGCAGCTGGATCCTCAGTTTCCGAAAATAGTCGGGAGCGGCGCGTCGACTCTGCGAGTCGTTTAGAGAAGTGATGAGTTCGATTGAATCTAGACGAATGATTGAAGAATCTACTAAAGATTTATTAAAAATCTGTTCCTATGCTCACGATCTACAATAGATATTTAAATCGACTCGACTCGAGGGAGTGATAACGGGGATATCGGTGTAGAATGGACCAGGCAGAGAGTGTCAACCGAATGACTGTCGAAGGTGACGTCGGCTGGCCCTCGACGGACCGCGTAGTGATGTTGCTATCAGCAAAGGGAGCCCTTTTGCACTGGCCACGGAGCACCTGCTGGTAGCTCCACTGTCGACGGGATCCGCTGCCTCAGCGAAATCCAATCCTAGATTCTAACGGTCATTTCTAACGGACTTTCTCACGACGCTGATTACGGATCCAAGGGATCTATTGATAATAAACGAACCGTCAGAACGACAGACGGAAACCGTTCGATACAGAATGAATAAATAGATGAATGTGAATGAATAAATAAATAAATAAACGAATGAATGAATAAATAAATAGATAAATAAATTATTGAATGTATAAATGAATAGATAAATGAATGAATGAATGAATGAATAGATGGATGGATAGATGCATGGATGGACGGACAAATGAACGAATGGGTGGATGGACGGACGGACGGACGGATGGACGGATGGACGGATGGACGGATGTAGGGATGGGGGAAGAGACGGATGGACCGAAAGAAGGACGAAAGGAAGGAAGGAAGGAAGAAAGGTAAAAAGAAACGAAGAAAAGGAAGGAGGGTAGAAAGGAAGGAATAAAGCAAGGACAAGGGAAGGAAGAAAGAAAGGAAAGGGGGAGGGGGAAAAGTGGGGGGGGGGGGGGTAGGGAGGGAAGGGGGGGAAATGGGTGGGAAAGGTGAGAGAGGTGGAAAAGGGGGGGAGGGAGGAGGGGGGCGAGGGAAAGGGGAGAGGGAGGAGGAGGAGAGGGAATGGGGTAAGTGGGAGATAAAGGGGTGGAAAAAAGAGGGGAGATAGGAGGCAAAGGGGGGAGAAAGGGGGGCGGAAGGGGCGTGGAAGGGGGGGAATGGCGGAAGAAAGGAAAGAAAAAGGAGGGGAAAGGGGGAGAAAGGGGATAGAGAAAGAGGAGGGAAAGGGATGAAGAAGGGGGGGAGAAGGGGGGAAGGCAGGAAAAGGGGTGAGAAAGGGAAAGAAAGGAGGGGAAATAGGGGAAAAAAGAGAGGAAAAAAGGGGTGAAAGAGGAGGGGAGGGCAGAAAAAGAGGGTAAAAAGAGGGAAAAGGGAGGGAAGGAGGTAGGAAGGGGCGGAAAAAGACACGAGAAAGGGAGAAATGAAGGGGTGGAAGAAAAAAGAGAGAAAGGGGGAGGGGGGGAGAAAAAAGGGAAAACGGGGGAAGAGAAAGGCTAAGGGAGAACGTAGGGGATAAGGGAGGGGGAAGGGGGGGAGGGGTCGGAAGGGGGAAAGAAGGAGGCGAGAAAGGGGAATAAAGAGGGGGTAGAAAGAGGGAGGGGGAAAGGGGAGGGAAAGGGGGGAGAAATGGGGGAAAGGGATGGCAGGAAGTGGGGAGAAAGGGGGGAGAAAGGGAGGGGGTAGGGGGTGAAAGGAGAGAGACAAAGAGGTGAGAAAGGGGAGGGGAGGAAGAAGGGAAAAAGGGCGGAGAAGGGGGGAGAGCGAAGAGGGGCAAACGGGGGGTGAAAGGGCAGCGGAGAAAGGGAAGGGGAAGAGTAGGAGAGGAGGGGAAGGAAGTGGGGGGGAGAAAGGGAGCGGAAATGGGCACAATCGGGGAGAAGGGAGAATGAAGGGAAAGGGATGAAAGGGAGAAAAATGGGGGGAGTGAGGGGAAAGGAAGGGGGAAAGGGAAAGAAAGGGGGAAGTAAGAAGGAAAAAAGGATGGAAAGAGAGGGGGGAAGAAAGGAGCGGGGAGAAAAGAGGGTCAAAGGAGCCGAGAGAAAAGGGGGACAAAGGGGCGGGGAGAGAGGGGGGTAAGGAAGGAGCACCGAGAAAGAGGAGGGAGAAAGGGGAGTGGAAGGGGGCAGAAAGGTCGGGAGAAAGGGGGTGGAAGGGAGAGGGAAAAGAGTGGGGAGAAAGTGGGGAGGAAGTGCGTGGAAGGGGGGGGGGAGGGGGGCTGAAAGGGGGGAGGTGGGAGAGGGGGGAAGAACGGAGAGGGAAAGGGGAAAAGGGGCGATAGGGGGGGAGCGGCCGTGAAGGGGAAAAGGGGGAGAAAGGGGGGAAGTGGGAGGGGGAAGGGGGTATGTGGGAAGGGGGTATGTGGGAAGGGGGAAGAGGGAACGGGGCAAGGGGGAGGGGGAAGGTGGTGAGGGGGAGAAAGTGAGGGAGGGACGGAGAGAGGGAAGCGGTCAAGGGGCGACGAGGAAGAGGGACGGGCGAGGGGGGAAGGGAGGGAAAAAGGGAGGGCGTGAAGGAGGGAGGGAGAGAGGGGGCGCGGAGGGACGGAGGGATGCGGGAGGCGGGAGGGGAGGAGGGAAGGCGTGGCGGAGGGGAGGAGGGGATGAAATAATTGATGAATAAATAAATTGTAACGAGTGGACTCCGTCCTTCGTTCCGACGGTTCGGTTATTGTCAATTGATCCTTAGGATCTGTAATCAACACCGTGAAAAATTTCGTTAGAAGCTAGGACAGGATTCTGCTGATGCAGCGTATTTCGTCGATCGCGGAGCTACCAGCGGTCACTCCGCGGTAAGTGCAAAAGTCTCACAAGGAAACCTTTCGAACCCGAACTCGCCGATTTCGATGATCTTGATATATGTTGTAGAACATCAAAAAATAAGAGACGCGTATTTTTTTATGTGTGCTCTTAAGCCCGTTTAGGGGTGAAATCTACCCTCAAAGTTCACTCTTAAAAAGTCTTTTTTCGAAATATCTCTGCTTCTAACTGGTATTCCGCGACGGAACAACGTGGAAAATGCTCTTTGCAGCGACGCGAAGCTACTAGACATTGTTATGCCCACGAGGGTTGCAACCCCTATTTTTTATACCGGAAAAACCACATTTTTCGAAGATATTTTCGTTGTACTGATTCGAATATTGACTTGAAAATTGAAAAATAAATCTTCTGGGCGGTGAAATGGAGTAAATAAGTTGACGTATTCAAGAGTTTCGCGTTAACCACCCCCAAACACGGTTACTACCCCTTCAGACATTGGTCAAAAGTCTTTCTTTCTTTCTCTTCAAAAGTCTTTTTCCGATATATTTATGCTTCTAATTGGTATTCCGCGGCTATGATATTGCTATGATACGATGCGGCTGGTGTAAGAAATCATTATGTTTCAAACATTTCTATGAAGATTACCATAATTGTCATGAATTTATAGAATAATACACTTTAAATTGAGAATTTGAGAAATATTTATCCGCTATAGAATTAGTTCTAGTTTTTTGTATTGAAGTTTTCTGGGTCAATACATATGCAGCTGAACCTGATTTCCATGATTGTTGAAATAAAAAATCAAAAATGAGACCTGTGAGCACTTTACTTTGAAAAAACCAAATTGATTTCGAATATTTTGAGTATTTTTATATGTACATAATATAAACACGATTTTCCGAAGTTGATAACTTCTTGATTACCACGAACAGCATTCTGTACAACGATTTGTTGGTGCTTCAACAGGATCAGGAAAATGATGCTGTATTGTATCTTCAACTATTTTTGCTGCGTGATCTTTGTACTGTTCTTGAAAATGTAATGTCTCTCCAATAATCATATCTACGTCATTGAAATCATTTGTGGCACTTATCAGTATATTTTTAATCGATTCTGCTAACTCCATTTCTCTATGAATGGCCGTTCCATCTTGTATTTGAATATTTTGAAAAAACGCGGATATAAATGTATAACAGTCAAAGGATTGATTCTCATTGTTGAGTCCGGATGGAGGAACAAACCTACTCAATGCTTCTAAAAGACTACACTTATTCCCGAGCATGGAGTTTCACGACATATATACCCGACCGATGAGTTACGAAACGAATAATCGGTGATAAACAGTATCGTAAAAAATTATCGGACGAAAAGACGAATTGATGGATTCAAAAGTCACTCGCAAATTATAGTTTATCTTGACCAAGGTGATCCATTTTATGATAAAATTATTGCCTCGTGATAAATGACTTTAAATATAAGATATTCGATATCTCAATTCATATCGTATTCGTATTTCTCTTGAGAATTTTTTTTTCTTCATTATTGCAGATGACCAATTTCTGAAGGGGTAGTAACCGTGTTTGGGGGTGGTTAGCGCGAAATCCTTGAATACGTCAACTTATTTACTTTATTTCACCGCCCAGAATATTTATTTTTCAATTTTCAAGTCAATATTCGAATCACTACAACGAAAATATCTTCGAAAAATGTGGTTTTTCCGGTATAAAAAAAAGGGGTTGCAACCCCCGTGGCCATAACAATGTCTAGTAGCTTCGCGTCGCCGCAAAGAGCATTTTCCAATTGGTTCCGTCGCGGAATACCAATTAGAAGCAGAGATATATTGAAAAAAGACTTTTTAAGAGTGAACTTTGAGGGTAGATTTCACCCCCTAAACGGGCTTAAGAGCACATGTAAAAAAATACGTGTCTCTTTTTTTTTTTGATGTTCTACAACATATATCAAGATCATTGAAATCGGCGAGTTCGGGTTCGCAAGGTTTCCTTGTCAGTTTTCCTGCCGACTGGTAGGGTGATACTGTCCAGTTTCACGGTTGGGTTTGTCGTAAAAATTCTGCGTAGACGAGCGACCAAGAGCAGCTCCACCATTTTCTTGCAGAAACGTCGCCATTTTTTACTTTGGAGTTTCCGATGCTGCACTTGTACATGCTCAAATTGTTAAGCTCCTCATTTCACCAGTGAACATGGTTATTTCCGATTCTTGTTTCAAGAGACGGCCCCCTCCATAAGTTCACAGGATGGTATCGTGCAGATCTTCAGCCGTCTGCTCTATGCTGTTCTTGATCCACAGTTTTCTACTGGTCTCCTCGAGCCTGCGAGCCTGCTAGCTAGTTTCATTCTGATAACAGGCCCAGTCATCAGTTCTGGGATGCCTATAGGCCTCTGTTTCTCCTGTAGGTTCGCACTTTCAATCGAGAACCTAATCTGGCGATGGAACGCGGGACGAAACCCCGAAATTGTGGTCGCAAACCCCAAAAAGGAAAATTCAGTTCGAGGAATTTGGACCCTCAGGTGGGATCGAGAAATGATTGGTGCATTTAAACCTGGAAGTGTAAAATCGTTTCTTTCATACCTGGCTCGATACGTTAGTTCAAAGTCAGCCTCACGAAGGGAACATCAAAAGTGCTATAAATCAACTAACCTGGAAGTTCGCTCAGTGGAGGGCGGGTAAAAATAAGCGTACACGTGTCTCGGCTCATCCATAACGGTCAACCCTTTCAAAAAAAAGTGAAGGTCAAAGTTTTCGCCGTTCCTTACCTGCCCTTCAGCGCACGCTAGATTCAGCCAAAGCAGTGGCATAGTGGCTAGCGTCTCGGCTTCGCGCTATTGCGGCCCGTGTTCAAAACCCGATATACATCTTTTTTTTTCATCTACCCATGTCCATAGAAAATTACGTCGCACTTCTGGTGTTCCCCTCCTTAGTTGAGAGCACACGCGACGAGCAAAAACTTAAGGAAAAACAGTGAACTTTGAAAATCTATAACTTGGAAGTCATTTAACTGATTTTAATTTTTCAAAATGGATTCTACTGCTCGAGGCATGCAAAAAATATTTCTATATAAGTTAAATTGAAAAGTCATCTTCATTTGCTTAATATACGGCCATGTTCGGTACCCTCTAAAATCGATATGGTTTTCGAGACTTCTACTTTCAAGTAGGGAAGAGTCGGGGAAAACGAACGGGGCCGGCAAAACGGATCGGAGGGCAAAACAGACCGAGAGGGCAAAAAATGATTTTCAGATCATGGCTCCTATCTCTTTCAATATTTTTCAATTGAACTGTCTCAATCGATGGAAAATGAGCTCGGCTTCAAAATGCAAAAAAGATATCTACGCTATGACAATTAGAACAGAAGATATTGTCAAAAAACTGCATAACAATTTCTCACGCCTTCGATTTTTTTCAAAATTTCAGCTTTTTGACAATATCTTCTGTCCCAGTCGTCATAGCGCAAAAAGAAGCTAAAAATTTCCTAGACACTTATCGCTCAGAGCAATAGATAAGGTGAGACAACTTATTAAAACTCCAAAGTGGGAAAAAACGGGGTTTATAATAAATGTTATTTATGATTTGGTTATATTAAAATTGATTTTGCAAAGAATTTAGTTTATCTAAGGCGTTTGGTGGTACTTTATTCATTGTACGTTAAATATTTCAAGTGCTTATGTGCAAATTAGTTTTTAATTTTCTGTTGCTTTATTGTACTGTCTAGTAACGACGACGATATTTTACTGTACACCTGGAAGGAGATCTTCCTTATTGTAAAAGGGCATTTGCAGGACTCAATTACCGATTTATTGGTACACCTTTTAGCCGAACAATACAATTTCATTATATTATTACTGAATAATAAAAATTCGTCGTTCCGTTGTATGCCTATATTTATAAATTCCTATAAAGTATCTACGAGTAAATTTTATAGCATGCACATTTATAGTCTTCCTCTATTTATCATTTTGAGTCAAATCACGTTCGCCATTCTCTGAGCAAATAAAATTGTGGTGATTATTAACTTCATCCTAATCAATATCCTCGAAAACCCTTCCACAACTATTATCTAAAAAATTTGACATCATTGTATCACATATGTGCATCGTTTTGGGACGCCATTTCGTTTTTGAGATTTTTGACTTCGTATTCGTAATCAGCAACCTCAAAAATCCCCCGAGTGCAGACCTTTACGCGGATTTGGTTATATTTTGATTTTTGGTCACGATTTTGGGGTTTTGTCCCGGTCATTATGTAGCCGAATCGGCCATGAACCGACCTCATAGATACTTACAGTACTTGTATAAAACTATAACTATCTATTTTCAAATACATTGAATCATGAATGTGAAAATTATACAATTTTTTTGACACTTTTCATCTGTATATAATCCGTCATTTTGTTTTTGTTCATTTTAGCCATCGATTCGACTTCAGCGACCTCGGATATCCCTGTATACTTTCTATCAACCAAATTCAATCATAATTGTACAAATTGTACATTTTTTTGCCATTTTTCGTCTATATCTCATCCGTCATTCTGGTTTTCGAGATTATAACTATGGATTCCAATTCAGCTACCTCGGAAACCCCTCTATACCATCAATCTCCCAATTTGAAATCATTTTTTTCATCATGCGCGACCAATCTCCACTTGGCTGCATAGTGCACTGTATGATGGTCTGATAGTGAGTGCTCCTCACAGACAAGCCAGTCGCAGATGAACTGGGCAATCTTCAGAGAGTCCAGCGTTATATCAATCACTTCTTGTCTACGGGAGGTCACAAAAGCCGGTCTGGTCAATTTGTTCAGGATGTCCAGATTTGTGCCACCTAGAAACTCGATAAGACTTGAAGCCTCTAGCATTAGTGTCAGAACTACCCTATATGTCGTGATGTGCATAAGCATTACAACCAATGAACAGGAGGTGGTTCCTTGCGCGGCAGTGATCGATCAGCGCTCTTATCTTGCCGATAGGTGCCTCTTTAGTGTCGTAGAGGAGGTTTGCTGAGCCCACGATGAGCCTGGTCCTTAACCCTCCGCCCTGGGTTGTGATCGATGCTGCAGCTCGGTCTCTGGTACAGAGATGGTTGAGTTTGATTACCTTCAAGCTTTTGTTGATAAAGATGTAGGTCCTCGGTCCCAACTCAGATTGACCTTGAGTTATTTATTGAATAGTTGGAATCTCGATGGTCATATTTGTTAAATGAAGTGAATATATTTGCACAAGCCATCTAAAGGACGCTAGAAAATAATTTGAATTCGCGAGGAAACATTTTGTGAGAAAAAAACTCCCACAACCTGCGCTGGGGACGAACCCAGGACCTTTCGATTGGCGGTAGAATTTTCTAACCACTGAGCTACGCAGGGAGTCGGTAGAGTTCTCACATTTCGATGCCATTTCAAGTTCAAATTATTTCCTGTTGTTTTTCCTACAAATCTTTTTCGAGCGAAAAGTTCCAAAGATCGTTTTTAGAACGATCTGACTCGGTTACAGGTTTGTAACATTCCCGCATCCAAGTCAGATTGTTATAAAAAACCTTGGAGCTTTTCACTCGAAAAAGACTCATAGGAAAAACAATAGGAAATAATTTGAATTCGAGATGGCATCGAAATGCCAAGTACAGCAGAGGCCGATATACAGTGCTGTAAGTTGATTTGCGAGAAGAAAGTCAGCACCTCACTTGATGACCCTGAATTTTCGACCGCCGTGTCTGGCGTACTATTGTGGTTGAGAGGAGGAGGCGGATGGGGAATTGGGTCAGGTTAATATCCAGTTTCTACGTCCATCGGGGTGTTAGAGGCCCTACTCTTTTGGGGTGTGGGCTCCTGAGTTAGAGCCACAATCCTGTCTGAGCTAAGGGCCATCTGGGTACCCCCTTCACTACGAGTAGGAGTGGGGAGTCAGATGACCCTTCGTCCCTCCTTTTGGAGCACCGCGGCGTTAGTTGTCTGTCCATTCTTCTCCCGATGGAGGCTACCATCCGAGTTCCTCCTCTCGATCCTCAGACGTGGTGGCTTAAACAGGACGCTGGGTTGAGTAGAGTTCCTAGATCCTTTTTTTCAGTACTTGTAGAATTCGCCTCCAGGCCTTCTGGGCCTTTGTCCTGTGTACCGTCTTGAGGTTTATTAACCTCGATGACCGGGCAGGGCTGTTTAGCATTGATAACCTCTACCTCAGCTTCTTAGTATTAGGTGGCGTGGCTTCGGTTTTGGGATGGACCGCGTAAAGTCGAGTCTTTCCCAATCCATAACGAAGTGTGAAGCCCAATCTAGACCAAACCGCCACCGACTTTCCGTTTAATCCTAATACGAAGTAGAGGTTCTTGTCCATGACTTTTTTATCCCATAGTCTCCACATTTCTGTGCCAAGTTCAGGATTTTGTTGGGACAGTCTCCTCAAGATAATGCTATTTTCCTCCTCGGTAGAATTGGGGAGGACAGAAGTGATCTTCTTGAACTTGGCGTTCAAGTTTTTCTCTTTCAAGAACCACCAGGGAAGCATATGACTAAAATTTAGGAGTGGAAACTGTTGTTCTTAGTCACACTCTCGCCTGATTGTTCGAGCAAGTCACCCACAAAGCGCCCCGCTCCTACGATGCCGTTCGAAGCACGAAGCGTCTGTTCCTGGTACAGCGTCCAATGTCGCAAGGAGCACCCGGGTGAGCAGTTCACCTTCCTCTTGCTTCAGAGCCACTTCGGGAAAGCTGGTCGGAATTATCGCCAACCTTTTATCCGCCGAGACAGCAACACTGAAAGTCTCCGGTTTCGAAAAGGCGATCCTGCCCTTCTTGAGCGTCTTCCTGGCATCAGGGAAGGTGGCCTGCTACTAGGCCTTTTCTACTAGTCGAATTTGAAGCCATCATCTTCCCTTTTATCCTTGCCATCGTTGCTGGGTCCGCTGATCGAGCCGGTGTCTCTAACGGTGTATTTTCCCCGGTTTGGAACTTTGATCGAGTTCTCGTTGGGTTATCGCTCTCCGAGCCCTCTTTCTCGCCACTGCGCTCCGGTTTTTCGACTTCACGAACTTGGAGGGCCCTGGTTCATTAGCATTTGCCAAGTTCACTGTTCCCTCCGGGCGGTCCCTGTTGGGATCAGTGGTGGGCACCTGAGGAGTCTGGGAGGACTGCTCAAGTGACACCAAATTTTCGGTATAGAGTACCGTGTTGGGATCAAGGTCCCCTTGCAGATCCCTATATTCCGTGGAGTTGCTGTTCCGTTGTATTCATATGGATTTCACGAATAAGCAGGCAAAGGGTTTGCCCGTCTGCCCAGGATTTTACCTGGACGGGTAAGGCTCTTATAGAATGGGATGTGGAAGATGTTCCAAGGTCATCGCTCGCGACACTCTTCCCCTGTGCCATCCAGCCCTCGCCCACTGGCGCAAAAGACACTTCTGGTGGACAAATTAGTCTAAGCCCCGTAATTATTGACCGGTTTAATATTTTTTTTTAATTTGCTCGTTATGGATTTTTCTACATTTTTATCAAATTACTTTTCCAAATTAGAGCTTCGAATCGAAATGGCGGACTCAAAATGCTTATTGTAATATAGAAACTATAAGATATTAGATATTCTTGGGTCCGAAAAAATATATACGTGTTTTAGGAATACCGAATTATATATCTGACGTGAAAATGTTAATTTCTTGACACTTCGGAGGATCTGAAACGATCGGAAATGTTCTACGACTGTATGATCCCCATAAAAAGCACTTCTGGTGCAAAAACCTTTCGCCTAGTTATATAAATGTTATAGTCACCCACAAACAATACATTCTTATGCCAAGAAAGCATTATACACTTATTATTTTATACAAAAATTCCTTCCTCGTAAAAAAAAAAGATTCAAAATCAGATGCTATTGCCTAGTACCGATATCACGTTGTCTTTTTTCGAATTGACAATTGGGCTTTTCATAACACGGTATTGACAGCCTTCCTGTCCTGCCATGTAGTACCATAGATATAACGATAGAGGACTGAAGCCTCCATTGGTTCGCCCAAATAACATTTTTTTTTAATAATTAAAAAAAAAAAAAAAATTTGGTGGTGGTGGTACTAGGCGGGCCAATATTTCGTATCACTATATTAGGATTATTGACATGGTTCAACCGCCGTAACATTGTACTTATCTAGAAAAGGCCCGCCTAGTACCACTACCACCAAATTTTTTTTTTTTTTAATTATTTTTTTAAAATGTTATTTGGTCGAACTAATGGAGGCGTCAGTCCTCTATCGTTATATCTATGGTACTACGTGGCAGGACAGGAAGACTGTCAATGCCGTGTTATGAAAAGCCCAATTGTCAATTCGAAAAAAGACAACGTGATATCGGTACTAGGCAATAGCATCTGATTTTGAATCTTTTTTTTTTACGAGGAAGGAATTTTTGTATAAAATAAT
The DNA here is from genome assembly GCA_963969455.1 of Arge pagana. Taxonomy (NCBI): domain Eukaryota; kingdom Metazoa; phylum Arthropoda; class Insecta; order Hymenoptera; family Argidae; genus Arge; species Arge pagana. Next base: position 218,012 of record CAXAKQ010000148.1, read on the forward strand.
AAGTGTATAATGCTTTTTTGGCATAAGAATGTATTGTTTGTGGGTGACTATAACATTTATATAACTAGGCGAAAGGTTTTTGCACCAGAGGTGCTTTTTATGGGGATATAACTACTTTTTGTAGAATTTGATTAATTACATAAGTACAATTTTTTATTTGTTGATCAGTTATCAGTTACACTGATTATCAATAATTTCCATCGAAATGTAATAGTAATAAATTTATTATACGTGCGTAAATAATCTTGAAAGTTGTTTCCGTTTGTAGCTAAATACATTAATTTGCAATCTGAATGTAATGCACTCTCTGTTAATGTAATGACTGTAATTGTCTCTATCGCCTGGTACAACTTCTCCTTCTCTACACTCTTTCACAGGATTCGCTAATAGATATTCTCGTGACTTAGCTACTTTAGTTGCTTCTGATTTGCATTGAATCGTTTCAAAAATATTATTTATTTGCCGAATAATAATGGACAGATTATCGGAACAATTTTTTCATACAGAAAATCCTAACCGCAATCTAACCATAAAATCGTACTCCGCGCGCTTTGCCTACCTGTCAAAGCAAAAGACAACCAGCGTGAACAAAGAACGGCGGAACGGCAGTGCCGTAAACGCCAAATTCGGGATCGGACCGATCCAATTGACCCGCATACCGAATACTCACGGTATAACTAAAGACTGTAGTAATCATTCAATTCAACCCTGTGTTGCCAAACACTTGCAGTTATCTCATAAAAAAAAATATCTTACCGTACCTCAAATGATCTTGTTCCGAATTATACGCACAATTACGACCAAAAATACATTGACACAATAAATCGTACCCCAGATGATTGGTATGCTACCGTACTGTAGTTGGTGAAAATAAAGAGCTAACCAAAGCGCCATCTGGCTACGTCCATACTTGGTAGGTCTCTTCTCTCTCCCTAGCGAAAGCCACTCTATACTCTTTATACCCATAGGTTTCTTGCCACATTGAGTGACGTCACTGACTGACGGAGACGACGAAAATGCAATCTCGTCGAAGACACGTATAAATTACTTGCATCGAAATCTTCGAATAATAATATCTCAGCTCTACGTCCACCGATTCGATCGCAATAGGGCTTAAATTAAAGCTCTCCTTGGCCACATCCTGCAATAAATATTACAATTCCGTATTTATAGCGAGACGGAAGAAATTAACAATCATAAATTTCCTTAACGGTCACTCAGTTGCCGTTCGGGTACAGAGACTTTGTCAGAGTCTCGCGCGGCGCGGCGGATTTTTTTTTTTTTTTTTTTATAACTTGGCGCGAGACTCTACCGAGTCTCTTGATATCATTACAATATCAGTGCGTTCAGATCATGTCTTTGCTCACATGTTAGTATATTGTTTGTTAATCTTTGTAAAATATGTAAAGTTCCAGCTCGATTTTGAAATTTACCTTTTTTGTACGAACACTTTGTACTATGGTGTAAGCAAAGACGTTATCTGAATGTACTGATAGTACGGAGATACCAAAAAATCCTGAAAGATTTCAAATCCTGTAAAATGGCAGGAAATTAAAATGCATGGATTAGGGTGTCCGTTATTCACCGACTCGGTTTATTTTTTTATAGCGCATCCTAAATTTTTAGATCGAGGCGTAAAAAAATATATCAGGACCATACCAGCCCTTAATATTCATATTAAACCGTGCCACAGAGACGATACATGTTCCATTTCCATAACATGGAGTTTCGGAGGGCATACATTTTTTTTTGTTGTTGTTGAGGATTCCTAAAACACGTACATATTCTTTCCGACGTAAGAGTATCTGATATCTTATAGTTTCTATATTACCATAACCATTTTGCGTCCGCCATTTCAATATGACGCTCCAATTTGAAAAAGTTATCCGACAAAGTTGTAGAACAATTCGTAACGAGCAAATTAAAAAAAAAAGAATAAAATCGGTAAGCAATTACGCGGATCAGACTAATTTGTCCACCGAAAGCGTCTTTCGAGCCGCTCTGCGTCGGTACGATAGCTTACATCTTATTGTTAGCTTCGGTTGAGTTGGTCCACGGCAGAGCCTTAGTCGTCTTGGACTGGTTTGTACACCAGACGGACTTCCTAAAACCACTGCAGACCGGGGTCTGATCGGAGGCGCCTGTCCCCTTTCGTAAGAGGCCCAGGTATCTCTTTTCCTACCCTCGGTCATCCCCTATTCGCCACCCGGGGACGCGCCTGGTTAGCACTCAACCACTTTTTCCGCACCAGTTTATAAAATTAGGATAATCCGGGAATAAATAAATAAATAAACAATTGGTGTTAAAATCTTTGTGAAATTTCGAAAACAGTGAGCAGATCTCGTTGGACGATACAATCAGATATCAATATGTCGGGTGAGCGGAAAACTGGAAAATCGAGTTTTTTGTCGGAAAGCGTAACCTCGATTAACGCAGCATCCTCGTCCGAATCGCTTCTGTATGCGTACTTTTTACACACACTGTAAGTGAAATATATACAAATGCGTGCACCCGACACGTTAGCTATCGATGTATGTGTATAAGTAATAAATATCGATTACAAACATATCATACTCGTATTTATTGTTTATGGATGCGTCCACATTCGGTCGGATTTCGAATGGTTGTATTTCCATGACTCGCTACACGGTAAGTTGAACGCAGCACGAATGCGTACAATGAAAACACGAAGATTAAAGGTCGTGAAAAACACATCTCGCACGCGATTTGCTCGTGCAACGTGCAAATTTACAAGCTGATTAAACTGCGAGCGATCATATCGTTTCTTGTATATTCAAAGGCGGTGAACATCTAGAAACAACTACACACAATCGGTCCAAACGCGTGTTGAACAAATAACCAGCGACGAGTTTCATGGAATTCCGATGTGCAAAATATCAATGATTCTGACGAATAATAGCACGGAAAGTACAACCGAAATCGAGCTATTCACGAATACAAACAACAACCATTTTTTTTTCTTCTCTTTACTAAAAGCAACAACGAATTTTATCCCTCGAATAAATGTACCCAGTTCAATTCTATCACGAATACTTTCATCAACAAATTCTGCATTTTGTTTTACCTAATAAATTTTGGCACTAATCGTTATTAAATGCATAATGAAGGGGTAAAAATATTATACGGATATTTCGGTCCTGAAAATCATCGAAGTGTTAGTATGACCAAATCGATAATGGGGTCGCTTTGGCATTAAATAGATTAACCCTCATCGAATATCTATTACGACCAGTTTTCACCCCTAAATTTGTGACTTCGCCGATAAAAAAAAAAGAACGCGTGTCGAATATTTTTTGATGTTACAGCAACGTTTCGGAACTGACGTTTAATTATGAAATGTAGATGCTTCGTCGGGCCAGCGGTGTGAATATTAGCATCAATCATAGCGCTGATATTATTTACAGCCCCACACCGACCGAACGTCGCGTCGCATGCCAGTCTAATGAAATTCTTCTTTCGTCTTTTCGCCCCAGTCGCTGGTTCGGTACACAACCAACTTCCCGAATTAGGACTTCGCCAAATTCACTGTCGGTCATTTCCACCATCAATCTCCCTGACCATCAACCTCCTTCCTTCCCAGGTAGGAAAGAACCATTGGCCGAGGCTTGGTCCGGGTCTCGACTATCGTTTTGACAATGTTCGAGGGTTGGCTCAACCCTTGGCATGACTAGTGATCGAGCGTTGGTCCAGCCTTGGAAGAGGGTTTAAAAAAAAAACGATACCAGCTCAAGCTTGGAAAAACAAAAAAAAAATATTCGCTCAAATTGTGGAAAACGAAAAATCAGTACATACTGTCACGCGTCTGATCCATGAAAAATCGAAAATCGACTCGATTAGGGTCGATGTAAATCAGGGTGGCGCGAAAAAACCGACTAGTTTCTCAAAGTGTTGGTTTAAATATTTTCTGTTGATCAATTGGATAATCATACTTTCGATGTTGCGTTTCATTTTTTATTTTTCATCTGGTGAAGTATTCTCATTCGTTATGATATTGATTAACAGTAAAAATACAAATTAAGACCTGATATGATGATTTAAGAGCCGCTCGAAAACATCAAAAGCATTGCACTAAAATTTTGTCAAAAATTGTGAGCGACCTTCGAAAATAAATATTTGAAACTGTAATTTTTTTTTGTGTACAAAACTTACCGTAACGAGAAACACAATTTAAAAATAAAAATAAAATCGAATTTTTACTACTTTCGGAATTTTTAAAATTGGCGATAGACCTTTAAAAAATCAAATATTCCGAAGTTTTCGTTGGGAAATGGTAAGGCGAGTTGTCCGACGACGAATTTTCATCCCTTATTTCACTTGGATCGTTCGTGAACTTTTCTTTGATTTGAATTTCGTTAGATTTTTTTCCGCCACCGAACGAGAACGAATCTCTGAAGTTGCGACGCTGTTCATTTTCTCCCTCGTCTACGGAGAAGAAATGTTAATTGGAAACTCAGACACTCGGCGAACGGCATATCCTTGACAATCTCACGCCGAGAGTGAATTCATACTACTTTATCGAAACTCTTGTTCGACTTTGGAAGGAAATACGCGTGACTTTGGTGATAATTAATGAACTCGCGGCGGATATCAACTCAGCAAATCTGACAATTGGACGAGGAAACATTGATTGGTGGCAAAAACAAACCGGGCTCAGCCAACTCTCGCGTCTTCTTCCCGCGTCAGTATTAATCACAATGAAGACACGTCCACGAGACACTTTTACGCGGTACGGCGATATTTTCATGATTATTTACGCGTGTCTCGCGCTGATACTTCCGTCGATAATCGTACCAGCATATTTTCTGACGGTAAAGATCGCAAATAACCGTCGACGAACGATAGAATCCGTCTTTATTAGTCATTCGTAACAGATACTATGCGGCAATCACCGGATCGATCAATATTTCGACCGATGATAAGTATTGATAATGATAGATGTAGTTCAGCGATCAATGGTTAATCAATATTTCGTTGTCAATGAACATCGATGAATAGAAAATGCACTAAAATGATTATTATGCCCAGTCATTATTGAAGAAGTTGTGCCGGGATAGTCTCAAACGAAAGTTTGAAATATGGTCATTCAGGAATGTTTTGTATCGAATGATTGGAAATTGAAAAAAAAAACAACTAGGGATATTTATTGTTACGATAATAAATTCATTATTGAAGGATTTTTCGTCTGATTGACTGTTTATTTGATATTATTAAATCGGTTTAGATGAATGGATCAACTTTCGGATGTTTCGTTCAAACTTGAAGAAAGAGAAATATGAAATAGAAGGATCAATGATATTTTAACATTTTTCAAAAATTATCAATCAATTTAAAATCTCTAATAATTGTTATTTTTCATTTTGTCCGAGCTTCCTAATAAAATTTGAAGTTTTTAAAAATGTAATCGCCAAATGTCGATGTCCAACATAGTTAAATTTCTTATTGATGGCAATTTTGTGCTCATTTGTTGTGGCAAAAAATGTGTCATTTTCGTATCAAATTGACATGTTCTCCCGTAAGACTACACATATTGTAAATTTCGATTTATATTCGAGTAAGCTACTTAAACACCTTTAATTTTTCAGAGCAAATTCCGAAACTAATTTATCTATCGAAATAAATTCGTACAAAATAGTTTTTATATTTTACTTTTAATGCCTCCACCTCCTCAAATTCGTAGTTTGTTTGATCGGAACAATAGAATGCAGGGTTTTAACTTTATGACTTCGGTTTTCGAAGGTGTGGTAAAATTCCGCACAAAATAATTCCCCATCAAATAAAACCCCGTTCTAATTCCCCTGTAACTACATATTACCCGCGATCAACAAATTCCTAAACTGCATAGCCCCGAGCGAAAAATTTCTCATCAGACAATAAACCTTCCTGTTCACATACCCACTGACTCGTGTATATTTTTAATCGTAAGGATACGAATACAATTATTTGGCGCTATTTTAAGTATCATAGTGATAACAGTCATGGCGATGATTATTATCTTTTATGATTCAACCGTTGTATTTTTCACGTGTCATAACGAGAACCGAAAACACTTTGTTGTCAACGTTCAAATTGTTCGTGTAAAACGATCATAAGCAATCGAATTCCCGAAACATGGAAATTATTCAGGATTAAGTTTACATCATCGATTTTCCTTCAGAATCGATTGGTGCCATCAATTTTCCCGAATAACAACTTTTATCACGATTCGTTTGAATAATATTTACGAACAATTGCAAATGACGAAATAAAAAACACGGGTATTTTTTGCCATTTGTCTTTGAACGGCATAGTTGGTTTGAACCCATCTGGCCTAGGTTTGCTTGGGCCTTGATGGGTTAAGAACCTTGAAGTGAAAGGACATGGTGATTTGAATATCGAAATACATCGCGTTGAAAGAAGATGAATAAAGTTTCAAAAATTACGCACTGAGGTGAAATGAACGAAGACTATTACTTGACCATCGTTATTTGACTACGTCAATCTTTGCTCTGTCGCGTTCGATCAACAAAGCCTCTCAAATCAATGCGACCATGAGATATGATAGTTCTTTGTCGTTTGTCCACCTTAACGTGTTAAGATGTATATACCTTTCGTATTGACGACATCTTATTGTAAGATTTTCAATGTTACCAATCGGGGAAGAGTTATTTGAAGAACAGCAATGGAAATCTATAATGTCAGCTGAGTTTGATGATCTTTAATAATGTTGGTGTAGTTGAAATAATAGAGCAATGAATAACGAATAGAAATCGAAAGACTTCACGCATTCATCGGCGTGATTAACGCATAGATATATTATTCATTTTTTCTTACAATTAACAGAATAGCGAACCTTTCTCGTAAAAAAGTGAAAAAGTGATTTTTGCTATACATTTTTTTACACGATTTAGTTCGGGCCGAATCCACAGTTCTACTTTATCTAATAATATGTGATTCTCGTGTTTCGGATGATTCGTTGCAGAGACATCGACAACGTAAGTCACTTGCGTATTTTTTGAACAGTTGCCTTTTGTGTAAATAAATATTGAGTGAGAAAAATTTGAAGAAAAAAAATCTTATATTTCAAGAGTGTATTTATGAAATCCGTTAACTTTTATATGTATTCATATCTATCATAACAACTTCAGCAACAACGAAAATCGTAAAAACAGCCTTTTTTCAGCCCCTTAAATAGAATGATCCCTTAAGGGGATCAGGGATAGTCGAAGAGTTGAAAAAATTACTATGTTCATTAATTTTTTTTAACGTGGTTTAATTTATTGTATAAAACAAACGATACAAACTTATTATATTAAGTGTTAACTCTATCTCACTGAAATTGAAAAAAAAATGACTGCAGATCAAATTATCGCCGATAAATTAAATTAATGCTAAAAAAAATTATTGCAATAGCCGTTTTAGCGAGCCTCTGACTACACCTCACCCCTTATGATTTTATCCATTTTTCGGAAGAAATTAGTTTCAGATGAAATACACGCTAGTCCATCGCACGCGACGGTTTTACGTCAAATCTTAAAACTATCAATTGCTAAGATCCATCGCCGCGGCTCAATCACGATGCGAACTAACAGAATGGTTATTCGTTCGCAATATGTAAAAACAAAATGCGCGGTGATCGATATTCCCCTCGGTCCGTTGGATTAGCTTGCAAAGAAACGACCGACTGTCCCCAGGTTGCGAATAAAATATTGACGAGAGCGAGGTATAGCTGTGCGGGGTTGGTCGAAAGAAAATTTCAGGATTGGCAGCAGACAATGAAATTTTGTCAGGTTCCATTAGCCATACGCGTACGCGTGTTTTCGTGGGACCAAAACCACATGTCTCGTTGTCAGTATAGATCTTTTACGAGATTCGCCATGTCTGAAGGTCGCAGGTGAAGATTCAACGCGGAGGTTGGATCGAGGGTGCGGCACTGCATATGCCATTATAGGCCACCCAGTCGTGTTCCGATAACGATGTCCGTTGAGATCCCCACCGATTTCACAGAAATGTGAACCGAATTCGTCGGTTCGTATGAACATTGTTATCGATGTTATTCGAAACCCTTACATTCTTTTTTTCATTTTTTTTTCTTCTTTTACCTCTATTCAACACGGAACAGTATTCCTAGTTCGAGGAGTGGGTACCTGCCGTTATTTCACGATGGCAGGACAGACCTGGTAGATTACCGTTCTTATCTCTTATTCAAATGCTCGACTTTGACTTTGCTAACAGCTTTAACCCAACTTGCGATCAATACAGAAGCATAATCAACCATATTATTTGCGCACAATTGCAAGGCTGTCGTCTGGTTAAATCGATCAAAGATAGCCATCAAGAGCGTGGCTTATGATTGAGGTCGAAATCAGCTGCTTGACATTTTTCGAACCATTTCCTGACCGTTTTTTCGGAAACTGTACCTTCACGGAAAACTTCAATGAAAATTCTGCAACCATCCGTAGCATTTCTTACTCGTTGGAACTCGTACGATATACATATAATATGATAAACGAACTTTGGCGTCTCGCTTAGTAATGACATGTTCGTTCAGTTAATTGAGAACAGCACATTTTTATAAATGCAATGACGAGGAGAGAGAAACAGGCGTTTGGGTATTGAATGACACGTGCCCGCATACGTATTAAACCTGAAATGGGCACGTATACGTGTATACACTTAGAGGCCCGAGAACAACCCCTATTTTACGATTTTTTTTTACGAAGACAGGTTTATTTAATTGATAAATGTTGTGGCATTCGAATAATACAATTGTGAAGAAGTCATGATAATTTTTTCGTGTCATTACACTCTCAAACAATAGAGCTATAGTCGATCTTCGCGAGGTCCAAAAAAAAAAACGTTATCACGCGGTGAGCGCAAAACCTTGAAAACTGCTTTGCGGAATGCTTTGAAATGTTTACCAACAACTGTTATTTTAACGATATGATTGTCACGTGCTCGAACGAAAGCTTTTTTTCAAAATTTTAATTATGTGCCAAATGACGGACTTCTAGAGAAAAAATCAAATTTTTGCCAGAGAAAAGGCTCATTTTTCGACTAACAAAATCCAACGAAAAATCACTAACATAAAAAAATCTTTCGTTCAAGTGCAGGACAATAATGGGACAATAAATATTTTATCGTTAATAAGTCGTAGCAATTTCAAATCATTCGGTGAAGCTGTTTTTGCGATTGTTTACTCACTGACTTCAAAAACGTTGTTTCGAAAATAACGCGTTCAAAGCGGGCGTTGAGCGCGAAACTACCGTTCGATGCTGCTTCGCTTAAGGGGAGGCTCCCTTGCAAAATGTTACGAAATGAGACCTATATTTACGGAAATATTAAAACTTACCGAATTCAATAGTATGCTTGTTTATATCGCTAGCCAACCAAAATCTCGACATATTTTAGATCAAAGTTCACTCTTCTTATCTTGCGTTCTTATGGAAAGGGGTGCGAAGTCGATGTTCATTATTTAATTACGAATTCAAATCAAAATGTCAGAGCATACGGTTAGGTACATTTTGTAGTAAAATACTTCGTCTTCCGCGTGGTATTGCTGAAAATGTAAGTAGCCGACCAAAAACTTGAGATTTCAGCTCGAAAAGCAAATACGACTTATCTATGCCCGTCTTCTACACGATGCTGCTGCGGCAGCCATATTGTTTGCATCGTTTTAATGTAAGGTGCGCCTTTTAAAATATTTTTGAACGGAATGTAATTTGAAATAATTATTAGAGCTGGATGATGAATTTTCGCTCGAATTATCAAATAAACTACTTTTATGCACCTACACACATACGTATACGTACATACGCTGCAAAGCAACCGTCCTACATATTTCGCACGTATTCTGCTATAAGTATTCTACTCTAGAATTGACAGCTGATTGGTAGCTTAGAAAACATGAAATGTCTAATTTTTTTTTCTTCAAAAGTATGAATCACTGAGAAATTCCGAATTTGTTACATTATTACACGTTAGAAATACCAATTCGATTTTTGAGCACGCATATATGCATGTATTTAAGAGTTTCATTTTTGAAGACATTTGACGAGATCAGTAGGCAAAGGAGTTCCCTTAAAATGGCATATCTCCGTAAATGATGCTCGTATCTTCGTCAGATTCTGACAGAATAGTTTTTAAATGATGTGCTATTATTATTATTTATTATACTCCTAGAAAATGTAAGAAATAAATCGATATTCTGCAAGTTCTAATCGTACGCAGCCCCTTAACCCTTTGCGGCATAATGGTCGATATATCGGCCGCCTAATTCCGGTCAGTTGTTCTAATATTTTTAGCAAAAATCAATTGTTTTACGTGAAATCTTTCAGTTCCTTATACGTATATGGTACTACGAAACATCTGAAAAGCTGCCAACAGACACAAATATTTACCAATTTTTTAATATGAATTAAGTAAAAAAAATATCTAATCTTTGAAAGACAATCATTTCCTTCGTCGCCCTTTATCATATTTAAGCCAATCCATCATTCTAAGGTTTTTGAGGTCGCTGATCACGAATCCGGTGTCATAAGTTGATAATTCGTAAACCAAGATCGCGGTGTTGCAAAATCGTAAAATCTGTACAAATTTGGTGAACCTGGCCGAATCTGCGGCGCATGCGCGGGAGGAAGGCGATTGAGAGTTTGACGGATTACGTTGAAACGTGGTACTCGCGGATTTTGAGGGTCGGTGATTACGAAAACGAGGTCGAATGCAGAGGATGCCTGGGGATGTGCCGTCTGATAGCGCCTTGGACAGTCGGGAAATCGGTGAAGAACTAATGGAAACTTATCAAAGCTGGATCGTCTATGCTGTTGAGTATGAATGCTGATCAGATTTGGGAGATTTGCAGTTGACTCTCCATATCAAGGTCGCAGATGAATAACTCGATAAAAAATTCAAAAATTGATGGCAGCCACCTGGTATTGGTTTTGTAATTTGGATCTTTTTCGCAAACGCACGTTATTATCGTCATCAGCGAGTACCAAGTTTCACGGTAATCCGTCGGATTCTCAATCATTTTCCTTCTGCGCATGCGCCGTATTGTGGCGTCATCGATGATTTTTGCAAATCTGACCTCGAATTCGTGATCAGCGACCCTCGAAACACCGAAGTGTCTTCCCTTAAGAGGAAAGAGCTGATAGAAAAATGTATGCCCCAAAGGGTCAAGGGGATAGATATATAATATTTATGGCAGCAAACCAAACTTAATGAAAAACATTAAGAAATGTTCTCAAGAATTGTGAATGGCTTAATCGAATATCTCGTACAAAAGCAACCGTATGGGAAAAAATTGACCAGAAAAATTTAGTGAATTTTTAGAGTATAATCATTCGAGTGGTGCAAAAAAAATAATTTTTTTTTGCCATCATCTCAAAAGTTTCTCCGAGGTGTAAAATGAATTCTCTCCAAAGCCCAGCTTGTTATTTCAATTCTACGAGATGCTCAATAATTTTTTGTTTTTCCATATAAATAGCTTGCGAACAGTTTTTGTCGATTTCTCCGGTTGAAACGGAGAAAACATTTCTTTTTCTATTTTAAAGTACATATTCTTATCGGAAATTTGATTCTCTACAAAAAGCTCTGAAATAATTTTATCGTAATCCCAATGAGTAAGGAGTTATCAAGCTTCGAATACTCGCAACTAACAAGGAAACCTTTCGAACCCGAACTCACCGATTTCGATGATCTTGATATATGTGGTAGAACATCGAAAAATAAGAGACACGTATTTTTTTATACGTGCTCTTAAGCCCGTTTAGGGGGTGAAATCTACCCTCAAAGTTCACTCTTAAAAAGTCTTTTTTCGAAATATCTCTGCTTCTAATTGGTATTCCGCGACGGAACCGATTGGAAAATGCTCTTTGCGGCGAGGCGAAGCTACTAGACATTGTTATGCCCACGAGGGTTGCAACCCCTATTTTTTATACCGGAAAAAACACATTTTTCGAAGATATTTTCGTTGTACTGATTCGAATATTGACTTGAAAATTGAAAAATAAATATTCTGGGCGGTGAAATGGATTAATAAGTTGACGTATTCAGGGATTTCGCGTTAACCACCCCTAACCACGGTTACTACCCCTTCAGACATTGGTCATCTGCAATGATGAAGAAAATGTTTTTCTCAAGAGAAATACGAATAAGATATGTTTTGAGAGACACGTATTTTGTTATATGTGCTCTTAAGCACGTTTAGGGGGTGAAATCTACCCTCAAAGTTCACTCTTAAAAAGTCTTTTTCCGATATATCTCTGCTTCTAATTGGTATTCCGCGGCTATGATATTGCTATGACACGATGCGGCTCGTGTAAGAAATCATTATGTTTCAAACATTTCTATGAAGATTACCATTATTGTCATGAATTTATAGAATAATACACTTCAAATTGAGAATTTGAAAAATATTCATCCGCTATAGAATTAGTTCTAGTTTTTTGTATTGAAGTTTTCTGGGTCAATACATATGCAGCTGAACCTGATTTCCATGATTGTCGAAATAAAAAATCAAAAATGAGACCTGTGAGCACTTTACTTTGAAAAAACCAAATTGATTTCGAATATTTTGAGTATTTTTATATGTACATAATATAAACACGATTTTCCGAAGTTGATAACTTCTTGATTACCACGAACAGCATTCTGTACAATGATTTGTTGGTGCTTCAACAGGATCAGGAAAATGATGCTGTATTGTATCTTCAACTATTTTTGCTGCGTGATCTTTGTACTGTTCTTGAAAATGTAATGTCTCTCCAATAATCATATCTACGTCATTGAAATCATTTGTGGCACTTATCAGTATATCTTTAATCGATTCTGCTATCTCCATTTCTTTATGATTGGCCGTTCCATCTTGTATTTGAATATTTTGAAAAAACGCGGATAATAAATGTATAACAGTCAAAGGATTGATTCTCATTGTTGAGTCCGGATGGAGGAACAAACCTACTCAATGCTTCTAAAAGACTACTCTTATTCCCGAGCATGGAGTTTCACGACAAAAATACCCGACCGATGAGTTACGAAACGAATAATCGGTGATAAACAGTATCGTAAAAAATTATCGGACGAAAAGACGAATTGATGGATTCAAAAGTCACTCGCGAATTATAGTTTATCTTGACCAAGGTGATCCATTTTATGATGAAATTATTGCCTCGTGATAAATGACTTTAAATATAAGATATTCGATATCTCAATTCATATCGTATTCGTATTTCTCTTGAGAAAAACATTTTCTTCATTATTGCAGATGATCAATGTCTGAAGGGGTAGAAACCGTGTTTAGGGGTGGTTAACGCGAAATCCTTGAATACGTCAACTTATTTACTCCATTTCACCGCCCAAAATATTTATTTTTCAATTTTCTAGTCAATATTCGAATCAGTACAACGAAAATATCTTCGAAAAATGTGTTTTTTCCGGTATAAAAAATAGAGGTTGCAACCCTCGTGGGCATAACAATGTCTAGTAGCTTCGCGTCGCCGCAAAGAGCATTTTTCACTTGGTTCCGTCGCGGAATACCAATTAGAAGCAGAGATATTTCGAAAAAAGACTTTAAGAGTGAACTTTGAGGGTAGATTTCACCCCCTAAACGGGTTTAAGAGCACATATAACAAAATACGTGTCTCTCAAAACATATCTTATTCGTATTTATCTTGAGACAAACATTTTTTTCATTATTGCAGATGATCAATGTCTGAAGGGGTAGTAACCGTGTTTGGGGGTAGTTAACGCGAATTCCTCGAACACGTCAACTTATTTACTTCATTTCACAACTCAGAATATTTATTTTCCAATTTTCAAGTCAATATTCGAATCAGTACAACGAAAATATCTTCGAAAAATGTGTTTTTTCCGGTATAAAGAATAGGGGTTGCAACCCTCGTGGGCATAACAATGTCTAGTAGTTTCGCCTCGCCGCAAAAGAGCATTTTCCACTTTGTTCCGTCGTGGAATACCAATTAGAAGCAGAGATATTTCGAAAAAAGACTTTTTAAGAGTGAACTTTGAGGGTAGATTTCACCCCTAAACGGGCTTAAGAGCACGTATAAAAAAATACGTGTCTCTTATTTTTCGATGTTCTACCACATATATCAAGATCATCGAAATCGGTGAGTTCGGGTTCGGAAGGTTTCCTTGTAAGTACATATATTCTAAGGAGGGTAGTCGTAAAACCCGTGCTTACAATTAGTTGCAAGTATTCAAAGCCTGATTATTTACCCATTAGGATTGCGATAATACTATTTCAGAGCTTTTGCACGAAATTCATAGTTTTCGAATGACTTAACCGGTCCGATTTAAATTCTCCATCCTTCAAACCATGCATGCTTGGACGACAACTCTTACGCACACCGCAAAAAATGACAGCGCCTATCGCACCACATTGAGGATGTGGTGAGAGTATCCGAAGGTCGTATTACCTACATGCTTGCCATAAGTAACCGAGTCGCGTTGTCGTTTATATAACAGTATGCAACCATGGAAAATCCACGTACCCCATTGTGATTAGTAGGCCTTTGTTAATCGGAGCTACTTTGTAAGGTCATTTCGTGAGGCAATTACGGACAGTGCGTTCCCAAAGTCCCAGAATGGAACAGTTTCACCAATTTACCGCGAGTCATTTGACCCATTAAGACCCAGGCAACAATTCGATTAGATAACAACAAACTAGCTATCAGGGATATTCTTAGGGGAATTCTTACGTGGTATTCACGCGTTGATTGGATATTCTTCAATACACACACTTGAGAGTCAAAATATATTTATTTTTGTATCCTTCAATACAAAACGCACAGTTTCAAGATTTCCTCCACGCGAATGAAGTAATCGCAACATTTTCAGTCCCAATATCCAAATTGGGAATAATCGCGCAAATTCCATAATGATTATTCATGAATAATCCAATCACGCACCGGACATCAGTCAGAATCGATAGTTGAATAATTACGAATTACCTGAATTGATCATTAGTTGGTTGAATAATCAATATTTTTAGGCCCGATTAATAAATACGGCAGTCATGAAATATCGATAATCAAATATTGGTGATATGCCGATCCCTGCTAGCTATGCGATTCACGGGCAAATGGAAAAAAATACCTTTATTTTTCATTCTGTCATTTGCAGTTGCTTATAAAATATTATGATAAAAGTTGTTATTTTAAAGAACGAATTGGACCAAGCGATTTTACGGAAAAGATTATGACGCAAACCTCGATAATACGTTTTTGTCGAAGTTCAATTTGTCAGTGTAAAACGGTTATGAACAATTGATTACCGCATACATGAAAATTAATGAGATTTCGTCTTTCGTCGTAATATTTCCCGCATAATTGATTGGTGCTATCAGTTTTTCACAATAACAACCTTTATCATCATTTTTTTAAATAATTTGCTGCGAACAATTGCAAATGATAAAATAAAAGACACGGATGATTTTCTTCCCATTCGCTTCTGAATACACTGAAAAAAAGGATGTTTGCAGCAGGCATCGGCAGATCGTCGCTGTCCCTATCCGTATGGCTGCGAACGCCAAATTATAATGCTTCCGAGCAAGGTCGGATGGGATAGCCGTGGTGGAGCATCAAGATTGACGCGCGAGCGATCACTTAGATATCTGTCACGCCTATCCCAGCGAACATGCGTTACCAGCATCTACCACACTAAATAATTATTGTCAGTGCGCGGTATATATGTGAATAGCGCGTCGACTGCGTATGTCGCGATCATACGCGCGCATTGTTTTCCCTATTGGCTTCGTTTATCAATTTAAATTCGCGTTGAAAACACGGACGATTGGGTGAAAAAAAATTTAAGCCAGTGGAATCTTGAAAAGTATGCAAAGATTCTCGCAGGTAAGTCGGAACAATTGTACTACTCGTTCGCTTTAACACGACGACTTGATCCAAAATACCAGGATAATTGCCATCCCTATCTATTGCATTTGTAGCATCAGTAGTATGCCGGATAGCCACCGTCCCCATCTAAGACCAGCTATGGGATAGATAGTTGCCGCGCCTATCGAAGATGGTTCGACTTACAATATACTACTAGGATACGGAGCACGACCATCTAGCATGCGGAGACTAACTAGAAAATGGTTACTGCAGCTTTCTTTTTTTCAGTGTGACATAGCCAGTCTGATGCTATATAGTTTGACAATGAGTTTTACTTCGGATTTGGCTTAGTCACTTTTACTTACCATCTTGCGATTGTTTATCACTGTTCCACCCTAACAAATTGAATTTGGACTAAAACTGTTGCATGGTTTTTTGTCGTGATTTTTCCCATACAAAACGACCGATGCGAACGGTTTTTCAAAATGTTATAACTTTCATCGTGATTTTTTTAAATAACGTTTTACAAAAAATCGCCGATTACTAAGTAAAACGCACGATTTTTTTATTTACCTATGAATAGCATGGTTATTTTAATGCTATCTAGCCCAGTTTTCGCCTGGGCCTTAATAGGTCAATACCCGTTATATATTTTTTTATTTTTTACACAGGTCGCTAGCCTTTGCGGAGTGCAAAAAAAGGCTACCTTTGGGGTTACTCTTTCATCTCACGATACGCCTAACCATACTGCCGATTGTGAGTATTATTCGTTTTCTAAGCCCACCGAAGAACCGTTATTTGCTGCAAGAAATTGAAGAGCGCATTCAGAGACAATTCCACTACGCTGTTATCGTGATAAATAAACAAAATAATTTTCACCAGTGGATCGTCTCATTTTGAACCGGAAAAAGCTCATATTTTATATCAAAATCGAAGTATTTCTTGCAACGTATTAATTTTCGCTGGGTGAGCGTGATGGGCGTCTTGCGATTTCGTCTATGGCATGAAAACCCGTTGGAGGACTATTTTTACGTGGAAATATTCTATGCCGCGTCGGCGGAATCATATCGCGATAAAACGACGACACATTTTTTAATAAATTATTTTCAAGGTGAGATAGCATTGTCGTTGGCCAGGGTAAATCGTAGGAAAAATATCGTTTGTCACCTTTTTCTGACAAAAAAATTAGGAAAGCATTAAAGAGCTAATTGTCCAGGATCATACGAGGCATTTCATTTCGGACCACTCGATATTTTCCGTCGTTCGATGGCTTCATAATTGTTTGCTCACGTACGTTAGTGTAATTAGTTGATGTATAATTAATCGCCTCTGCGAAGCCACCTGGACAATTTTTTCCGTAAGCTTTCAACTTACAACGGTATTAACCGTTCGTGAATTTTTCACCTGCAAAGAACTCGGCTTCGGGTATAGAAAAAATAACCGGTTGACTGGCATTATTACATACAGGTACGAAACAAAAAAAAATACGTGCCAATTTTTGCACAAATAGGATAACTTTCGGAATTTTCAGGCGATTTGAACCTAAGTTGGTATACACCAATTTTTGTGAGTGCTGAATCCAATATTGATATCAGAATTAAAAAAAAATTAATATGGTCGATTTAAAATGGCAGATCTAAAATGGTTGCCAAATATTTGAATATTTTTAGAACTTGAGAATAACCGTACATACCGAAAGGTTTCCAGGTTGACAATCACGAAGTTGAAATAGATCTTCGTAATTCAATATGGTGAATCTAATACAGTGAAGCTAACATGGCTAATTCAATATAGCGGGCCTATTATGGTGGAAAGAGTTTGGAGAATTGGTAGACGGGAATGAAAAACTTATTGAGTATTGTGCAAGATATCCATATCGTACGACATACGACTGTAAAAACTTACTCCAATTTGATTCCAATCCCAAGTTTTAATCCCCCTGGTTAGCTGGTGAAAATTTCACGATCCCAAAAATTCAACTTGGAACCCCCAAATTGCACTCCTCGGGGATGGACATTATCAAGAAATAAATCGTACTTTTAAATTAAACGACCTTGTAAAAAAAATGTTGAATACTATGATAAAGATTTTGAAAAAACTCAAAAATTGACCCCAAGTCCTTGTTTTATTCTCCCTTCGAGAGGATAAAATTGCAAAAATAACCCTTAGAATCAATTCAACGACGTGAAAAAAACCACTTGACAAATATTGTGTAATTTAGTGAAATATTTAAAGATACTAGTTTTGGCACGAAAAGTAAAAAAATTGGTCCAACAAAGATAGCAATAATTTGATCTACAATAAATTCTTGGTTGTTATAATTTCGGCGAAGGAAAGTTAAATCGTAATATAATACTTTGTATCAATTGTTTTACAAAATAAATTGATCCGTTTAGAATAGTCCTTTTATTTAACTCTCTCGCTACACTTATCCCTTAACTCGTGGCGTAAAAACATTCTTGAAACCCGTTTCGCTTCCAGTATTCCAGTTCCAGCGCGATTTCCATCTTATTGTTAGTTCTCGACAAATTAGCGTTACAAAAAATATCCCCAAAATCGCTCGATACGGCACGCGTCGAATAAGCTCGACGTTCACTCATCGGTCTACCCTTGCCATCATACCTAGCCTTAACCCTTTCGGTCACAAATTCTTTCAGCCATCGTCTTCTCATAAAATTTGGTCTCAAGGGTATTTGAGATTGCTGCTTACAAATTTTAGGAAAACTTACCATATTTCAAAACGTTAATCGGCCATATTGGATCCGGCATTTTGTATTTTGAAAATTCGACAACGGATTCGTAATCAGTGACCTCGGAAACCCTCAAATACCAAATTTCACAATAATCACCATATTTCAACGTTTTCATCGGCCATATTGAATCCGCCATTTGGAATTTCAATAATTTAACCGCCTATTCGTAATCAGCAATCTCGAAAACTACCATAGTTGTACAAATTTTCAGATAATACTAGGTATCATTTCCACTTGGCATGAGGTTGCATTCTGAAAATTTTCCTTTTCTCATATTAATTTGAAATTAGCAATAATTATCTCAACCCTTCGATCAAATCACTCGGGTACACACCAATTTTTTCGAACATCTCTGACGCTCTGGGTCAATTTGACCCTGTTCACTTTTTGACCGTCTATAATTTCGAAACTACTGAACCTTTTCACTTGAAAAAAATGTAGGTGTATAGTTTGAACCCCATAAAAAGCACCTCTGGTGCAAAAACCTTTCACCTAGTTATATGAATGTGATAGTCACCCACAAACAATACATTCTTATGCCAAGAAAACATGATACACTTATTATTTTATACAAAAATTCCTTCCTCGTAGAAAAAAAAGATTCGAAATCAGATGCTATTGCCTAGTACCGATATCACGTTGTCTTTTTCGAATTGACAATTGGGCTTTTCATAACACGGTATTGACAGCCTTCTTGTCCTGCCACGTAGTACCATAGATATAACGATAGAGGACTGACGCCTCCATTGGTTCGCCCAAATAACATTTTAAAAAAATAATTAAAGAAAAAAAAAAATTTGGTGGTAGTGGTACTAGGCGGGACTTTTCTAGATAAGTACCTACAATGTTACGGCGGTTGAACCATGTCAATTATCCGAATATAGTGATACGAAATATTGGCCCGCCTAGTACCACCACCACCAAATTTTTTTTTTTTTAAATTATTTTTTTAAAATGTTGTTTGGGCGGACCAATGGAGGCGTTAGTCCTCTATCGTTATATCTATGGTACTACGTGGCAGGACAAGAAGGCTGTCAATACCGTGTTATGAAAAGCCCAATTGTCAATTCGAAAAAGACAACGTGATATCGGTACTAGGCAATAGCATCTGATTTCGAATCTTTTTTTTTACGAGTAAGGAATTTTTGTATAAAATAATAAGTGTATAATGTTTTCTTGGCATAAGAATGTATTGTTTGTGGGTGACTATCGCGTTTATATAACTAGGCGAAAGGTTTTTGCACCAGAGGTGCTTTTTATGAGGATATCACTACTTTTTGTAGAATTTGATTAATTACGTGAGTACAATTTTTTATTTGTTCATCAGTTATCAGTTACACTGATTATTAATAATTTCCATCGAAATGTAATAGTAATAAATTTATTATACGTGGGTAAATAATCTTGAAAGTTGTTTCCGTTTGTGGCTAAATACATTAATTTGCAATCTGAATGTAATGCACTCTCTGTTACTGTAATGACTGTAATTGTCTCTATCGCCTGGTACAACTTCTCCTTCTCTACACTCTTTCACAGGATTCGCTAATAGATATTCTCGTAACTTAGCTACTTCAGTTGCTTCTGATTTGCATTGAATCGTTTCAAAAATATTATTTATTTGCCGAATAATAATGGACAGATTATCGGAACAATTTTTTCATACAGAAAATCCTAACCGCAATCTAACCATAAAATCGTACTCCGCGCGCTTTGCCTACCTGTCAAAGCAGAAGACAACCAGCGTAAACAAAGAACGGCGGAACGGCAGTGCCGTAAACGCCAAATTTGGGATCGGACCGATCCAACTGACCCGCATAACGAATACTCACGGTATAACTAAATACTGTAGTAATCATTCAATTCAACCCTGTGTTGTCAAACACTTACAGTTATCTCATAAAAAAAAAATATCTTACCGTACCTCAAGTGATCTTGTTCTGAATTATACGCAAAATTACGACCAAAAATACATTGACACAATAAATCATACCCCAGATGATTGGTATGATACCGTACTGTAGTTGGTGAAAATAAAGAGCTAACCAAAGCGCCATCTGGCTACGTCCATACTTGGTAGGTCTCTTCTCTCTCCCTAGCGAAAGCCACTCTATACTCTTTATACCCATAGGTTTCTTGCCACAGTGAGTGACGTCACTGACTGACGGAGACGGAGAAAATGCAATCTCGTCGACACGTATAAATTACTTGCATCGAAACCTTCGAATAATAATATCTCAGCTCTACGTCCACCGATGTGATCGCAATAGGGCTTAAATTAAAGCTCTCCTTTGCCACATCCTGCAATAAATATTACAATTCCGTATTTATAGCGAGACGGAAGAAATTAACGATCATAAATTTCCTTAACGGTCACTCAGTTGCCGTTCGGGTATAGAGACTCTGTCAGAGTCTCGCGCGGCGAGTGCGATTTTTTTTTTTTATATAACTAGGCGCGAGACTCTACCGAGTCTCTTGATAACGTTAAAATACTTTTTAAATATGAGAAGTGTTGTGGAAGTTTTTAGCACACTTGAAAGATTCGCTAACTAAGACAAATTTTCTTGGGAAAAAGCGAAGTTTTAGAAAAAAAAATCGTATCTGTTTTGATATTTAGTACCTACCGCCTTCTTTTCAAACGCCTCCACGCTATTTTCTGTCTAAGACGATGTCGGAGGCAAAATGACCCATTGCGTACTCGAACGGTTTTAAATAGTCACGCATTATTATTATTTGTAACACTTTATGGGATTCTTGGAAAGGCATGGATCAAAAAACGGCAGCGAACTCGGTCACAAACGGCTCGTGAACGTTAAACCATCGATAGTGGTTAGGTGAATCTCTGGTGTACCTATGTCACTTAAAGGGTTGACGCTGGCATCGGGGTATCATCATTTCACGCGTTATGATTGCTCTCCATTCCTCGTCCGGCTATACTTATGCTTATATACCCGCGTATTCCAAATCTATTATTTCGATTCGATACCAGCTCGATTCCGTCGACCTACATTCTCTAGTTTCGTCCGCGACCGAACGACCGACCGGTACCGGCGTACCGCGCCAACCTTAGGCATCGCGCTCGCCCGCGTATCGGTCCAGTTCGCGTATGCTACGCGCTATATCTATTGTTAGAATCGAGCCTATTTCCGAAGTTTGTTATTATATTCTCGATCCCTCGTCAACAATGTTAGGGTATAACGCTCAATTGTGACGCGTTTAAGACATTTTCGGTTGCTATGAAATATATTTTTCAAATAACCTTATGCAAAGTTTGCCAAATGATAGTCTCAGTTATCATCTATCGGTTGAAATATTATTCAAATATCTCTTTGCGCCACAAAGCGTGCACTTTTGCCTTCTGCAGCGCACCCGTATTCTTTTGCTGCGCCCCATTTATAGCTGTACATACTGTACGGAGGAGGTTAAATTAAGGAACACCGTTGGCAAATAATCTGGCGGGAATAATAAGATGTTTTCGCGTAAGTCTAAGCTGAAAAGTCTCGTATTGCACGATACATGTCATAAAATGATATTGTATCCTACCTTCAATGATATATCATCAATATTAGTGGATCCGAATGTATTTAGCATCGCACAACTGTAATGATTAACTATAGTTAATTGTTATGGTTGCGTGATAGTTATTCCTATAGGAATACCCATTTGTAAACTATTTATATTAATAGGGTTCTGCTTCGATTGAAGGTTTATAATCTATTACTGATTACAGCGCACTCGAGTGTGCGCCACAATATAGGCGAGACAGCGCGCCACAGTAGGAAGGTTTGAATCTTCTTTTTAGTGACCAAATATTTAAATACGTAGTGAATATTTATTAACAAAAATTGGTCCCATTCAAAAGTAGGCTTCGAATTATCGAATCGAGTATAAAATAATGTATATTTTAATCAACGAAGCTTTCAAATTCTTCAATTTGGCGGACTAAAAAATGATAGGAAAATGGATGCATTTCTTAATATGTTGATATTTACGTGTTAAATTGATTCTGACACAAATTTCTTTATAAAAATAGATTCATGGTTCCTGCAAAATAATTTCGCATATTTTGTATACTGGTGGGTTTTTTTTTCATATGAATTGAAGGTGCGCCACAAAAAGAAGCACGCTTCAATAGAGCGTTCTCCCCTATTATCCGTTGATTTGCGTATCGTGAAATGAGATTATTAAGCAAGTAATCGCCACTTTTTATGGAATTTTCCACGCGTATGTACGTCTCTGCATCAACCAGCGCTTCCCTCACGCGCGCCACCAAATTTGCAAATGATATCTAAGGTTTCTAAGTCTCGAGTCCAGTTTCTATTCACTTAACCGACATAAGGGCAGCCGGTTTCGGTTTCAAACAAACAAAAAAAAAACGGTTTCTCTCGTGGCCCTTCGAGAACATTCGAAAAGATACCGAATTTTGGTTTTTTGCCCATAACTTTTGGAATAACGAACCAAAATGGATTTTTTTTCACGATTTTCACGTTTTTATGTCATTGATAAGAACGAACACTTTTTTTCAAAATATTTTTATACGTGATTCTGAAGTTTGGGAATTTAGATCTTTTTTTGAAAGTCCGTACATATTTCTAAACTCGGTGCTATAATTTCTAATTTACTTTACTTTATACGGGCGTGTTCCCGTTGATAATAATAAGTAAATAAATATTTCATTTTGTTGAAAAATGTTCATCACGAACTACTATCATTCAACAACTTTTTAGCTTGGATATTTATAATTACTACAGGGGAAACCGAGGCATGACGGACCCCCTCAAAACTTTTGTCAAACAGAGGTTTTTTCTCTTTTTTTGAAAATATGATAAATTGATGTATTCACCTATTTTCAAGATGACTTACGGTGACCGCAGCATCATGGATCCCCTCGAAAATTGGACATCAAAAAACAGCAACAACATAGGGCTATTTTTCGAGTGGAATTAAAGTAAACAACATAATTTAGATAAAGAAAAACATTTTTAACACAAAGAACAATTTTTCTTCATAATTTTTTATAGGGAGACCCCTCGTGCACCGGAAGGAAAATTATTTGTTTCCGAAGTTTCGCCAAATGACGGTGAATTTGTTCAAGCTAGAACAAAAGTAAACTGCTCTAATGGTTGAAAGCCACAAAAAGTAATTACCAGTTTAGGGGGGCCTCCGTGCCCCACCCTTTACTACTTATTTTGCGAGCGTCGTGATGGATCAACGCGAAGGTAGGACATTACACGATACGATTGCGTATATTCGCGTTTGCGCAATCAGTCATCACGTGACCCTCGCCGAGTAACGAGATCGCCAAGTGATAGCCGTGAAAACCGGACGCGTTTTCATTACAATTGTATATCTTTCACCGGATCGGACAGCCTATCTATGCACGGGGAATACGTAGGATCGAATCGGAACTGCAAAGATCCCGGGCATCCGCTGCTGGATGGATTGAATATTGACGTAAAGCAACGAACTTTCTCTCTTTCTGGTCTCTCGTGGACAAAGCAACGGTCTTTCAATTGCCTTGACCCCGGCCCCCGTTGCGTGCCGACAATTTTCCTCGAATGTGCTTAATCTTGCCCACCACGGTCCGAAAAGCACAAACCTCCGATCGAAGTGTACCTAATTTCACTGAAATGAATTATTTTGGGCTTGGTATATCATCGGAACGTTTTTATATTCAACAGCAAGAGTCGGAAGACATTCTTTCAAATGAAATTCCAGTGCTCGATGCAAATATCGATAGCATCAACGATTGGATGCTTCTAGACAGTTTGTAATATTGTCGTTCCGAAATTTGTCGTATCGAATGATTGAAGATTCAATTATAACTAACGATATTCATTATTACGATAATGAATTAATTATTGAAGGAATTTTCCTCTGGTAAATTGTTCATTTGATATTATTAAATAATTTTACATGATTGGATTAACTTTTGCATGCCTTGGCCAAACTTGAAGGAAAAGGAAATATGCAATATAAAAATTATTTATACATATTTCATCAGTTTTCAAAAATTATCAATACAAATGATCTAAAAAAATTAAAAGAATACCAAGAAATATTAATTTTCATGGTCAACAAAATGTAATTGATTAAAAATTAGAAAATGGAAATTATTCATAAGTGCCTCTTACAATTGCTATTTTCCTTTAAAATAAAGCTTCCTCGCGAAATCTAATCTGATTTCTCGCTTATGATCAGCCCTCGTAAGGGCGTAGCCGTAGCAGCGAGGATAATTTCCGAGGAAAACGCGTCAAATGCCAAGGAGCGACATTTTCGAAATGGCAATGTCTCACCTTTAGTGTCCTATGAAAGGGCAGAGCGCCGTTTAGTTTCAGTCGATAGTCAACAACAAAGGTGGCCGAGCGTATCTATTACGTATCATTATACGGAGCTTCGACTGCCCAGGAATCGCTCGGAATTTTTTTTAAAAAAGGGCTCGTTGAATATTGCAATCGAAACATTGAGACTTCGTCGCCGTAATAAATATGGTTTTACTCTGCCTTATCCCTTCACCATTTCATTCAACGACCTCACTGAAATCTGCACGTGTTCACTAGGGTGGTTCCAAAAAAATTCTATTTTTTTTCCTATTCGTACCCTCTCGAATGCTCGTGTTTGATGAGCACAAAATCCTCGCCAAGGAAGGGTACCGTAGCTCAACTCCGAGAGGTTGCTTTTTTATTTTACTTTCCTATCAAGAGACTTGGTAGAGTCTCGCGCCTGGTTATATAAAAAAAAAAAAAAAATTCGCACTCGCCGCGCGAGACTCTGACAGAGTCTCTATACCCGAACGGCAACTGAGTGATCGTTAAGGAAATTTATGATCGTTAATTTCTTCCGTCTCGCTATAAATACGGAATTGTAATATTTATTGCAGGATGTGGCAAAGGAGAGCTTTAATTTAAGCCCTATTGCGATCAAATCGGTGGACGTACAGCTGAGATATTATTATTCGAAGGTTTCGATGCAAGTAATTTATACGTGTCTTCGACGAGATTGCATTTTCGTCGCTCCGTCAGTCAGTGACGTCACTCACTGTGACACGAAACCTATGGGTATAAAGAGTATAGAGTAGCTTTCGCTAGGTAGAGAGAAGAGACCTACCAAGTATGGACGTAGCCAGATGGCGCTTTGGTTAGCTCTTTATTTTCACCAACTACAGTACGGTATCATACCAATCATCTGGGGTATGATTTATTGTGTCAATGTATTTTTGGTCGTAATTTTGCGTATGATTCGGAACAAGATCATTTGAGGTACGGCAAGATTTTTTTTATGAGATAACTGCAAGTGTTTGGCAACACAGGGTTGAATTGAATGGTTGCTACAGTCTTTAGTTATATCGTGAGTATTCGTTATGCGGGTCAGTTGGATCGGTCCGATCCCAAATTTGGCGTTTACGGCACTGCCGTTCCGCCGTTCTTTGTTTACGCTGGTTGTCTTCTGCTTTGACAGGTAGTCAAAGCGCGCGGAGTACGATTTTATGGTTAGATTGCGGTTAGGATTTTCTGTATGAAAAAATTGTTCCGATAATCTGTCCATTATTATTCGGCAAATAAATAATATTTTTGAAACGATTCAATGCAAATCAGAAGCCACTAAAGTAGCTAAGTCATGAGAATATTTATTAGCGAATCCTGTGAAAGAGTGTAGGAGAAGGAGAAGTTGTACCAGGCAATAGAGACATTTACAGTCATTACATTAACAGAGAGTGCATTACATTCAGATTGCAAATTAATGTATTTAGCCACAGACGGAAACAACTTTCAAGATTATCTACGCACGTATAATAAATTTATTACTATTACATTTCGATGGAAATTATTAATAATCAGTGTAACTGATAACTGATGAACAAATAAAAAATTGTACTCACGTAATTAATCAAATTCTACAATAAGTAGTGATATCCCCACAAAAAATACATTCTTATGCCAAGAAAACATTATACACTTATAATTTTGTACAAAAATTCCTTCGTCGTAAAAAAAAAGATTCGAGATCAGATGCTATTGCCTAGTACCGATATCACGTTGTCTTTTTTCGAATTGACAATTGGGCTTTTCATAACACGGTATTGACAGCCTTCCTGCCCTGCCACGTAGTACCATAGATATAACGATAGAGGACTGACGCCTCCATTGGTTCACCCAAATAGCATTTTTTTTAAATAATTAAAAAAAAAAAAAATTGGTTGTAGTGGTACTAGGCGGGCGTTTTCTAGATAAGTACAATGTTACGGCGGTTGAACCATGTCAATAATCCTAATATAGTGATACGAAATATTGGCCCGCCTAGTACCACTACCACCACATTTTTTTTTTTTAATTATTTTTTTAAAATGTCATTTGGGTGAACCAATGGAGGCGTCAGTCCTCTATCGTTATATCTATGGTACTACGTGGCAGGGCAGGAAGGCTGTCAATACCGTGTTATGAAAAGATCAATTGTCAATTCGAAAAAAGGCAACGTGATATCGGTACTAGGCAATAGCATCTGATTTCGAATCTTTTTTTTTTACGAGGAAGGAATTTTTGTATAAAATAATAAGTGTATAATGTTTTCTTGGCATAAGAATGTATTTTCGTGGGTGACTATCACATTTATATAACTAGGCGAAAGGTTTTTGGACCAGAGGTGCTTTTTATGGGGATTTATTTACCATGAGAATTTTTGTCGTTTCATTCAAATTGAAATTATACGTAATTATTTCAATTCTTCCCAAACGACCATGATATGTTCTCAAAGCTGACTTTTCAAGCTTTACAAAACTGTAAAATGAAACCTGAATGTCATAATCACCAGACTAGACAGGTAAAAATACTATAAAGATATTTCAATAGCAAATATTACGAACAAGCAATTTGTTCCAACCTTTAATTAATTTTTTTTTCTTACGAGGCAAATAAAATATAATACTATAAAAAATGGAGTTTTCTCCTTCAAAATATAATTGGGTTGAATAATATATTAAACAGTATTCAGCGCAATATTTCAATACCAAATATTACAAAGAAATAATTTATTCGAAACTTTAATTACATTTTTTTTTATCACAAGGTAAATAAAATATAATTTCATATTATTCGGTTAATAATTGAGATTTCACTCTTGACTAATGTAATAATTAGAATTAGGCGCAATATATTTTTTTTGTTACATACTGAAAATATGCACACAAATGTTGTTTATCAATAAAAATCAATCTGGTGTGGTGCTTTTTTTATTCGCGTATAGTTGAAAATCAGTGCTATTATTCGGTGCGATACGACCTCGTTGCCCTGACTGTGTATAGAGTCAGGGCCGTGTCCGGGCATGAGCCAGAGGGGCAACATTTGGAAACAACTTTCGAAATTTCAGATCGATATTATCAAAGGAAAATTCAGCCGTTTCCGATTTTTGACACTATAATCGATAAAACTCAGCAGAACCGAATTTCATACCTACAGTATCGGAGGATCTCTGTATACGCCACCCTACTGCCATCCTAGTGATTCTAGCGTTCGCATCCTAGGATGCGAACTAGGTGCAGCTGCGTCCAAAACTAGAGGTCCCTAGCGAGACTGATTGTTGTTAAGGGGCTGTACTTAAATTACGAAACGCATTTATAATGACTTTTTGACCCCTACCCCTCTATGTAACAGAATGTGACAAAATATCGCCCCCCCCCCCCTCCCCTATATTGTACATGATATTTGTTTATTCTCAGGAATTTTAGAATATTATCTTCAAACTTCTTTCATAATTATTAACTCAATAGTATATGTTCGCGTAAATTTGTACTGACAAAGTGAAGACTTCGCTCTGACGTTGGAATTATCTAATATCAAAAACTGCCGCATCGCGCTACTCTCAGAATAGTTAAAGCAAGTAAAAGATTGGCATAGTCAAGTCAGGCGTGCGAAGTTTAATTTACATTTTTTTAATCAGTCGCCAAAAACTTTTTTATTTATTTCGATATAAATTACGTACAAGGGTTGAAGAACCCCCTCCCCCGTACCGTAACAAATGGTAAAAATCTGTTTGACTCCCACCCCCCTCCCCCCTCCCCCTAACTGTGTTACGTAATTCAAGAACCAACTAATGTAAAAGGTGGCAGTGTCCATGAAATATATTTTGCAAGACGGAACGGGCAGTTCGGAGGAAACTGTATGAGAAAAGAAAATGAAAAACTCACAAAATAAATAAAATTTAAAAACAAAAGAAACATAATATTAACAAAATAGTTTCAAAATCTTGGAACAAAATGAATAAGGGTGAGTTATTCGCTGCGTGCACGTCGTTAATTCGGTTATTACGAAGACGGAATTAAAAGCGCGCGCGCGCGCGCGCGTGTGTGCGTGTGTGGACTGGGGGCAGGGGGGCTTCAAGTTTCTACCGCCCCAGGTGCCCAATATGCGGGGAACGGCCCTGTATAGAGCTTTTCCGGCGGAAGCTCCAGATTCCTGACGTCCATCTCAATCGCAAATTTTATTTGCAAACAACAAATTTCGAGGATGCCACCACCTTTGAAATAAACCCCCTTTACAGGCGTCCAATTATAAGCATCGGACGAACGGCCATGAGAAGATTCCAAAATCCAATTTCTAGATCATTTCACCAGTCCAGTTTGGTGATCGTCGTATTCCCCCCATCGCGACGTTTGATCGATCATCAAGTCAGAGCTCTCACGCGATAACATTCCGTTGAAAACGCGGATCAACCGATTATTGAGATGCCATAATCTTACTGATCGTTCTAATTGCATGAGATTTAACGAGTTTCAATAAAAAAAAGGGCAACCACAAACAATTCATCGATGATTGTCATCAATTTTTAATCGTTTTAATAACCAGACTGAAATGTCCTACGAATTCGATTTTTGAAATCTCCTATGTCCGCTTAACCGACACTCACCATTGGTCAACTTTAAACGGGTCTATTTCAACAACGTTAACACCCTTTACATTTTTTCATCAAAAAATGCTCAACTCCGCGCAGAAGAAAAATATGTCTCTTTCGCAGAGCATATCGATTTTTCAGTAAATTTCAAAATTAATACAGTTCAGCGGTTTATCAAAA
The DNA here is from genome assembly GCA_963969455.1 of Arge pagana. Classification (NCBI taxonomy): domain Eukaryota; kingdom Metazoa; phylum Arthropoda; class Insecta; order Hymenoptera; family Argidae; genus Arge; species Arge pagana. The sequence continues at coordinate 247,674 of CAXAKQ010000148.1, forward strand.
TTTAAGCATCGTATAGCTGCTCTGTAACATCCGAATCGTTATTTTTTTATCTTTATAACTCGTTTATTGTAAATTTATTATAAATAGTATAAATATAATAATAAAATAATTTGAAATACCATTGTATTTATAATAAATTAGTTGAAAATAATATAAATTTTTTACTTATTTATTGTAAATTTCCAAAAATTCAAACCAAATATCGCCATGCTATTCGTGAATCGGATCCGTGACGTCACAATGTTGTACAGGTAAAATATGTTGTTTGATGTTGTTGCGAGGAATTGGCTTCTTAGTATGCGGATTGCGATATATTTAGTTATTTTCCCTTTCGGCTAGAGAAATATTGAAATGCCTTCCCGGACAGCTGATTATTGTTAAATAACAGTCCTGACTCGGTACTAGTCCTGGTCAGATATTTCCCGTGTAATTCTCATAATAAATCATGCCAATTCTAGTAAACAACCCGTCCACCGATCTCTGCGATTAGGGCCAACAATTTTATTCGTCAGTTATAAAGTGACTAGGTTAGTCGACAATTTCTGAGCAAGCGGTTAATATTACGCCTCATAGTCTACTTGACCCATAAAATGACCATTTTAGTAAAATACAGGCAGTTACTCGAATTATTATGAATTTTCAAAACCCTTTCCGAATTTCGTACCGAAATGCGCTAAACTGTCATGGCGCCGTGAATGACGTCACGGACATACAGAGCATTATTTTATGATACCTAATCTCAACAAAAATTTCTAGAACAAAACCTTTCATAGTATTGCAATCTTATATAGATGTTTACGAATTCTATAATTGTGCTGCCCAGAAATTAGGGTTATGTGCGAAAAATGTTCCCAGCATAACCTCGTCAATTTGCGTTTGTAAGTCTATTCCACGTTGCAAATACTTGTATTAGCAGGTTAAAAATCATTGATATAAACAAATTATCCAAGCAATTCCATTAACCATCGGAAACAAAAGTAATATTTTACAAGGAGTGACGTCACGTGCTCCAATTGGCGTTCGATGTTAAGTGACCAAAGCCTTTGTTTTCATATCTTATTTAATGGAAAAATTCATGAATCTTATTTCACGTATCAAATAATATTGTGTTTCCCAATTTCTGAACCTTAAACAACTATATTAATGAAAAATATATCCGATTGTTTCTTTGTATCAACTACCCTATTCCGATTATAAAACGAAGCTCAGAAAAGATAAATATATCAGAGCCATGATAGGTGGAAGCAAATTCATGAAATTCGCTGAAAATGAACGATCTTACGGCGGTCGATTTTATAAAATGTAATGATAAGTAAAGATGTGAATGCATTTCAAATTCTCGGGCCAGAACTACTTTATGAACTTGCTCCGTCGAAATTACCATAAATGATAAGAAAAAAATCAACCAATGAAGTGTAGAGTAGGAATTTTGGTCAAGAAATGTTCTGCTATGTAAACAAAAATTATTTCTCAGGTGCGAAATCGACTCTGATCGACTCAAATAAAAGACAGTTCAGCAACTCCAGTCCAAGTCAAAAGTGAGCGATAATAATTGTGAAAAATAGTTATTCACACCGATTGTTTGTACATAAATTTGATATTTACCTGTATTAATTATTAGTCACGATTAATTGACAAAATGTTACGTGATAAAAAACATTGTTCACTAATTGTAAGTTATAAAAAATATGGTTTTTTACGAGAGCCCGTTTATCGTTGGCTATTTTGTTAATGACTTTCTACATTAGCTAGCTTACGGACTACCAACTTCATAAATCAAGTTCAAATTTTACAGCAAAGCCGAGAATGTAAATGGATCGTATTTTCAAAAACATGTGAAATCACGCGTTGAAATACTTGCGTTACGTATATTCAACGTATTCCGTTTTTGTGTCCTTCGAGTAATATTGATAATGGTGTGCAGTGAACCACATATAATTAACCTCGATGCATAACGCTTGATAAGAAACAAATAAACCAACTGAGCCGACTAACTCAAGCGCTTCTTATCCCGTGATAAGTATGGAAAATTAGTGGCGCTGAGCGCCGACAAAACGTGATTTTTCCGTTGTTTACGTAGAGTGCAATATTGTAATGAGTTTAATTGCAGTTAGCAAATCGCGAAATTGTCTGCTCAAAAAATATACATTCGTTTATCTATCTGTTCTGGAAACATGTATACATGCACGTAGCATATTGTGACCTAATGTACCAAGCGACGTATGCTTTAATGTAGGTACGTATTCCGGATCGCCTTGTTGATCTCTACAGAGCAACAATGGCTACCCCATTGCGAAGCATTTTCAAACGATGCGAAATGTGACTTGTACACGCACACACACGCAGACACACACAGTAATGTGTGATACGTAGGCGTATAGATATATCAGGGTGATTAAAAAAAAATTGACGTATATATCACAAATGTATTGTAAAATATATTTCACGAGGAGCCTGAAAAAAAAATTGCTTCGAAATCATCGGAGAGATGCAATTTTCATTGGAAAAACTATTTTCGAAATTCAACGAGACAAAATACGGAATGAAACGTATCGCCAACTCCTTCTCCTATCGAAATACGTGCAACAGTTTCCTCGGAAAGTGAGTTTTTCACGGAGATTAAATCGAGTTGCAGGTATCAAAAAAGTAATTAAACTGCCGTAAACATTCATTCTACGTATAAACATTCTTACGCAAACAATCCCCGTCGGATGGCCTTTCCATTATGAATTTGCATTTCCCGGAGTTGTCCCCATTGGGAAAATTTCAATCAGCATTAATGCCGAGTGCAACATTTTCCTCAATTTTCAAATAAAATTCGTCAAAACCCAATTACCACAAGAAACGTTGAGCGCGTTTCCTTAGGGGGTTGAGGCGTTAAACGTAAAGTATGAAAACTAATTTGTATAAATTAATTTCGATAGATTAATTTAGTATAGATGTTTTCTATGAAAAATTGAAGGTGTTTAGGAAGCTTATTTAAACATAAATCGAAATTTTCAATACTTATAGTCTCACGAAGACCACGTCAATTTGATACGAAAATGGCACATTTTTTGTTATGACAAATAAAAGCAAAATGCCATCAATACTAACTGTCAAATTCAGCTTTGTTGGACGTCGACGATTGGCGATTATTTTGTAAAAATTTCAAATTTTATTAGGAAGCCTCGACTTAACGAAAAATGACACTTATTAGTGATACTTCCGTAGAATTGACCTTTATGAAGAAAAAAAATTATTATTTTTTTCAGTCTTTAATTTGAATTTCCCGATCAAGAGGAAAGTTATTTTAATAGCTCCGAGAATCGGTATTGGAAATTTCACGATATCTCCACGTTGCAAGACTTCTAGAATCTTCCTCTGATATTTTCAGGAACATGTCCGTGTGTCTGTGTGTCTTACTGTTCGTCTGCGCGTGTGCGCGCGCGATGGGACTTAGGCCTAATTAGATCATGAGTATGATTTGACGAGTGGTTTTTCAGTTATTTAAGTAAATAAACATTTTGAAAGAAAAAAAACCTTTTTTCTTCTTCCAATTTCACGTTGTCTTCGATTTTTTCTACTTTGTAATCAAAACAACTTTTAGCTTCCAAATGAAAAACTTGTTTTCATGAAAATTGTCGATTTCCATATTTGTGGAAATGCGGGCTTGACGCAAAAATCCTGAATCTAGTCAATTCCAGTGGTTCTTTTCAATTGTTACTCTCTGAACTCTGTATGATAATGATCGTAGATGGTTGTTTTCCTACAATCTATAGGCGCTTATAAGCGTCTCCTCCGAAAAATTCTCCGGGTGGAAGACTCAAGAATCAAAACAAAGGATAATCGGCAGAAAAATGTTATATCGTCATTATTAATCCAGGGACGGGGGAAGGGGTTGGTTAAACTTGTTATCGAAAATAAAAAACGAAACATGACGTAAGAAACATGTTTTCGAAAACGAAAAAATTAAGGGAAAAATATATGATCGGGAAGTTATTCGTTCGACCTGTTACGGGTCGAAACCAACCCGATGCAACCCAACCAAACCCAACCCAAACTAATTTTTTTTAATCATTTGCATTGATAATTTTTGAAAAATGATAAAATATAATGCATTTTTTAATTTTATATTTTTTTTATCTAAAATTATTCAATAACATCAAACGAACATACGAATAAAACGAAGAAAACTTCAATACCGAATTTATTATCATAATAATAAATATCGTTAGTTTTATTTTCATTTTTAATCGTTCGATACAACTCGTTTCCGGATGACGATATTCAAAGCTTTTGGCTCGGACTATCCCATCTCGACCTCCTTAATCTCCACAACAGTCGTCGAACGTTAAAACCAATTCATCGACATATTTCAACAATTTCCATTCCGTAGTTTCGCAACGAACGGAAACCATATCACGGATGTCGGTTGCGCTGGCCCAACTTGATAAATATATAATTTCAAAATCGGTTTATCGTCGTCAATTGTGGTCTGGTATATCCTGTTTATTTAATCAGCAAATCGTTAATCTAACCGATCCTTCGTAATTATACAACCACGCGTCGCGCGCTCCGAGTGCGAGCGTACCGATCGTCGATGATACCATACAGCATTCCTCCGTTTTCTTCGAGACTGCGTCTCCTACTAACAATGCTCGAATGAAAGTCACTCGCTAGCACCTCCACAAATTTCATACTCGTGTGAGTGCGCGCGCGAAACGACACGCACGCCGTCGCGCCACGATGTGCGTCTCGCTCGGTGACTCTTCGCGGCGCGTAGTGGTGTGCGAAGCGTGGCCAACGCTTCGGGAATGAGAGACTCGCCTGACCGACCTGTTCTCTCGCTGTCCCTCAGTCGAGTGCTACGCGAGCACCTGAACGGGTTGGATAGCGCCGATGCTGCTAACTATTCGGCGTCGCGTAGAGTGTACCTTCGATGAATAAGCAGCAGTGTTTTGTTCCGTGTGATACTCGTCGCGTCGGACGCATCGAGAGGAAGTTTCTGGCGGGTTGGACATTTCGAAAATTCCAAAATACGGAGAATCCGCGGGAATATACGAGTACGATCGGAAAAATGATCGTGCAGTAACTCAGTGACAGTGTCCAATCGCCGTCGGTCAAACTTTCTATAACACGTACATACGTTACACGCGAAGTAGAAGGTTCGAACGGACACCGAACGTTGAGAGAAGTGTTTGCGGATACCGCGGGAGAAACTATTAATTGATGGGTAGTACGAAATTTTCAAGCGAGAGAAATTTCAACGACAACCAACCGAACGACGCGTACCGACAACTCTAACGATTACTTATCGAAAACAGCAGACGATCGACCCGGATCAGAGGAGTTAATAACCGTTGGCGATTGCAATTCTATTAGTTCTAAATGAAAGTGAATGTAATATGCTACGCAATGACTTTGTTTATCAACGTGAACGGTAAATATCACGTGTTATTCTCATCGTTTCGTCTCGATTTGTTCTACCATTCGTTATAGACACCTCGATACGCGTAGCCATGTCATATCGAAATAACTGAACGACGACGCGCCGCTTACAGTTGACTCGCAGCATCGTTCCTCGATATTTTCGGTATCGATGCGTTCGAGGAACGACGCGCGAATGAGATCACGAGTCGAAACGCCCTGATTGGTCTGATCCTTATCAATCATCGAGTTTACGGTACCGCGAAAAGATACGATCCTGTTTTACGGAATTTCATCATTTTCCTTTTATTTTCGCTACAACCTTTTTAAACACGATGCAAACCTATTTGGCATCAACTTGTGCCCGCGCTATTCGCTTTGCAGACCTCGAAAATTTCATTCGAAACTCGCCGGAACTCCTCTTCTGTTATTAGTTTTCGGTGAGATGCTACAATAGATAGAGTGAAGTTGACCTCTCATTTCTAAACATTTTTTTTTCCGCTTATTTTTCTCCACCTTTTTTTCGCCCACTTTTTTTTTAAACGCTGCAGAACTGTAGAACTATCATGGATGTTGAAATTTTTTATGTTCATTTCGAATAGCAACGTATGAGAATTCATACAGGCTGATCATTCGAATCAGAAGTTTTTTTGTATTCGTAAAAAAACCGTACCTATTAATTCGACGGATTTTACAGGTTTTCACAGCTCGAAGTGAATTTAGTTTTTTCCAATCGATCTACGTATATCCCAACGATTGTCTTATATTTTCCCAAATGAAGAGAGGATTTACATCGATTTTTTTATCGATATATTTTTTCTATCGTATAAAAATTCGATGACAAATTGTTAATTCACATCGAAAATTGGCTAATTGTTCTTGAGAAATTGTTTTTCATCGCGACGAACTTATCGGCACTTCTTTTATTAGAATAACGAATGTTTGCTGAGGGTTTTTTGTCGACATTTCTAGAAGTATTTTCGATGCTTGTACGAATACGTTTACTGGAGAGTAACTTAAGGAAAAAATTGTTCAGACTTAGGTTTAAATTTGCATTTAGATTCCATAAGCCTTGATCTTTAGTTTTTACATCGTAGAAAAATCAACAGCTTATTCTAAAATGACCCAGTTTTCGAATGGTTCACCAACCATAATTAGACTTTCCACTTTAAATAGCTTCCGCCTCAAACAATTTTCTCTTCGAACCCGCGATCCCTGCACAATATTCAAATGTCTCAAGTTAATAGCTTACGTCGTGTACGAGTGACGCGTATATCAACGCGAATGCACGTGTGTTGCCTAATACCGTAACTCGTAAACATTTTTTACAGGTGGCACAATTTCGACAAGTAAATATACGGGATCTAATCCTTCGACACAATTTAAAGCTGTGTTAATTTCAAGGTCAATAATCAACATGTAAATATACACATCCTTGCTCGGCTCCTTTGAAGTGTTTCGAGGTGGAATTTGCCATCTTTGAATTATATACGTGTATAGGTAGGATAAAGTCGCCAAACAACGTTCCCTTTTCATTGAAAAAAATGTGGACGAAGAACTATTACACGTAGGTGTAAAAATAGAACTATTACATGTTTTAAATCATACGTAATAACAATTCGTTTTGACAAAACTTTCGTTTCCAACGGCCAAGCACATCGATATTTAACCAATTTCCATAACGTATATTTCAATCGTAAATGCACGTCGAACAGTTTTGTGCTTTTTTAAATATCTTGTAGGATTATTATTTCGCTTGCGCTTTTTTACTATAGCCGACTAAGATAAACAAATTTATAATTATTATACCGAAACTTTGCGGCGTTATGTGGAGAAAAAAAATGATAGGGGACAAAATTGTATGGATTGTGTGAGAGAAAAAAGAGAAAAAACATGGTTTAGCGTACGTATACGCGTGAACACGTGAGATTTATTTTTACACGATCGAATGAATCGCGCAGAGGCAAAAGATCGCGACCGATGCCAAGCAAAATTCGTAACATCTGTCGTTGGCTATCGTAGATCGTTGCTCAGGCATCGCATCATTCGTTTCCTCAAATCGAAGTAATTAACGACCCTATTAAGACATCGTCGCGTAAACGTGCATCAATTGCAAGTGTTATCCACGCGACTGGTATTCGTCTAATGGTAAACAGTATTGTTGATTTTATTTTCTTTCCTGCCCTTCGCACTGAAATAGGCACGTGTGTCGAACGATAAGCTCGTGTCAAATAAGTCATCTGTAAACTTGAAGCCTAACGATAAATTCAAACTCTATCGCACCAATGTCCGACCTCCGTTCATTTCCTCGTGGTTGGTGATTCGATCGCGTGCAAAAGCGTCCCAAGTCTCGTCCCAATATCCAAACCACGCGCATCTTAATAAGATATTTCGAATGTACCAAATGAATTGTCCTGGGGCATAACGTGCGCCACTAGTTACGTAGCGAACAGCCAGTTGAACGCGTGTTCTGGAGAAAACCTTTTCTTCGTAATGTTTCTCATGGTGTTTTATTGTACAGCCTGCTTTTGTAAGTTTTAAGAGATCCGTGCAATTTTCAAAATACAACACGTGTATTATCGATATATCGAACGTCTAATTCTATAGTGGAGTAAAAATGAAGTTTAAGATAAGTAATTTGAAAAAAAACGTGGGAAACTAAAATAAAATCAAGAGAGAATAATCAGGAAAACAATTACACGTGTAATAAATCTGACTTGAGTGAAATTAATTGAAAAACCTAATGTTTGTTGAAAAATTAAAATGTTCAGTGACACCGTTTTTATAAATATTAAGTCCATTTTATGCGGTAAGCAAATCTTATTTGACAAATACATTGCTTGCTCGGATAATAACGGTATGGTATTGTTACCAGCAACACATTTTCGAATACCGTTTATTTTGATGTTTGAACATCAAACTTTCGCGATGATTTGAAAAAAAATCAAATTTTATCAGGAATTCGAGTATTACGTGAGTACTAAATACGAGGCGGCGGGGGGTCTTCGGTTTGCAGATTTTCGATGACGTAGGGGCTGGGGGGGCTGCACGGTGATTACGTCAGCAATATTTATTTTTTTATTTTTTCAAATTTTCTACGAATTTTAGTCATATGTATGCGACTTGAACGCTTATGGCAACCCTGATTATCTATCCTCGGTAGCGAACGAAACGCATCTTCAGGGTTTTCCCGGATAATATGGATGCGCTTACTCTCATAGGAACGAGTGACAGAACCGAGTAGAGAAATTACCGCCAATAATTTGCTTGAATAAATATTATGTGCGTGAAAGTACCGTATCCTAAGTTTATTTCAAGACTTGATAACTGCTGCTCATGAATCAATAAAGAAACGAGAGCAGATTAAAAAAATGTATAAATGGGGGGGAGGAGGGGGGGATAAGAGATTTGCTTACTTATGCTGACATGGGGGAGGGAGGTTAATAATTGTAAAAAATTTGCTTACCCAATACTTGAGCGGTCCCTTTACCTTAATGAAAAATAACAAATGTTAGAGGTACTTGAGAATGATTTACCTTCTATGATTTTTAATTAATTGCATTTTTTTCAATTATGAAAATTAGTGTTTTTTCAATTCTTTCATTTTTTCATATCATTTGCATTGATAATGTGTGAAAAATGTTGAGATGTAATTAATATTAATATTTCATACTTCTTTTTTCTTCAAGTTTGGACAAAATGTACAAAAGTTAATCCATTCTTTTAAAAAATGTTAATAATACCAAATAAACAATTTATAGGAGAAAAAATCCTTCGATAATTAATTCAGTATCATATTAATAAATATCCTTAATCTTATCTTAATTTTTTAATCATTTGATATAAAACGTTACTGAATATTCCAAACTTTTGGTTGGGAATAGCACACCTTAACCTCCTTAACTAATAAAGTTCATTGTAAACTGATCGCCCACATTTTTAATCAAGCCGAAGCTAAGTCGAGTTTCTAAAAATTTATCCAGCCAATCGAGGGCTGAGTTAACGGTTAATTTCAGAATAAATGTGTTTGTAGTGCTACTTTCGTGTTGCGAAATAAATAGTAGACAACGCATGGAGTTGTATTGTACATTACATTGGCAAACTTAAGGTAGATATCGCGCCGAGAGCATAGTTTCAGAAAATTCCAAACTTTTATATACTTCTTAAGGATATTAAAATACACCGGCCATTAAAGTTTGAAGCTGATTGACTATCTCTAAGTCGAGATAAGCATAATTAAAGTTCGGATCATTAACACGGAGAATAATAGGGAGCATCCGTTTATAGGAGTTTATTAATTCCAACGAAAAAAGCTAACAGTCCGAAACTGGCCAAAAACCGAGTTGAAATTGGTGTTTTTGTTGCGATTGTTTGAAGAAAAAAAAATACTCACCATCTCATTGTTGAGATATAACAATACCCAGTTCGACGGGCCGGCAGGTTGAAACACCGAGTTGAACATAGCAACGTCTCATCGAGTACGGTATTGGAGAGAAATTATGGCTTACCGTGCTCTTAACGCGCGTATGATCCAAAACTTTTATACAATATCGTCGCGCAACCCTACCTTAAATGAGAAATACTTTGAATATTCCATAGATCGGTATCGCAATTGCGAATAATTTTATTATTATCGTACGACGTACAGATATAATTTGAAAGTTTGAAGGATTCACTATCCTTTGCAACGGATTAAATACGTTTTACCAAAATAGACGGAAACAGCACCCGATCGTGATGACGATTGAACCTCGAGAACGAGTTTGTAATATCTGGAAACGAAAGATTGATCGGGTATTGAAGATTGGATTGTATCGGATCGTCGTTAATTTCATTCATTTTTCTACGATTCTGTCAACTTATGTTTCTGATGACGAGTTCGAAAGACGCACCTGTAACGGAAACACCTAACGAAAACAAAGTGGTTCGAATGAAGAACTTATTAGTTTAACATAAGAAGCTTAAGGCCGAGAGTAATGCGAACGCGACGGAAAACAGACTTCGTCCTCAACTAGATAACAGAGGTTAGAAGAGACAAACAGACAATTAGCCGAATTGACACTGACCGTTATTGAGAGAGAGCTCAAAAACATCAGGTACCCTTGTTACCCTTGACAATATTGAGCAGTTTCAAATTCAAAGTTCAGGAATAGCTAACAAGGCATTGTTAGCACCAGCCAATGGCAATAATATGTTTGCGCGAATACCAAGTCATTTTCAGTTACGCCAAATTTACATTGGTTTACCTACATTTTATAGAGAAAACACAATAATATTGAAAAATATTTGATACGAAAATGTGTAACTTTGAATCAAAGAATTCTGGTATGATGCTCGTGTGATTCCATTTTCGTGCGATGAAACAGTTAAAACGGCATTTTTAGAGGAATTCTATTCGAGTGAGATTCAAGACAGAATTGGTGAGGCGGGGTTTTAACGGTCATAACAAACTATTACGAGATTATTTTATTTAAGGAGGTTGAGGTGGGACACTTCCAACCAAAAGCTTGGAATATTGTCATTCAGAAATATTTGGTGTCGAATAATTCAACATTAGACTAAAACTAACGATATTTATTATTATGATAATAAATTCATTATTGAAGGATTTTTCAACATTAATCAATTTTTATTTGCTTATTAATTAAATCAAAAATACATATTTTTCATCCCTGGATACAGTTTTTCAAAAATTGCTACAAATTTGACTACATTTTTAGACCTCTAGATTTTTTCGAATCGCATCGTTATGATAATACAGATTTTTTTCTTTTCACATACCGTTGGTGCAAAAAAACATACAGAGCACTAGACATCTGATGTTTGCTTTTTATTTTTACTGCAACTTGAAAAACTTTCAACTACACAAATTTTCATCATTTTAATTGAACCATTTATTTGTTTACTTTACTTCAACGTGATATACTTTGTTAATTTTCGTTTGAATACGTTTTCCGTTCTCCATCCGTTCTTTGTACTTTAATATACTACTCTCATCAACACAATTTCTCTTACATTCTGCCATTTCCCTTCCGCATACTTCACTGTGTTTAAAATCACCGAGCTCAGATGTACTCTGATTGCTTACTAGCAGCATTCCGGAAACTTATTGAAATACTGTTCTACACATTCGGAAGGAAATTTAACTAATAACTGGAGTGCCATAGGAGAGTGTCCTGCTTACCTCTCCCTCCATAGTAGGTAAAGACAAACTCGTCTCACAATCAGTCTCTCGATCCTTGTCGCCGTGCGTAGTTGAGAATTTGGAAGTTTTCCATCCCCTCTCCATTTCCGTGACGGTATTATTAGTGTTCAAGTCCATGGCACGTATCCTCTCAAAATTTCAAAGACATCCCCAAACAATAATGGCACGAATCCTTGCATATCAGTGAAATAAAGATCGGAAAGTAGCAGTGAATGAAACTGTTCTTTACGTGGAACTCAAACAAACAGAGGTACGGAGGGATGATCTTTTAACAACGTTAGAATAGACCTGGCGTTTATCTGCTGGAATATGTCTTGAATTCACATTGAAATACAATAATTACCAACGTAAGTTCGACGCACAGAATTGGGCACAGGTTAACGAATGAAAACTAGGGAATATTTCGTACGAGCTATGGCTATTTTACAGTGTATTTTAAAATCGTAGGGTACGCAAAATCGGAGTATTGGGAATGTATACAGCGACAAGAAGAGGATACGTTTGTATACGAGTCAATTTTATATGAAAAGTAATGATACGAGAACAAGATATGTCGCGACCCTAATCTCGGAGTAAATGACTCAAGTTTCCCAAGATCAACAATACGGTTTACAATTGAGATAAAAAAGTAATTTCCAAGTACAAAATGATTAATATTCAAAGAGAAAGGAAAGATATATCACACCTCAACATCACGTGGTTCGAGGTGTGGGAAATAATTCGTCAGGTAATCACAAGTCGAAGTTGTTCGGTCGACCGTCCTGGGAAAAAGAGTAAGGACAGTACCGAGGAACTCGGCACCCCCTTCGCTTTCTTATTTGAAGTTCCGAATAATGAACATTACCAATTAGTTTCAATTTATTGGTAACAGCCACGCAGTGATCCCGGCACACGTACGGATGCATCGTTATACGTACAAGCGACGGTGTACGAGTGGTGATTCTGTCACAGCATAGTAATAGCCACGCAGTGATCCAGGGGCGTTGCTCGTCTCCTCTAATTTTATTGGCGTATCCGTATTCGCGTTTTTATCCCATGTCCCGACTCCTCTCGGAATTCCAGAACCGTCCCAAACCCCCTCGACCCAACTCCTCTCAAAACTTCAGAGCCGTCCACGTACGAGTGAAAGATTATTTTCAAACTCCGGTGGTGGCGTACGGTATTTTATCGAAGCACCGATCGTTGTTTCGACGACCAGGTTTGGGGGGGCTTTGAAGTTTTGAGAGGAGTCGGGCTATGCTCGGGGTCACAGGGATTAACGTGAGCCGAGACGGGCTGTGCCCGATCTAGGCAACCATACGGCCACGTCGTCATACATACACGCGATGGTGTATCGTGCCGCGCCTGATCCTGTCACACTACAAGCTGAATAAAAAGACTTGGCTAGTCGCATGTGTTAAAATTCACATGCATTGGTTGGGTTGGGCTGGGTTGGCTTGGTAGTAACAGATAGTGGAACGGAGAAGAGTTGGGTTATCGCTATAAACACGTAAGATAATTTTGGAGAGGAGAAAATCTATCACCCGCGCGAGAGGATTATTACGAAGAGAAGACACGCCGCGTCCGAGAATTTTCGTAAGCGTGTAATAACCCGCGAGGAGTTTTTTTGTAAAACAACGACACGTCGAGTATCGAGTAATTGCGTGGATGGAAAGTGAATGACAAGACCTAAAGTGCACCCTCGAAGCTAACTAGTATCATCCTCTACGTTTTCGTGAAGCTCGCGCCTAATGAGGTTGAATGCCACGTTTGCGTTGTGAAAGGAACTTAATAATCTGATAAGGTTTAGTTGGCAATCGCGTCACTTATTTGCGAGTCCTAATCGGGCTTGCAAGACTTACGATGTTTGCCGAATAAAGAAGTTGCTTGTATCATTCGTTCGTGTTTCTATGCCTACTGCTAAATTCCTACTCTTTGCGATGCAACGGATTGGAGTTGGAATCCCAAGAAACAAACAAAGAAATAAATAAATAAATAATAAAAGATATTACTTATCGCGTTTGAGACGTTTTATCTTGACTAGTGATCGATCAAAGAGTACAATGCATCGTTGTACAATTGATAAGCGATTCGTTTCTCACCAGAACCTCTACCGTGTTACCCGCTATGATTATTATTCGTTTATTCAAAGCTCCAGCATCAGGTGTGTTGCGTAAGCCTCGCATGCCAAAAATGAGCGATCTGTGCTGTCATGCCGACGATATTTTGTCGATGTCTACTTCATCTACTCCATCGCGAAAGTATAGGTTGATCGGTACGGTAAAGAGGTGAAGGTGTTTTGACCTAGTTTTCTCATCCTCAAGAATAGATCACTCGTCAGAGCTGAGACAAAAAATCGCTAACCGAATCATAGTAACCGAGCTGTTATTTCATTGCTAGTAATTTCTGGGTAAACCAATAACGAATACCCAGTAACGGTTGCCAAAGTAAATCACTGTGCGAGATAATTGATTAACGAATGCCGACAAAATTCGTCATGAAGTGAATTGGCGATGAAACGGCCAGGAAACTATCGCTGATACGGATCACTTTTTACCCGCCAACAATGAGATGGACTATTCTGCTTGCCTCCTTAAGGAGGCTCTATCGAAGCTTCCGAGTCAAAATGATGTTCGCATTATCTGCTAGATTTCGATTACAGAATGGAAATAAAAATAATTATTTCGGTTTTTTCGTAATAGATTTACCGAGTTTCGGACGTTTAATTGATGGAAAAAACGATTTTGATGAAAAAAGACTTTCTACGATTCCGGCACTCATTTGGCGAAAAAGTTTAGCTGGCAAAGTCGCTGATCGGCAATGCGTGTATTTGAACTTGATGGAATGTGTATGCTGTTCAAAAATGTCAGCAAATTCAAATTCAAATTTATACACGTCTCATTTGGTTATGCGGGGTTGCCAAATCGTCTGTCAGTCAGTTTGTGTAGTCTGGCGCGGTCACAAACGAGTGCAATTAATATGATTTTTCTCTTTTACTTCATCGATAAGTCTATATGTAACATAGATCTATTTGTTCCCGTGAAATCTAACGGTTCGTGTGCACTTTTTTCGTTGGCAACAGCTGGGAGTATCGTGCAAAAATAAAGAAGACACCTAAAACTCGGTACCCCTTAAGCCGTAAGACACAACGCTGTGAATGGAAAAAAAATCGGTTTGTTCAAATCGGTTGTCTTGATTTGTAGTCGATGAATCGTTGCGAAATTTTTCTACAACTCGAACATAGGGTCAAACTCCGCATTCAGAAAATTGCATGCCGTTAAGTTGGAAAATAATTTACACGTGAGACGCGATAAAGCCTCCGCGATGAAATAATTCATTCCCGTTTTTTCATTTTGCAGAAAAAATGCCATAAACATTTTCTTTTCTTTTTCAAAAAACAATCCATCGCGCACAAGTTTAAGATTCCATATGAAACTGTTAGAGGATTAGGCCAGCGCGTAATAATTGAAACGTGAAGCTTTTTTGTTATTTCGAAAAATGGATAATATAGTCGCAAGCGTAACTTTTTTTCCAAAAATTGATCACCTTAGTTCGGTGATGATGTACAAAAAATAGATCGGACGTATGGTTAAATATTGCTGGTCTATAATAGCTACGGTGTGCCTACGGTGGATCGTTTTTTGTTTATAGTAGAACGCGACAGCAGGTACGATTAATTGGAAAAATGCAAAAGTAAAAAAATGAAAAAATCGTGTTCCGTCTTATCTCAAACCGTGATAGGTGAAAGGACCGTAGATTGCTGTGCGAATTGGGAACAGAAAACGGTGAATTTTTAAAAATCTGGAAAAAAAGGAAATTCCGGATCAAATTATCGTAGGTCATTCAATTATTCCCGTGTACAATGTAAAAATGACGAAAAAGTCCGATTATTTTTACTGTACTGTAACGGTGAAAGTGGATAAACCTGAAAAATGGATTAGATATGTAAATGTTTTTTCCTATTTTTACATAAAAATCTAACGTACAGGAAACATTGACGTTTCTACTGTAGTTGTAACAAACTTTGCCGTATTCTATAATAATAAATAATGAAAATACTGGTTGCGTCCACCAGATTCGGGGCGACGCGGAGTGGGATGAAATCGAAAAAAAAACTGGCCAAAACTCCTGGGACCTCAAATCCCATATTTTTTTGGGGTGCTGATCACATGAAAAATATTGACAAAATTCCAAGATGCTTTGCAAGTGATGAAAAATTGAGATTTCTAATGCAAATACGTAATCTTGCTGCTAAACATCCCGAAAAAAATGTATGATTGGGAAAAGGATGAAAATAAAATTATTCTTATTTCAAGTTACACATTTTAGGTTGGGAGTGGGTATAAAATAAATAACATCAAAACAACAACAACAAAATCCGGACATTAAAAATTGAGTTTCGCGTCGAAAAATCATAAGAAAATGTCATAGTTCAATGTTACGTTTGCGAATGGTTTGCTTTAAAATTGTTTTTCTCGAGCTATCGCAACTCGCAACAAACGATCCCAACAGATTCTGGTGGTTCACATCCTAAAGAAACTGACAGTGGCAACCGCAGCGCCGGATTCAATAGAATTTATACATGTTTTTCATTTGTAATATAGGAATTACTTACTTTTTACGACTGCTTATTAACAAGCCATTACAGTACTTGTTTATGTAGCGGAGAGCGGGGCTAAAAGTTTCGTTTTTCAATTAACTTCAAAGTTTGTTGATGAATCTTGGCTTTAGCATTAGTATTGCAATATTAAAATTGAATTATGGGTATAACATTGATATTAAGGCAGTTTTTGAGTTGTTATTCCTAAGATTTTTCTATAATTAATATACCAATACTCAAGGTCAGAAAATAACAACGTACCCCGAGTTGGAGCAAGTTGTTACGAGATCTATGAAAGGTATAATTTGTAAAAAGAAACCCTCATACATGATCCAATCAAATATGTACTCAAGGACTAGCCAACAATGTCGTACAGATAATTAGTTATTTTTGTTAAAATTATAATAAAATAAACACTTTTATGTTTTAACGCTACACTATAGTTTGTACTCAAGGCTTAAAGTATTGACCATTATATATTAATTAACAGCATAACAGTTAATTAGCCTTAATATTTAGGTCAGTCTTCAATCACACCAAAGAACATGAATGTTATTAATTATCTTCTTATTGGTTATGAATTTCTGAGACACAGAACCGGGTGATATTGTTCGTTTGTGATTACGCATGCTCGAAAAGAAAAGAAAATTACTGTATTGTTGATTAAATAAATTGGGGTAAGTTTTCTCGAGGTAACAACGTGGCCCTGAAAAAAGGAACATTCAGCCCCAACGATATATGTCCACAAACAAGTAAATTAGAGGTTAGGTTGTAAAACATACGCGGCTTCCACGTCTTATATCCGGATATTTCATACATCCTTGCACAATAGCATCAAAAAACTAAATGTTCATCATTGAAATTCGCGAGCTATATCTAAAATACCAAATATGAAAATATTTATCAAAATATTAAATCAGTGACTCGCGCGCTCAGTTTCTGATGTAATGGACGCGACTGGCCTAACAATGATAGTTGCTGTCGGTGCGCTGCAACTGTTTGTTGCACAACGTATTTACTACATATATTGATGGCTTTTCCTCAGTGAACTTTTAGTCTTTCGCTTAAAAAATGTTTTTCGTGATTATTGTGCTTGAACAATGAGGCCACACCTCGAAATGGCCCAGCCATATCGGAACGAGCGCTTCGAAGAAACTGACGACGATTTGAAGTTGGCACCTCTTACGACAGTAAAATCTCGTCTAGGAAACGTTGATATTGGATGACTGAAGCTTCTCGCGTTGACACTGATTTACCTATGAAATTTCGGGTTTATGTTCGCCGGTATATCAACAATATATGCATGAGTTTTCCTTTTTTTTTTTGGACGATTAAATTTTTGGGGTTTCAGCCAGGTTTTGTCAATTTCGCCCCGGCGTGCGACGCTGCAACTTAAAAAATTATTCGTGCTACCGACAAATTTTTAATTTATGTCAAGAAGTCGCCTAATTCTTTCTATCGAATTTAACAGCAAAACTTAATGAAATTTTTTCCAGTGTAGTGTACGATGCTATGGTCCCATTGTCATCCACTTGAATGAGGCAAGAGTCGAAAATTCATGCATGCGATCGTGAAATCAGTTCGCCGGAGATTTAATTCGGTATTGCGAAATGTCATATTACCACACGACAATGCCAAGTGTTCTCATTATTACGTCACGATATGATTAAAAGAGGTTCGTCAACTGTGTTCGTCAACGGAGGAGCTCGCCACTCTGCAAAATATGTCGTGCATAATTTTATTCTATTGACATAATTATCGCTGAATTTTTTATTAATACGAGTGATTTTGTTACACGTAGCAAAATACAAAAACCGCAAAAACCTACTCGATTATACGATCATTTTTCAGCTTACAAGGAGAACCCACGGTCTGGGAAATGAAGTTCGGGATGACGCTTTGCGTGGTAATAGTAGGGCCCGAAACTCATATTATGCTAAATCCATAGGACCCCGTAGGGTCCCAGTCCCGAGAAAAAGGGCCTCAAAGTTTGTGCAGCAAGTTATATACTTAAAAGTTTCGTGTCTAGCTAAGCGGCCCACCAACCGATGCGGTACCCAGCCAAACTGGTAATCCGTACGTTCCGTATTCGAACCTCCGTTAGATCACTTTTTCTTTTTTTTTCATAAATTTTAATTTATATGCATTTAAGTTTGTAATTTATTTAATATTACAATGATAATCGTGCAAATATCGTTATACATCGTAAGAATGTGTATGATCGGAAATATTGTGTATGGGAGAATAATGAAGTAAAAAAGAATGGAAATTATATTTGTAGTTATATTTATTCATAATACAATTTTCTTAAATTATTCACAAGCACCCGATCGATAATTATCATAAAAACATTCGAAGCAAAAGATATTCCGGCAATGTGGGCAACAAATAAATGATGTCTGCTAACGTGTACAAGGAGTTTTGAGCAGGTCTATTGAAAAGCAAACTTCGTTAACATTTCTACAAAATTTTCTGTTGTCTGTTAATTTTGAGGCGAACCACGCGTATTGAAGCATGTCACTAAAAAGCGGGAGATGATAATTGGTGGTGAACTATCGAATGAATTTTTATGCAATCTTTCCGGGAAGTAATTTCTTTTTCTTTTTCAACCAAAGTGCTATGGGGGTGCTAACCAAGCCCTATGGGGTCCTATGGCTTTAGCATAGTATGATTTTCGGGCCCTAGTATTACCACATAAAGTCTCATCCCGAACATCATTTCCCAGACCGTGGGTTCCCCTTGTTAGTATCGATGTTTTTTTCTCATTTCCTAACAAGTACACGTACGGAAGCTAGACTCACCGATTCCGATAAAGCAAGGATTTTCTCTTAAAATATGGAAAAATATTAGACATGTATTTTTTTTATGCGCCAAGGTTTAAATTTAAGGCTAAAAACCACCCCTAGAAGAGCAAATTTTGACATTCCAGGTCATTCAACTACATATAGCCTAATTACCGTGGATAGCAAAAGAATCATGGTTGGAAATGAGAAAAAATGTTGAGAAAATTTAAGGTTTAAAATTTAATAATGAACTGTTAAAAAACTACTTTAAATAAAATAACGTGATTTTTTAATAATTAAGGGTGCTTTTTACAGTTAAGGGTGGATGTTTGAAAGTTTGATTTCCAAATTTTTGGAAACCTTACATTTTCTTGACATTTTTTCTCATTTCCAGTCATTATTTTCTGGGGGTGGTTTCTGCCCTTAAATTTCAGCCTTGGTACGTAAAGGAAATAAGTGTCTAATATTATTCCGTATTTTTTAAAAAAAACCTGGGTTTATCGAAATCGGTGAGTCCGGGTTCCGAATGTTTGCTTGTAGACAATTCGATTGATTCGTAGATGCTCAAGACTTGATAAACTTGATAAGTGGACAAAAACGTGTAGAAAACTTTGGAATAGAGGCGCAAGATTAAAAAAAATGTAGCCTATTTTCAATATTCGACAATAAAATTATAAAATTTCAGGTGTTTTTTAACTGTATATTTGAAAAAATTGTAAGAATTTTCTCTCAGCCCCGCTATAATTTTTGTTCATTCTTTCTATCTCCCCCCGAAAAATTGCGGTCATCTAAAGTCGAATATTCGTTTTCCGACGCTTCTTATCCATAAGTATTCAAAAATCGTTTGAAACTTCTAGTACACGCCTATTTTTTTTTTGGACATCCCCTACGCTCCGGGTTAATTTGACCCTGTCGACTTTTTGACCGACCTCAACTTCGGAACTAGTGAACCTTTTCATTTAAAATAATGTAAAGCTATAATTGGACTAATGTTCGAGTCCTATTTAAGTATTAGAATTGTCTTGAAAGTCTTTAACACACTCAAAAAATTCCTGAAACATTTTCTTCTTGAAAATAATGAGGTCTTATTGTTAGACAAAAAATCGTATCTCATTTAAGGGAAGAGATGGGTGTAGAGGCGTGCATTTCGCTCGATTTTCATGATTTTTTGTTGTTTTAGCGAATGATTTATTCTATATTTTTGGAAATGGGCACATAGTTTATTTATATTTCGAATAACACCAAAAATCCTTTCATTTGGATGATTGGAAATGGCCGATGTACGCTACATTCTTTTGGGAAGGTTGCAGCGAGACTTCTGGATCGGCGGACATCGTAGCATTGGTTCTATTGATCTGAAAACGAAAATCAAAATTATACACGATTAATAATATTATTCAGGTAATATTCTCCCGCAATTTGTGGCAACTTAATTAAGACGAAAGGCAGGGTTAGTTAGTCTATGATACCACTAAGCAATTAAAGGTACTTGCGACCCGGGTTTCAAAGTGTTTCACTTCATCTTCAGGCAGTAGTTGAGTGCTGCGAAAATTTGACAAACGCCGGCCGAGGTGTTATTGGTTCGGCCGTCACTGAAGCACTCTATAATATTATATTTCGTATACGAACCTCAAACAATATGAAAAAAATGGGCAAACGAAACGGCTTTTGAAAATAATTTAAATCTCTTACCGCATTTTTGATGATTTTAGCTGCAACAAAGTAATTTTCGTAACAAATTTTGGAAAATATTTAGGTTCGCGTAGAAAGTAACATCATTGAAAAGATGCGCGCAAAAGTTCAGGGAGATCGATCAATAAGTTTTTAGTAATCGTGCCCACCGATTTACAAAGTATAGTTTCGGGAAAAACGCGGTTGAAGTTTGATCGCATCAAAATTCAATGCTCGTAGCGACTCACCATTAGTCCATCGAATTTTCGTGCATGCGGGCGTGCTGACCTAGGTGTTTCACTCTCATCTCTTTTGGAATACGAACTCATTTTTACAAAACTAAACCGAATAAAACTAACAGCAACGCCGGATCTGGCCTTCACTAACGTAATATAACATTTATACGCTATAACAGGAAAAATATTTGGAATTATGTTCTCAGAATTTGGTCACATATTCTTGAAGGCCCATGCTAACATCTAATGGAGAAAAAAGTGTTTTTTTTTCTCCAAAATCTTACACGTATATTCCGCCCTCAATTCTCGTACCGCCTTTTTCAAACGCTTGATTTCTATTTGAAAAATGTAGTCGTTGCTTGAACGCGCGTCGTCAACGCAGCGGTACATGGCATCGTGCCAAATGATTGTATCACTGCCGAAATCGCATCGTCGCTGCCGAATTGTGAATATTCCAACGGGAACCAATATTTAACAACCGATGGAAATAATAACGACGGTGTTGGTTGCGAGGATCGGCATTGTACTTCAAAAATTCATTCAAATTTCTTCACGGCGATTAGTCGGTAATTGTCCTTTTCACGCTCGTATCACGCGTCAGCGGTGCGCATATGCAAATCGCGCGAAGTACGTTTCCCCGTCCTCGAAACACGCGATCAATGCTATTTACCTCTGTGAAATACCAGTTTCACGTTTCGTGAAAAAATTGCTCTTCGTTTTCCTGCCACGCGAAACACGGTCGCCGCATCGTAGCAGCTGTAACGCCGGAACAGCAAATCACCTTTGCCTCGCAATTAGATATTTATTTCACTGCACCGGTTCGCCTAAAATATGAAAACTAACCGCGTGCTATTCCGATAACGAATAATAGCGTAAAAAAAAATTGGCACCAGTAGTATAACCGGAAACGAGCTATTCGCGATGTGAAATCAACAAAACATTTTTCCCACGAATAAAAGCAACAACGAATCACTCCTTCGGATAACAAGACGAAACTCGATTCTATCACGAATACTAACACCAACAAATTCTTTATTTTGTTTTACTTGATAAATATTTGAAGGCTCGAAGACAATTTTCAATTAAAGTATATTTCACGAATTAAACGCGTCTACATATTTTCGTATTGACGCGTTAAGGCCCAGGCAAAAACTGGGATCGACAGCATCAAACTAAGTATGCCATTCATAGGCAAAGGGAGAAAAAAATACCTGTGTTTTCTATTTTGTCGTTTGCGATTGTTTTTAAAAAATTATTTAAACAATTTATGATAAAAGTTGTTATTTAAAAATACTGTTTGTATCAATCGATTGTACGGAAAAAATCATGGACAACGGTCGGTCATGGAAAATGGATCGGAAAGGAAAGAGACGCGATACCAGAAGTCCTGGACGATTAGTGTAAAGATGATTTTTCTTTAAAAAATCTGTTGTGAAAAGTTTGAACGCGTTTTTCGTAAAACAACATTTTTTCGGCTCAGCGGGGTGTTAAAAATTGTTTTATCCAACCGATTGGATAGAAATTTGGATATGTTTCGCTACGCGTCGATAGCTCTCGGCAGGACTGGGATATTTTTTTGCGTCCCTAACATTCCATTTTACAGTCTGATTTTGACTGAAAAAAAACACTTTTTTCTCGAAGTCCACCATTTTGACGTGTGCCATGCTAGCAGAGCCATGTTGCAATATTGAATCGCGGATAGCATCAAAATTAGGTGCTCGTTAGGTACTAATTAGGTGCTGAATGCAAAAATTGGGTGCTCCATTTCTTTCAGGAGAAAAAGTCGATTTTTATGTTCTGCTCGCTTGACGTCAAGCTAGCGGAACACTACCAGAAAAACAACTAACGAGTCGTTCCTTATAAATGCGGTTTGCGGAAAAATGAGGTGCTTTTCAAGTGATTTTCAAGTGCCCCGTACGCAATCTTGGTGCTCGATTTTTTTCACGGAACAACTCATTGCTAGTTTTTGTTCCCTTCGGCGTTTCGGCGCCACACCGGAGCGCTGTTGATAACGGATGGAGAATCAATTGTTGCAGAATTTCATTGTCGGTAAAATAAGGTGCTCTTTGAGCACTTAATTCTACCATCAACGGTATTCTGAAATGATCGGATTCTGTACCCAGATATTCCGATTTTTGCGCGAAAAAATGGAGCACCAGAATCTTGGATGCAGTATTTCGAAAGCCACCGTACCATTAGAACTGTGAAGCTGGCTGAGCCATGTCAGCAGACCATCACGAAACCGATTCACCTTTTTATTGCTTACTAATTGCTAATTAATTGCTCTAAAATGGATTTTATTGCTCCAGCCGATTTCCGGAAAATCGGGGTCAGCTAGCGTAACGCGAAGCTGGCAGATCCATCGGTAATACAAAATTACACGAGGAGCATGAAAGTAACACCAGAATTTATTGCTATTTGATTGTTATCGAACCAGAGCCCCGCGGATTTTTTTATCCTTTAACTGATCGTTCGGCGTGAAATGAATTTTTTTTACATGCTCCAAGCTCATTGCGGAAAAATTGGAGGCAGCTGATCCAAAGCGACGCTAGCACATTCGTATAGGAATCTGTGAAAAGCGAACAGTGAAATTTCAGCGTTGGAAAAAAGTAGGTCGCTCCCTGATTTTATTGCTCGAGCAGAATCGCGCGAAATCAACTCGAAGCACTTTCTGTTCACCCGTGGAAGCCCCTAGAATTTATTTCCGGAGTTATTTCGGAAATAACTCCGGCATTATTACAACTCTGGAAATAAATTAAAAATTTATTTCCGGAATTGTTTATATCCGGAAGTGCTTCGAGTTGATTTCGCGCGATTCTGCTCGAGCAATAAAATCGGGGAGCGATGTACTTTCTACGGGAAAATGGAATTATCGGGCATATTTTGAAAAATGTCCATGCTTCTACCGAAGAGATGATGTTGAAATTTTTCGGGATCATTGTTTCAGAAAAAATTTCTTCGTTAGAAATATGGAAATTATTCAAAATATGCCCAATAATTCGATTTTCCCATAAGACTACGCGTTCATTTTTTCAATAATTTTTCTCACAAACAAGCTTTCTCGGAATGCCAAAGTTTGTACAGCAAGCCGAGACGACAGATTGCTACGCATCTACAAAGTTCGAAGCACGCCGCTCTCTGTTTTCACTTTTTGGGCAGAACTCCGTAAAAATGACGATCGTCGTTTTTATGAACTCATTGGACGCACTATCGTAGGAAAAGTAAAGGATCCGAATACTGATCAGCCGAATACTCACAGTTCCTTGGTTAACGGTGTCGCTCGCGGTTGCGTGACTTCGACTCGTAACATCAATCATCACGGTTGGCTCATTTTCTACCACTCGCGTGAAATTAGCTTGACGAAAGCGACGTGTTGCATGTGTCGTCACTACACGGGACTCGGTGACGCGCAAACAGTCGGATCGCACTCTTCTAATTACCTTCGCATCGGATCTTTGCATCGCGATTATTCGTACTTCAGTCGTAATCGCAACTTCTCCAACCCTCACGTTCGAATGTGGCCACATTTTACCAATGGAAATCTGAAATAACGTGGCGAGCTGGAAAAACGAAAAATAATTTATTTGCCTCCTAATTTCGAAAACATTCTGAGAAAGTTGAATATTACTAGAAAAAAGATTTTCAATTGAAACCAATGATCTTCGTATTACGAACGTAAAATATTATTTTTAAACATTATTTGGAACGAAAGCTTGAACTTGAAACATGTGTATCGTAACGCGCGCGTCGTCGAGGATCTGCGAGCGGAGTTCTGAAAGCTTCGGGGGGAATTGCAATTTTTTTCAAATTTATTTTCACTATCGGCGAAAAAAATTGCGTGGGCAGCTAACGATAGCTACATGCTGAATATCCGTTGACGCGATTGCTACTCGATGCAACTGAATTATCATATGGAATGTTGGATCAATTTGAGATCGCTTTTTGCAATGCTATTGGATTTCGTCTTGAAGAAGTTTTTCAGGATTTTTGACGAGTAAAGCAATGTACAGTTTTGTAGAGAAAACCGTGGAAAATTTTACAAAGTTTGAGAGGAAAATTTCTCAATGTTATCACGCGTTCCTACGGGAAAAGGCTACCGGAAACAGAACGATCCTTTTTTCACATTAAATCGAGATTAGACACGATATAACTACGACTCGAAGTAAACTGGAAGGACCGTACTTTCTGATAAAATTAAGTCCACGCGGTGAGAATATTCTACTAATTTTTATTTGTCTCGCAAACCAATTTTTACTATGGTACATATCACTGGCCAACTTTATGGTCATACTACTAAATTCTGCAACGGCCCATAGTAATTTCAGGTGCGAGTGAAGTTAGCTATAGCATGTGAAAAAATTAAAATGTCCCATAATAAAATACGTCGTAGCGCCGTTTAAAAGATTACCTTGTATTTGAATGAAAAAATACGAGATCTATTCCGAGAACTATACATTTTTACGGGAGCAGCCCAAGTTTAGAGGCAGTGGTGGTGGGTGCAATCGGAGATAAAAATGATCATCGACCATGCTGATTATGCTTCTTTCAACCTATATGCAATCAAACAATTCTGATTAAATTACACTAACAATTGAAATTCAAGATTAACAACGATAAGAAATCAGTTCTAAGAATAATTGACGTATGAAAATGAGAATGGAATAAACAGATGGTTAATTTTTCTCAACCCTGAGAAAAAAATTTAACCAAGACTTCGGCATATGCAAGCGTTACTCGTTCATCGGAAAAAACTATAACGTGCAATAGAAAAAGATTATATAACTGATAGACATTAAATTGAATAGTTTGGAAAATGATTGATAAACAACGATTTTGATAAACGAAAACAGAATTATCACGACTTTGTTGTTGTTAGTGGCGTGGTGACAAAATCGTTTGCAGGTCAAGTCGATAAGCTAGACTAGTTCTCATTCTCATTTTTTGATTATTCACCGATGATATCGATTTACATTGTTAGTGCAAAAATCGTCCTCCCACTATCTAATATTTTCACTTGTATTTTTTCCCCAGGTTAAGCATTCCTTTTGATCAAATGCAGAAACGTGGCCACTTCCAGTGGCCTTCTGGCAAAAGACGTGACACAAGGAAATAGCACGCGTCACTACCTTCGCGCATGCGTTTACTACGGGACATATCGAAATTTGACAGCCACTATTGAAATTAAAAAACCAATATGTACGACAACGGAAAGAAGTCTTCTGGAAAACGTCTATATCGTCAGGTTAACAAGTTTCCTGTAATACTATGTATTTCATTTCACTATGGGCGCCGAGTGGGCGCATACCGAATTAACATTGAGCGCCCAATCAAATTTTGACCCATGGTAAATTTTACTACGGTGCTCTAGGAAAAATTGATAGGCAGACTTATAGTATTTATTTTTGAACACGCTAGAATTTTAGTGGTCAGTTTATGGGATTGTAGCCTCTCTCGAACTACTATGGTCATTAGTAAATATTCACAGATTTAATGTGATATTTGGTCATTTCTATTGTAAAATTCTGGATAGTGTTATTAAAATCGAACTCTAATGCGCGACCATAGTAAATTTCAACAGGAAATTTTCACCGTACAAACATGAAACCCGTGGAAAATACTCAAATATTTACGATAACAGAAACAAAAATGTGAACGCTTCCGGCTGGTTCGATAGCTTCCATATTGTCTGGGGAGGAGCACGCACGATTTGAACGAGTGATTGAAGCTTATGATTTACAGTTTACGGAGTTTAATGTTATTGTTTAGTTTTTGGTAGTCGTGCGAGTAAGCTGACGCGTTTGTTCCGAGTTATTAGTATGAAATACCTGCGTGAATATTTTGAAATGCTTAATTCAGCCTCCGATTTTATTTGGCACGTGCTTGTCTGCTTGTATATAATTTTCTATGTAGTTCGACGGTTTTGTTATTTAAGTGAACTTAAGTCTCCGGAGTCTGACATTTTTCATCATTTCCATGAGTTATGGGGTTTTAAAAATAGGGCAATTTTTTTATTTCCAAATTCATTCATTGTCTGCTGTCATTTTAACGAAACTGGCGAAAAATCATAAAAACCCTATAAACCCCATTGTTTATGGGGTATTATGGAGTTGGGTAGGGTGCTGTAACACGTACAGACGCGCGCGCCCGTTCCTAGTCATACCCACCTACACGCGCGTTTTCGACAAATGATTCCAAAAACACCATTTTATTGTGTTTTCGATTTTTCATGGTGCGCCACCGTAATATTGAATGTTACACCATTGTTGACCGAGTGATGAGAAACACTAGAAAAAAAAATTGGACCTGCTGCTCCAATAATGAATAATGTCTTATTTTATTAAAAATAACCCTACCTTCAAAACCCCATAACGCATGGAAATAATGAAAAATGTCAGCCTCCGGCGCGGCAAATTCACCGAAGACGTTCATAACAAAAACAAATTTCGGCATCGAAATTGGTGTGCTGCCCCTGTTCTACACCATTACCAAATATTATTGTGCTTAAGGGGAGGTGCTCGATTCTTTTTTGAAAAAAACATTTCCCGGCATTTATTAGCGTATATTTGAAAAATTGTACAATATTTTGGTCGAGCACAAATTTTTTAAAATGGCGGCTCCAGCGCTTACCGAAGAAAGCCGCGCGCGGCGGTAGTCCGTGTGCGCGGGGCACTCTACAACCCTGCCAAATGATCCGAAATGAAAAACCAAATTCTTTTTTAAACTAGATGGAATTTTGGAGGCCAGATGAATTTCCGATTGTGAAAACCCGTTTTGACAAAAAATGACGTTCACTTGAACAACAAAACGCTGGTTTTCCTTTTTTTGTGTTTTAGAGTAAAAAAAAAGTCAATAAAATTTCTTTGCAGAAAAAACGCTTCCAAATAGCCCCTTAAATTGAATAAGCTTCGGTTTGATCCATCAAACATCGAAGTTGGTCCAGTCGTTAAAGCGGAAGCGTGCCGCGCGCCTGAAAAGAGATGTTTCGAGAAAAACGCGTTTAAAATTTGACGAAGAAAAAATTGTACGTAATGCTTGGTTTTCAACACGCCCACTCAGCTATTCCAGCAGCATATAGGGTTCCTTTCTCATCTTCAAGACCCTAAGGATGAAAATAAAGCAAAAAAAATTGTTTTTTTTTGTCGATTTCGACTAGAACCACCCGTTAAGGAAAGGGACCACTTTGTTGGTATTCAATAAGTCACTACTGCCATAACTATTCAAACTATTCAATTAGAAAATTGTGTTTCTTAACTATGTACAAACTGGTCCCTTGCCAAGCGCAATCAGAAGTGTTGATTGATGTTAGAATTAGACAATCGTTACCTACTTCATAATTGTTGTCTTTTTTTATATAACAGGTAAATAAAAGAAGGACGATGGCTTATGATCGTAAGTTATGAGTAGTATTTTGAGACTGGCTGATTGTCATTTGTTGAAGTTAAAACTCGGAATACATCTTTTTCCAACTTTTATCAGTGAACTTGTTTCATTTTATCCCACCTACACGACTTACGAGTGGTTTATTGTTCATAGGTCTAAACATAACGGTCCACTGATAATCTTATTTGTAATATTCAACGATTCTAACGCGTATAGAAAAGTTTCGATTTCGGAAAAAGAAAACAGGTTTCGGTCGGACACTAAACAGAACTTCACTAAAGTACTCGGGAGTGAAGTAAATGTTTTTATTTTCTGATACAAAAAATAATAAAACCGAAAATATCCAACTTTTTTGTTATTGTTTAATTAAGAATACTTATCTTGAAATTTATTACTACTGATTTGGCCGTCGGTTGAGAAAATTATTTTACAAAAACTTCGCTCATTCGCATGACCTCGGAATACATGAATGAGCTTTCTTAGGTGGATTGATCGTGGATAAGAACGTTTATCACTCTGAAATTGAAGGACTGACGTTTTACGTTTAGTTACTATTTTTATGTTTGGATGTTTTATCCAAACTGGACGAATAAAAATGTACGAAATATAAAGATTAATTATGTTCTATCATTTTTAAGAAATAACCAATGCAAATGACAGCAAAAATGAAAGTAAATTAATTTTCATAGTTAACAAAAATGTGATTAATTAAAAATCATCAAAAATAAATCATTCGTAAGCAGTTTGAATAATTGTTATTTTTCATTCAGTTCCCTAATAAAATTAAAATTTCACGAGAAACAATCGCGAAATTTCGGTATCCAACACGGTTAAATTTCGAATGAGTGTCATTTTGTTTTTATTTATTCTGAAAAAAATGTGCGCGTATAGTAAATTTCTATTTATATTCAAATAGGATTCCTAAAAATTGTCAATTTTGCGTAAAAAAATTCTCAACAACTTACCTATCAAAATAGATTTGGACAAAATAATTGTCATGTTTTACGTTTAACGCCTCGATATTACTATGTCGAAGTATCGAAGATTTCAAAAACACGAAAGATCGCCTCACTTTCGGATTAGTTTAAAATTGTTTTTGATAGGATAGCGAAAATTGCATGAGAAATAGAAGACAACTAAAACCGGGCTTGTCGAGACACCGCAAAAACGGCGGTATAAAATGCGAAACAAAAAATTGTTTAAAAAGATGGATTCGATACTTCATTGAAAATTGATAAAAATGTTCAATAGGGAAGGCTTTTCTTTATTATTTTTTTTCCTTCTATTTCTTTCTTCGCGTATCTCGTAAATTTTGGCAGAAAAACAACGTCGAAGCTACAAAATGGAAGAATGTTTCGTATCTATGCTACTTACACAATTTATTAGGTCATCGAACACTTCGTTGAACACGTTTGGCTCGTAAAAAAGGCATGTTTTGAGAATTTTACAGCCAAATCGCAAAACCCAAAGGTCTTTTTAGGTCTGCTAAACTCGCAAATGTTGTTCTCGTGTACCGAAAACTAACGAGGCTACGACGATAGAAATATTATCACGTGTCAGTTTTGATGAACCTGTATCTTTTAATTACGATGAA
Organism: Arge pagana; assembly: GCA_963969455.1. Classification (NCBI taxonomy): domain Eukaryota; kingdom Metazoa; phylum Arthropoda; class Insecta; order Hymenoptera; family Argidae; genus Arge; species Arge pagana. The sequence goes on from CAXAKQ010000148.1 coordinate 277,531, forward strand.
AGCTAAAATTAGCCGACGTAGTCCGAAAGCCAGGCCTGACGCAACGGAACGTAAAATGATTCGGCGTTACGTCAGCTCTCGCACGATTTTTTACAATACGAGGCGAGGATGACGTAGCTGCTCGTTACGTGTTCCCGCGGAGAGCAAGGGGATGAAGCGACGGCGAACGCGCTAGAAATATGGGTGACGACGCGACGTCTAGGCGTCAAATTTGGACTGGCTCTCGAAAATTCCGTTACTCTTACTCATATTAACTCTCGAGGGGGCAAAACCATTTGGACTCCCAAAGATGAGTCATTTTTTATGAATTTTTCAAATGTGACGAAATCATCGCGTATTTTGAAATGTTGACATTATTTTCTTACAACGTTCAAATATTGAAAAATATACATATGTGTCCATACGCATACAGGTCGTTCCAAGTCGATTCAACGACGTTGCGACGGTGACCCTCTTTGATTTTTTTGACTCTTTAATATGTTTTTACAGATGTAAAAAGACTTTTTCAGCTAAATTTTTAGCTCTCCATCTTCATCCATTTCAGAGTTATTGACTTTTGCTTTAAAGATGTATATCTTTGACTATAATTATCATAATCTCACTTCATAGGCGGCATTCTTTTTCATTTTCACCGCGATTTCTGACAAAAAATTGCAATGCTTTTTCGGCTATTTTTAGTAAAAAAATATCGTTTTGCGTTCAATGGGACACTTATAATTTTTTTCAAAAAAATTCACAAAATTCTTCGTCTAGAAACAGAATTTTCGAGGCATAGCCCGAGACGGGCTTCAGATAAGTTTCTAATAATTCTAATTCTTTATTAGAAGTTATTTGAAGCCCGTCTTGGGCTGTGACTCGAAAATTCTGTTTTTCGACGTGGAATTTTGTGAATTTTTTGAAAAAATTCAACGAAAAACTAATTTTCTTACTAAAAATGGCCGAAAGAGCATTGCCATTTTTTTTCCAGCTCTTTAATTTTTTTGTCAGGAAGCCCGGTGAGAATGAAAAATAATGACCCTCTATAAAGTGAGATTATGATAATTATAATCGAGGTATACATTTTTGAAGCGAAAATCTATAACCCCGCAAGGGGTGGACATGAAGAGATAAAAATTTAGCTGGAGACTTCTTTTTACGCATATACAAACATTTCAAAGAATCGAAAAATCGCAGAGGGTCACCGTCGCAACCGTGGAATTCGCATGGAATGACCCATATACATAAAAGTTTCTCCGAGGAATGGAAAAATTCTCCCCAAAGGCAGGCTTGATATTTGAATTCTTCGAGACGCTCGATAATTTTTTGTTCTTCCTTATAAATAGCACCTGAATTTTTCTTTTGTTTTCTCCAATTAAAACTAGGAAAACATTTTTCGCACCTCTACCAAGTTGGAATGACCACTTGAAAAAAATCAATTTGGACTGGAACGGGAATTTAGTGCGCTTTTGTTGCTGATTTGTTGCCTCGACCCCGATTTGGTTGCTACAGCCGTTTCTCCGGAATCAATGGCGATGCCAGGTTGGAAGCAAGCTAGCAAAGCCACCGGAAAAAATTTAGTTGGAATGAAAAACGAATAGCCAAAATTTAGTGCTGTTTTGTCGCTGTACAGCCATAATGAGCGCGAGTTTGAAATATCAATCGTTACTCCGGAAAACCACCCTTCCCGAACTCGAAGCACTAATTGTTTCCGTTTGTTGGCCGCGAATCCTCTCACCAAATTTCTTACTGTCGATTTTCGACTCGAAGACACGAAACTGAATTTGTTGCTCGCGTTTTCAAGTCTCGTGACCCCTACTCGAATTCGTTGCTTCTACATTCCATTCAAGAAGCCTTCTCGAGTTTGTTGCTATGGTTTCAGACACGCAAACCCTAATTCGAATCACTTGCGATTCTCCCATTGAAGTGAAATCTGCGCTAGATGTAGTGAATCGAATATTTAGAGTTTTTTCATCGTGTTTGATAAAATTACAGGCAAGCAAATCCAGAGCTTGAAATGCAATAAGTTTTCGCTTGTATGAAATTCACACCAATCAAAATGTGCTCTTCACAAATGGTTTGGAAATCAAGTAACTGATTGAAAATTATTGGTTCCGTCGGTATAACTGCGAAAAGTACTTACGGGAATGATTCTACACTCGCAAATAAAACGGCGTGGTTTTAGATAAAAGGTGTGGTTTTCCGGAGTAAGGATTGGTATTTCAAACTTGCACAACTTATGGCTTACAGCGACAAAAGAGCACTAAATCCTCGCCGTTCCAATCCAAATTGATTTTTTTCAAATGGTTATTCCAACTTGGAAGACGTATTTTGTTCTCTATTTTTACGCACATATTCTTATAGGAAATTTAATTCTCTACAAAAAAACTCTGAATAGTTTATCGTAACCCTAGTAGGTAAAAAATTATCAGGCTATGAATACTCGCAACTAACATAAGTAAGCGCTTTATAACTATGCTCCTTATGAGGAAACCTTGCGAACCCGAACTCACCGATTTCGATGATTTTGATATATGTTGTAGAACATCGAAAAATAAGAGACACGTATTTTTTTATACGGGCTCTTGAGCCCATTTAGGGGTGAAATCTACCCTCAAAGTTCACTCTCAAAAAGTCTTTTTTCGAAATATCTCTGCTTCTAATTGGTATTTCGCGACGGAACAAAATGGAAAATGCTCTTTGCGGCAAGGCGGAGCTACTAGACATTGTTATGCCCACGAGGGTTGCAACCCCTATTTTTTATACCGGAAAAACCACATTTTTCGAAGATATTTTCGTTGTACTGATTCGAATATTGACTTGAAAATTGAAAAATAAATATTCTGAGTCAAATAAATATCAAAATCATCGAAATCGGTGAGTTCGGGTCCGCAAGGTTTCCTTGTTAGTAAGTAATTGAAATATCAAACTGGGTATTGGGGAGATTTTTTTATACCTCAGAGAAACTTTCGAGATGATAGGCAAAAAGCTTTTTTTGGACCACTCTAATATGTACATAATTTTTTTTTTCACAAGACAAAATGGCGACGTTGTAGGAAATTCCGGTAGGCATCATTCGCATGACATCAAAAAGTGCTGCATTCGTCACATTTTTTCTATTGATATGAAATCGGAAACCAAAATATTTCAAATACGAAATGGTAAATTCAAAATGGCCGATCAACATTTTGAAATATGACAAGTATATCTAAAACTCGGTCTATAAGAGTTTTTGAGATCTCTGATTTTACAATTGACACAGCGGATTCGTAATCAACAATCTCAAATACCCTCATACACCAAATCGGCTGACAGAATTCGTGCCTGAAACGGTTAAAGGGCAGTCCGGGAGCCGTGGGACCAAAAATACAACAGTGTTATGAAGGTCGATTTTTTAATATTAGGTCACATATCGGTTGTGTATCAATAGCCCGACGTCAGTCAGCTAATTTGTAAAAAATCAAAAACTTGTAAAAAAAACATGTATGTTACAATTGTTTTATGATAATGTGGAAATCAGTCTGTGGATGGTAAGACAACCAAAAAACTACGCGAACATGGTTAGTATAAAAAATATTGAGGTAGTACGCGTCGGTAGCGTGTCAAATTCGTCATAAAAATTTGGTTGGTGAGAGTGTTTTATTAAATGTCAAATGTGGCGTACGAGTATTTTATAGTATTTAAAATAAGAAAAATATAGTTAGTCCAAACGTGTATGGGTCGAACGCCGTATTAAGGAGCGAATAACACGTACTTCGAAATAAGTACTACGTTCTAAATAGCCAACAAAAATCTTAGCGTGAACTGAAATGCGGTGACGGATGTTCTTTCTGCGATCGGATCAGGATCCTACAGATCCTCAACCGGTTCACCCTTTGCAGTGCAGATTTTTCTGCTTCACTAATTGGTCTTAACTTCCTTCCTCGGGGTTTTTCAGGGTCTCTGATCACAAAAATGACCGCAAATTTGTAAAATTCCAAAATGATGAGACAGTGTGGCTCACGCGCATTTGGAAAATTGATCTTTATCGGCGACGTCGGGATATCTCTACAACCCGCGACGACTGAAACCCCCGAGTAACAGAGTTTGGGCCAATTACTCGAATCTACACTGTTTTCCCAAGTGCGCGTGCGCAGTTCTGTGTCGCCATCTTGGAATTTCACAAATTTGATGATGGATTCGTGATCAGCGACCCCGGATACCAGCGAATAACGGAGCTCAGGCCAATTGTATCAATGTCCCAGTCAAATTTCTAAAGAAACAGCATACTTGCAAAGGGTTAACTGGCGATTAATCTATACGATCAAATTGAACAACTTTTTTAATTCTCAAACGAGTTCGGAAGAACTCGATATGGCCGACCCGAAATGGCCACCAGACCTCAAAGTGTTATCAAAATAAAAATAGTGTACGTGGTTTTTTGTGTGGTCGATGAATCTGAATCTGGCATTGGAATGGTAAAAATCAGTGCAGGAGACTCAAAATATTGAACAAAAAAAATTATTGTAAGATTAAATAAATTATTGTTTATATCCCTATAAATTTATAAACTATATACGTTTAACGTTGTTAAAAGCTTGGTAAAGAATGGAAAAACCCGAAAAATCCACCCTCGAATTTTATCATTTAGGGATTGGAGGGATGCAGATTCAAAATTGAGCTCGTGAATTGATTCGGAAATTCGAAAAAAAAAACTTGTATACCAAATTTTGTGTGATTCGCTTGAATTTTGGATCTTGTTATTTTTGGAACATATAGTAGAAAAAGCCACGCCAGTTAACCGGTTGAAGTACATCTAACGAACGAAACGCTTCTACATATTTTTTCATTAAAATGTATCTTTACTAGAACATACAATTAAACGATGTAAGTTTGGTTTTTTTTTAAGCATAACATAAATTCCACATGCCTCCAGTTGACGAATATATTGTTGACATTCAGAACAATAATTTTGTTTATTACATACTTAAATTATGAACACAAAAGTGATTTATCAATTTCCAAAAATCGTATGGTTCTTTTTTTCGTGGCAATTTTTGGTCCGGTGCTTTTATTTGCGTGTAGTCGAAAATCGGTGCTATTATTCGCTAGGACCGTCGGTGTTTTCCTAAGAACGAAGAACTGTTGCTGCATGCACTACAAATATTTCCGCGCCGACCGAATATTATGAAAATAAACATAGGATGTGGAAATCCGTGTTGATCGAACTAACAGATCTGTTCGGTATCCGCTACAGCTGTCGGATACACGGTGAGTGAAATTTCGGAAAATAAATCGCGCGAGACGCGTATAATCTTGATGTTGAATGGCCGCCAGTAGCCTCCTCCAACTCGGTTACGTAAGCAAATTCGCGCTGTCTGCAAATAAAGATCGGTTCGCGTTAAGTTTACCGGTCAGCCACGTTTTACGCCCGTCAATTTATTCGTAAAGTAACGAATAACAAATACAGTTCAGTCAGGCATCGCCTGAAAATTAGCTTATCGATCGAAAGGTGTTCGTTCGTGGAATTTCCACCTTATTCTGATTGTATTATAGAATATAATCTTATTATTAGGGCTCTTCTCCCACAAATTTAAGGCAGAAAATGGCTCCGGGGATTTTTGACGAGGAGAAAATGTTTAGGGCTTTTTAATGGTTTAGAAAACTTCGTTCGCAGGGTTAAAGACATCATATTTAATTGTAAGCTTCGTTGGCTTATGATTGTGATTATTCGAGTGCACGCGTTAATTTCGTAAATACTTCATGATACGACATCTCGTGGTAAACCGTATTTATAATAAGCGAAGTTGAAAAAATACTTAATTTTGTATTGTCAATACGATGAAAGTGATTGATATCCTCCCGGAAATTAGCTATTTAGATTAAAGAAACAAAAAATAATTATACAACTTTCGCACAAATGGTTGAAAGTGAGCTATTAATTGTAAATGAATAAACAAAATAAAGAAATTGGTATGGGTAATTTTTCCTTTTCGGAATTTGGAAAGTTACAGGAGCGATTCAAAGTTTTAATTTAACTTTACGCCCTAACAATTTTTTATCCGAATCTAACACTAACGTACAAAATTGGTATAATATTAAAAAATCTACGTTGCTAACGTACTTTGCGTTTTTCACATTTTTGAGACTTGAACAGCGGTTTTTTGTTAATTTTTTCAATTGAAAATTTCAATGTTATTTCTTAAAATGATATATGCTTATGTTATGTACGCATAGCACCGGTTAATTATCTATCGACGTTCGCGGCAACGTATAAAGCGGCCTTGAAACTTACCTTGAAATATACTTTACAACATACCGATAAATGTAAAAATGTAGATCAACAATGCTACATTACACGATGCTGTACTTCCTTACTCCCCCTGTCACAATTTGGAACATACTCATGGACCACCTCACCCCCGAACAGGCGTTACGTAATTTTTGCATGTTCCTTCTTCTTGGTTTAGTACAGCGAACACCAGACCGATTGCATAATTGAAGGTGTGTTTGAGCAAGCACTGGTCAACTTTTGTAAATTCGTTCACGTAAAAACAAACTGAAAGGCGCGATAAAAATGACGGTAACCGACTTTTTAGGCTTGTCGTCGACTAATGTCGCGTTAAATAACAAATAAATTACAAATTAGGTATGGTTCTATTGATAGTACCACTATTAAGTGCAACAATCGCTGTCTATTCGTTCGTGCTCACGACCAGTTTTAGAATCGGAAGACGGATACAGTGATGCATTTTGAATGATAAGAGAGGAGAATATTAGCGGCTAATGCCTCGATCAGTTTTGAAAATAGGGAAACCACGAGTACGTATGGAAGGTGCGCGGGTAGAGCGAAAACGGAAGAAACCACAATTTTGAAGTCAAGGGATTAGCCTATGTTTGACGCTTGGCAAACAGGTTATTTAGACGAAATTTTTCGACGTTGCTATGATAGATATTAATACGAAAACTGTTGAGCTCGATACATGTTACGTGCAAAGCCCGAAATTGTGCATTCTGCATATGGCACGGATATTTTTATGCAAAGCTCGGCCTGCACATTAACAGTAAATTAATTGTTGCGTGCGGGCGTGCGTCCGTCCATCCATCCTCCCTGCAACCACCTTGGTATGACGTTGCTTAATCGATTCTAATAGGTATGATTGCCTTATGTTTCGTATAATTGCGATATCTTTTGTTTTTTTAGCATTATTTTCGGTATTTCATTCTGTAAATTTTGCAGTAAAAAGTCAAATTTTTACTCTTCTTTTTATTGAAAACCTCACTGAAAAAAAACACTTCTTTCCGATAAAGGTCTGCAATTTTGTTAATTACGCATAAAAATATCTAATAATATTTGATTTGTGCGCTTCGGATGATTTGTTACCGAGAAATGGACAACGTAAGTCACTTGCGTGCCTATTTTTTGAAGAGTTGCCTTTTTTGTAAATAAATATTGAGTAAAAAGAATTTAAGAAATTTGCTCGGATATATTTGAGGAGTGTACTTGTCGAGCTCAACAACTCTTATATTAAAATCTATCATAGCAACGTTAAAAAAATGCGTCGATTAGCCCTTTTTTTACCGTCTAAAATAGACTAATCCCTTAATTGGTATTCAGCACAACAATTTTTCCTCTCACATACCGAAAATATGAACATAGAAGTCGTTTATCGGTAAAACATGTGTATGCTACTTTTATTCGCGGCATTTGTTTCATTGTGCTAATGTTCGTCGAAATTTTGGTCCAGTGTTTTTATTCGTGTTTAGCCGAAAATTGAAGCTATTATTAATTAGAGCCGTCGAAATGATCGGGTACATCGTTTGTACGAAGGCATTTAAAATTCAATTTTTCATTTGGCGTCAAGATCAAAAACCGTTTTCGGTGTTTCACGATGCAGCGAACCGAATGAAGATTCCATTATGGGGTTACATTCAGTTGAAATTTGTGAAAAAATCTATTTATCGTTTCCGACGGTTGTTATGATATAAGCTTTCATAAAAATTTCCGAAAATTCCAAGTCGGTTCGTTGAAAATTGGAGAAGTTCTTAGCATTTCATTATTCAATTTGATCTACAAAGTTATACCTGACGTAAAACTTTAAACGCGTTTTTCTCGGAATGATTTTTTCAGAATCGGTGACCAACATATCTCAAAAACGATTATACCGATCTGCTTCGAATTTCCAAGAAATTTGTTGCACATCAAACTGCAATCCTTGATCGGAAGATTCTTTTTTCGACGCATACTTTTTTTTATATCAAGGAGAATAGAGTATTTTGTTCACCTTAATTTCAACGATCACTTTCGATCGGCGACCATTTTTTTCAAAATCATTATTTCATCGCATTCTTCGATTGACGACCAGATAATACGATGCAAAAACCAAATCCGGTTGGTTTTTTGATTTCATACGATTTGTTCCCGAGCTAGAGTGGTCACCGCGAATGACCTTTTTTCCACAGCGGTCTCTGCAATTTACTGTATCACCGTCGTTTATAAATATTCCCCGATAAAAATGCTGAATTGTGAAAAATACTTGAAACGATACCCGTTACTACGAAAACAAAAACAAAAACAAATGAAAAACCTGCATCCGTTTCCAAGGAAAGGAAAAATTCACGGAATTTCGAAAATGCGGAATAGATTTCGAACATGCCGAAAATAAATTCGTACGAAACGCTCGCGTCCCGGTACTCGCGTCTCGTTAGGTGGGTTACGCGCCAATTTACCGAGAGCGCAAAATGGGACGAATTTCTAAATCGAGCGAACCGAAATATACGATGAAAATTGTCCGTGAAAAATACGTCACAGACTGATTTTTCCTCGATAACCGAATTCTCTTCTACCAAACGTAGAGGAGCACTTTTCTGTTTTTTCATCTCGATTGCCTCCGCCTCGTTATTTTTTTCCCACTTGCCTTCCGTCCGTTTTTACTCGCGACAGATATCCGGGATGAAAATGTCGCCCGATACGTCACGCCGCCTAACAACGAGACCCATTACTCTCGAACAACGCAGCTTGTCCAGCTTTGGCAAACTTCAGCGACAAAGCATCGTCGTTATCGTAACGTTCCTTTGAAACATAGAGCGGAGATAAGTCGGCCTGACGCGTCTTGTCGACTCGTTGGAATAGACCACGTTCATCACGGATCATTGTCAACGGTGTGTGTGACGCACTACCGACGACGAGAAGAAAGAGAAACGATTGGCGAGCTCGAAGCAACGACCAACCAACACCATGGAAATAAAAGTTGAGAAAAATGAGTTCGGACTTAAAAAATCGTGACTTTTTCATTTATCTTAGTACATTTTTGTTCTATAATTCTACGTGCGCTAGAATTATTAGAATGGTAAAAAAACATTTTTTTTCCGCATGCTATCATTGCTAAAGTTTCCGTAAGGTCAAAACAAATTCTCGCCAAAGGCCAGCTTGATATTTCAATTCTACGAGAGCGTGTGAAAAAAAATCAATTCGTCCGGGTAAAACTAAGATTTTTTTTTATTTCGATGCACATACTCTTCTAGGAAATTTAATTCTGTACAAAAAAGGTCGGAAATAGTTTTATCGTAATCCTAATGGGTAAAGAGATATCAAACTCTGAATACTCGCAGCTAAGTACGTGTATTCTAAGGAGGATAGCTATAAAGCCCGTGCTTAGTTGCGAGTATTCAAAGCCTGATAGCTTTTTACCCATTAGGATTACGATAAAACTGTTTTAGAGATTTTTTGGAGAGAATTAAATTTCCTGTAAGAATGTATGCATCAAAATGAAAACAACATTTTTCTACTTAGTTTTAACCAGAGAAATCGACACAAAAAGTGTTACATGCCATTTATATGGAGCCAAAAAATGATTGAGCGTCTCGTAGAATTAAAATATCGAGCTGGCGTTTTGCGGAATTTTTTTTATACCTGAGAGAAACTTTGGCGATGATAGCATAAACAAAAAATGTTTGTTGACCTCTCTAGTGCACTATACATGCCAACTTAAATGTTGGTACGCGCAAACTTTATTTTTTGGAGTTGGTTGAATGTTGAACCAACCAATTCCATACAGGTGAAAGCTGAGATAAACTTAATTTGTCTCGCTGCAAATTACTCGTAATGTTGAAACATGCTTAAAAAGGGTTACAAGTAAAAAATGTCGTTGACCTCGTCAAAACCATTGTCTTCGATATCTGCACTTCGTATTCTTATAGCAACCTCTAGGGGCAGATTTTTGAAGAATTGGCGATTGCTTGAAGGAACGAATGAGAAAAGAGACTGCACGTCTCGGCAAAACATGGAACTTTGGACTTGGTTTAATGTTACACTGAATATACGATTTATACGATTTATCACATACCCTACCATAGCTAACTCAAATAGTCCAAAAATTGGAGTTGGTTGATTGTTGCTTTGAAGCCTCAAATTAAAAAGTATCTCTTATCTTCTCTTCCCCTATCACGTTGGTTCAAAGTAGAGGAAAAATGGACAACATCCAATAGTTGCTACAAATCTTTACCGATCTGATTGAAATTTTGTTTGAATGCTCGGAAGACTGGCCTCTTTAACGTATACCGCAGAGAAGGCGAAATTGATTTTTTTATATTGTAAATATATATTTTTTGTATTCCTTATGTATCAGCCGTAACGAACAGCAGTTGAGGGATTAGTCCACTTTAGACGCTCCAAAAAAGGCCATTTTTATAAAGTTAGCGAAACATGTTGTACCACTACTGTACGGAAAAAAATTGTACCTTCTACTATCTTCGGATGGTGCTTGCTACCATCGCAGCCTAGCGAACTATTAACACTACGATATATTAACAATTATAATACGTATAGTTGCATTAATTACGTCATATGGTAACAGTTACCATCTTGCGTTAGTAGCAAGTACAATGCTGACATAATAATAATTTTTTTCACCCATGAAAGTAGTCCAAGTTACCATTCTGTCAATACTAAAAATTACCATCGGAAATAATAAAACTTGGCGTATTAACAGAATAGCTGTAACATTATTCGTTTAGTAGTAGTTATTGTACTATGCTATGCTTGACTTTCTCAAACGAAAGTTTTGTCAAAATGAATGTTTATTACGTATGATTTAAAACGATAGCTAAAATTTCGGCTACAACGCAAGTTTTTTTAACGGATGTTTATGAACACAAATAGCTAATTCCCAACAACATCCCCCTACGTGGACCTAATATCGTCCTCAGGATTAGGTAACGAAATTTCGGTAACTTCACCTTATAAGAGTATATTCTTAGGTTTATCTTCTACAGCTGTTTTCTAAATTCATTTGATATTTTCCAATATTCTATAAATATCAAAGAGAAGGCTGTGGGATCCTTGGGCAATCATAAAAGCTGTTGAAGCTGTAGGAACAAAAAATTGATCTCTTCAATTTTCCTGGGGGATTAGAATTACCCAAACCATACCAATGATTGATCAGATATAATATTTTTACTGGGTGTACATTTTTCATAATAATTTTTATTACCAATGCAATTTAAATTCACGTACTCGTTGTTACGATTCCACTATCGTCCCCGGCACGAAATTAGGTGCCAAAAAATATTTTTATAATTTGTACGTTTTTTGTAAAAGCTATCTTTATAGAATTTGCAACAAGGTAAACGCGTTCCTGATATTTTTAATAACGTAGAAGCATCGTGCCTAATGTTTGATGTTTCATTCATTAACTTACGCGTAACAGATCTTTTTACACATTTTTTTCTAATCAAACGTGAAACGATACGTGGCAACTGTACGCTAATTGTCGCAAATGAAACCTCGCCTCGCAATTCCAAATAGCTCTCCGCGCATCATACTTCAAAAGTCTCTGACTTGGATTCGTCTACTGTGCAGAAACCTGGCAAGAAAATGCGATTGCAGACTAGGATATCACCTCGATGGACGACATTCGGGAGAATGCTCGATCAACGCGACCAATCTAAATTCACGCGAATCGATGATAGAAGTAAAAGGAGACAAATAGGAAAAGGATAGCGATACCTGTGGCACATTACGGAATATGCGTTGTGAGATTTGTTTCTCGCTAGGAAGTAATAATTATTGAGAAAGCGCGATTATTGTATGATGAAAAAACATTACGAATCGTTGATTCTGATTGTACGACGTTGGCAAACCGGAGATACGTAGTTCTCGTATGAATTTTCCTGGATTAATAGCGGTTGCCCGCACAGAAATCGAATATCCACGTATCGGTGCACACGTACGAAATTCCGAAGGTTGTCTATCCCACCCAGGGTCAAGGTTCGGTCGAATGTGTTATAGGTTGTCGGTATCGGTTCGGTCTCATCGTTCAAATATTATCATCATCATATCCATACGTGTCGTCACGTATCGTCACGTATTGCGCGCATCGTTAGATCTTATTGCTAGATTCCACGATATTCTTTCTCTTTCATTGCTCACAGGTTGGCAAACGTCGTTGCATTGCGTTACGTACGGAAGTGAAAGGATCAATAAATATACGATCGGTCAGTCGGTCGTCCAACATGTTTCATGGTTAAATTATAAGCTATGATTCGTTATGCCACGAAAGCGATTAGCCTGCGACAAGCTTGTATAATATTTCCATTTGCCAATTATTCAGATCTCTCGAGTCAAGTTGCAACTAGCGAGGTTGTTGAAAATCCACGTAAAATAGCGAATGATATTTAAAATAAATGTCACCAATAAATGTTAAAATAAATGTTGTTCTAATAAATGTTACGAACGGTATGTGGTTCGATCCAATGATGATCGTCGGTTAATCTATTAAGTCGCAGGTAAAAACTGAGACACGTAGCATCGGACTAACCATGCCATTCGTCGCACGTAAAAGGAAATAAATAATACTCGTATTTTTTATTTTGTCATTTGCCATTGTTTATACAAAATTAGTTAAACAAATTATGATAAAAGTTGTTATTTTGAAAAACTGACTGCACCGTTCGATTCTAGGGAAAAAATTATAATACTTTTTTGTCAAACTTCATCTTCTCAGTGTAAAACAATTATAAACAAATGAATTTCTGAAACATGAAAATTATTGGGAATCAGGTTTTCGTGATCATTTTTCCCGTGGGATCGATTGGCGCCACAAGTTTGTCAAAATAACAACTTTTATGATAATTTGTTTGAACATTTTTTATTCTCATTCGAAAAGGCAGAAGAAAAAATATGGGTATTTTTTCCATTTGCCTATGAGTGGCGTAGTTAGTTTGATGCTATCTAGCCCAGTTTTTTAGTTTAGCCCAGGGTCTTAATGGGTTAAAGTTTTCGCCTGTATTTCTTGTTTAAACGCAGGTGTTTACTTTTTAAGCCGAGCATAGCAGGGAAGTCAATATAACGTTATCTTATTGTTTTTACTTATAGCTTACGAGTTCCTTTGAACATATTAGCTAGTATTTAACATGTAAGTTGAGGTTTTGTTTTCTTATTCTAACTAAAGCTTAAGGTGACGGTACTCTGCGACTTTCCCCTACGTCGAATTGTTTGATTCTTCAAATTATTATCTGTAATCTGGACCTTCACACATTCGCTCGTTTAATTTCGAAATCATCGCGAAGATATTTCGCGATCAATCGGTTTATCAGCAGTGCAAAAAATGGTTACCCGCCCCAATCTCATTCGTGCTAGATCTGCGCGAAATTAGCTCCTCGCTTTGTGAAAAAAATGTTTTTGAACATTGTACCGGGTTGTTCTAGATTTGTTCTACATTGTTCCAAAACGAAAATTTTCCAACTCAACAAATTCCACCAAAAATTGAAGAAAAAAACGGGTTTGAGGCAACCCCTCGGCCTCGATGTTCCGGAACAATCTTTCTCGCACCCGAAACAACTTCCGTGGACGTTTTTATTTCACTTTTACCGCGTTGGTATACCTACCTATTTCTAACGTTTCCGGTCCATTTTTGGATTTGCGACGTCGGGGCTTTGGAAAAATGTTTAGAACAACGGGAACAACCTGGAACAATCGACGAATTTCTTTTTTCTCAAACGTGGAGGGCTCCCTCGGAAAACGTTTTTTTTTTAATTTTCAGTTGATTTTTTCGTTTTGCAACACTTTTGTTTTTGCACAATGTAGAACAGATCTAGAACCACCTGGAACAACATTCAAAAATATTGTTTCCCAAAGTGGCGGACCAACTTCGTGCTAGCCATCCTTCATACAGGTTCGAAATCTTAGAAACAACGGTCGGACGTACCACACTGTTCACTCTACGAGAGCCAATTCTCCGTACAGTCGAAACGGGTGACAGAAAACCCTACGACTGCACGGCGAGGTCAATGCACACCGTTAAAATTGCAATCAGACTTATGCTCGAACAATAATAAGAATCGCGTTTTTCCGAACAAAGCTCTCGCGTAATGCAATTCTTGTTCCGTTTCATTGTCCTTCGAGTAAACGATCCACCATGTAGCTAAATTTTCTCTCAAGTGATGAGAGCTAATTTCAAGACCAAAAAAAATACTTTTTTCGACATTTTTTTTTTTTTCGAAGACACATTAAAATATTTGTTGACTGATGTTTTTTTATATAAATAATACATATTTCAAGAAGTTAAAGTAAAACTTTCATCTGAAATTATTGACGGATAAGCGAGAAACAGCCATTCTGAGGGGTCCAAAAAAAGGCGATCCGCAGTGATCACTGCTGCTCGTCACTGGATCATTTGGAAACGAAATGTCGCAGGGGAACATTAGTAGATCATATTACGTGCTTTCAGTTTTAAAGTAAAAAGTAATCGTCACTGAATAAAATGTCGTTCATCCGGAGGACAATTAGATGTAATGATTTCATCAGAATTACCGTAATGCCAAAGCGTGTTGAAAAAACACTGAATTTGACAAAAAATCAAATCTTATCAAAATACTTTTTCACTTATGCACATTTTTTTTCTAAGATAGCCAGATCACCAGGTAGAACTATATGGGACATTCCATGTCAACTCAGTCACCTTGATTTTTTTTGGACCCGGAAAAATGGTTCATTGTGGGCATTTCGAAGGACAATAGATCAAGCACAATTCACCAAAATTTCATCGCCCCGCTACTGTTGGTTCTCCAAATGAAGATTAATCAATTCTCAATTGTGCAATCCAATCAACATTCGCAAAGTTATATTTTTGCAAAATTTAGAATTGATTAATCTTCATTTTGAGAACCTTAGTAGTGGGGCGATGAAATTTTGGTGAAACGTCGTTGATCTATTCTCATCCGAAATGCCCATAATGAATTATTTTTCCGAGACCAAAAAAAATAGGGTGGGTGAGTTGACGTGGAGTGTCCCGTGTATCCGAGTTTTTTTTTTGTTATTTATTCGGGGGTGCTATTACTGAAAGAAGAATCCAACGTTTTTGAATTAACGGTGTCCTTGACAACTCGCAATCTAGATCGCGTATCGCTGGGAGGAATATTGATTCTAGGAGTAATCGAAGCTAGTACTAACGTTTATAACCACGACCGTGGTGCACGAACGAGTATTATATAATAGGTGTATATGTTATCTTCGTGTGCCAGTTTTTTGACCGCCGTCGCGTTGATAGTTTTCCGATTGGCCTGAACACTACGAAATTATGGCTCGTTTTTCACATCTCCGGGTACGAAAAATATAGATTGACTTTCCTTAAAGGGCAATCTGACGTTTCTGATGACCAACGGTGTCTTGTTTTTTTCTTCTATGATTTTTTCAGAGAAAATGAAAACATTGCAAAAAACGAACTCGACGCTGCTGGCTCAAAAGCACCGAGGTGAAAAAATTGGCTTCGTCATCAAATAATTAACTCGAATCATAACTTTACTGAAAAGAGGATTACAATTAATAAATGTTAAATGTGATTTATTTTAACTATACGTAACAATATAATTTAAAAATTTCTAGTAATAAATATTTTTTCGACATAAACGTACGAAGAGTCATTTTGGGAACGCATCCCAAAGTAACGATAAACACCAACAGTAAAGTAAGCGGTGTTAACAGGCTACCATACGTGTTTTTCACAAAATTGATTATGATTAATTTTAAGTGGTAAACACGTATGAATTCATTATTTACGGAGCGTACATAAATATTTCGTCACTTCCGTATAGAATACAATTTAAAAATAATAACTTCGATAATTTACACAAACCATGCCAGACTACGTCTATAAATCGCTTTCATAAAAATTAAGCGCGTGTTTATTTGAAAACGTTATTTCGTCGACGGTCATTTCGGAAACGTTCCCGGAGATGACGACATATTCCAGAAACGATGTGAACCTTCGCTCCATTGTGGGGTATTTCGGGGACAATAATTGTCTTCCATAATTATTATGCGAAATACGCGTATTTGCACACTTTTTTCCTCGAACAGCTAACCCCTACGTAAATTGAAACGCGAAAATGATCACGTACCGCGAACCCCGTCGAAAGCGATTGACATTGGAAAATATGAGACGACCAATCTAAATCGAGACGAATGAAATATCTGAGATACATTTTCCACGGCCGGGCACGTGCAAAACCACCCGCTCGGCAAACTGCCAGACGTGTACAGTAATACGACTGTGTCTTGAGGGCTATGTGCCTAGAGCACTAAGGATTGGTTAACGCTAGTCGGACAGGGTTCTATCTGGTTTTCCCTCGAACCCTCGGAACACATATAAAAATCCATAGGACGATAACGAAAATCAATCCTGATTTAATCAATGTATGGATGAATAGTATTTATATTCATGCAGAAGCATAGTAAAATTATTAACATCTCAATGTGTATAGTTTACAATTAATTTTTGAATATGAGGATATTTTAATTACAAAAAACTGTTTTCACGTTATTGTATGGCATATTTTATGTTATTTTCACTCGTAAATTAATCAAATGAGCTTCGTTTTTGTTGTTTTGCAGGTATAATCATTGAAATAAATTGATCTTATGTACAAAAATCGGTTTTTATTATTTTTTTTCCATATAGCCTGTATCGAACGGTTATTATGAAGATTACGAGTTGTTTTTTCGCCTCAGCATAGCATTTATATAGCTCTATGATGTGTCCAATCTTCATTCAAATCAGTCGAACAGTGTTTAAGAAAAAAATTGTTAACTGAGTTTTCGTTTTTTTTTCAATTTATTCAGAAACCAAATAAGATAGAAGTCTGAAACTTACCGGATCAACGTATCATATTTCGTATGTACGTGCCAAAAATGGGAAGATGAAAAATGTAAGTGAATCTCGTGATTTAGGGTTTTTTAAGCTTATGAATCGATTACCAGCGTTAATTTTTGTATCTGCCAAGCCCCAACCTCTAACAAATACAATTTGGGGGTGAATTTTTCAAGTTTTTCAATTCTCGACTAAACTTCTAACAACGGGGTTGAAAGCGTAGTTATATTATTGAATACCGTATAGTTTTTACGTTTATAGGAATATAAACAATAATTTATTCAATCTGCAATAATTTTAGTTGCTCAATAACTTGAGTCCGCCATACTGAATCAAGAGACTCGGTAGTCTCGCCCCTAGTTATATAAAAAAAAAAAAATTCGCACTCGCCGCGCGAGACTCTGACAGAGTCTCTATACCCGAACGGCAACTGAGTGACCGTTAAGGAAATTTATGATCGTTAATTTCTTCCGTCTCGCTATAAATACGGAATTGTAATATTTATTGCAGGATGTGGCAAAGGAGAGCTTTAATTTAAGCCCTATTGCGATCAAATCGGTGGACGTAGAGCTGAGATATTATTATTCGAAGGTTTCGATACAAGTAATTTATACGTGTCTTCGACGAGATTGCATTTTCGTCCTCTCCGTCAGTCAGTGACGTCACTCACTGTGGCAAGAAACCTATGGGTATGAAAAGTATAGAGTGGCTTTCGCTAGGTAGACAGAAGAGACCTACCAAGTATGGACGTAGTCAGATGGCGCTTTGGTTAGCTCTTTATTTTCACCAACTACAGTACGGTATCATACCAATCATCTGGGGTATGATTTATTGTGCCAATGTATTTTTGGTCGTAATTGTGCGTATAATTCAGAACAAGATCATTTGAGGTACGTTAAGATATTTTTTTTTATGAGATAACTGCAAGTGTTTGGCAACACAGGGTTGAATTGAATGATTACTACAGTCTTTAGTTATACCGTGAGTATTCGTTATGCGGGTCAGTTGGATCGGTCCGATCCCGAATTTGGCGTTTTCGATAGATTTAATGGATCTGAATAAACGACTGCTTACGGTTAACCGGTTAACTGACTACTGACGGTTAACCGATTAAAGTAGACATCTTCGTGAAATGCCCATGTCAAGTAAAATTTATATGGAATACCAATATCAGGTCACTAATAGATGTTGGCAAGTTGCTAATGGCACCGCTGAATGTGTTTATAGTCGGTTCGCTGATTAACCGCGGGTAGTCGGTTAACCGGAAAAATGCGATTAACCGGTTAACCGTACCTGAAAAACATAAAAACCGGTTACACGATTAACCAGAAACCGGACCTGAATCACGAGCCCCAGGTTCATACGTGTACGTGATTAAGAATGAAACGAACAACCTGATCGAATATTCATCTTCAACGGAATATTTCGCAAAGTCCATTCTACCTTCTGCCTTCGTATCGCTCACTGCATTATAGATCATGCATCAATTACCTCGAGCTTTATGCTTGTCAATATTTCATCGTTTCCTATACCGGAATACTACTTCTACCATGCAACCTTCAATTCCGACGGTACGTATGAATTGCAAGGGTACCGAGAAATTCTCGAGGAATAGTATTTGTGAACTTCTACGAATCGTTTGAGGACAGCATGAGCATCGATGTGTCCAAAATCTACGTTTAAGTAATTTTTTCCATGATTATTGACGAGCAAAGAAATATACAGTTTTGTAGAGAAAACCACGCTGAATACATTGCATCCAAATTTTATAGGGGTAGCCGTGGAAAGTTTGAAAAAGATTGGAGTTTAAAGTTCCTCGAAATGAACACGTGTTCCCATGGAATGAAGAAGCAGGAAACGGAACAATGCTTTTTTCAGATTAAATCGAAATGTTGACATAATATAATCGTAACTCAAATTAAACTGGCAGTACTGCACTGTCTAATACAATTAAGTCCAAGTATGAAAAACCGTGGAAAATACTGAAATATTTATGATAAAAGAAAAAAAAATGTGCCTTTTGCCAGCGGATCCGATAACTGCCATATCGTCTAGGAGAAAAAGCGCGCGCGATTTGAACGAGTGATTTAATCTGATGATTTACAGTTTATGGAGTTTAATGTTATTGTTTAGTCTTTGTAGTCGTGCGAGTAAACTGACACGTTTGTTCCGAGCTATCGGTTTAAAATACCTACGTGAACCTTGCGTGAGAAAAGCTTGGAAACAGTCAAATATCTCGAAAACGAAACGTTTCTGAGAAAAATGTTTCGAACCAAAGTCGTAGGGTTTTAAAAGTTCTATTCAGTAATTATATCCGTTTGACCTTGAATAGAGGCGTTAGGACGAGGTCAGAACCAACACGGCGTTTTTGAATAGCATACTCCATTTTTTATGACACGGTATTAAAGTTGGCAGCAAGACGTTTTCAAAACACTATTTAAGAACCTATTGTTGTTGAGATTTGTCTGAGTTATGAGCTTTAGAACTCACGGTACTTACGGTAAGTTGTAAAGCTCATAACTCAAGCAATTCCCAATAAATGTAGGTTGTCAAGTAGTGTTTTGAAAACGTCTCGCTGCCACCTGTAATACCATGTCATAAAAAATGAAGTGTCCTATTTTTTAAAATCACGTTGGTTTTGACCTCGCCTTGACGCATCTACTCAAGGTCAAACGGATATAATTATTGAATAGAACTCTTAAAACCCTACGACTTTGGCTCGAAACATTTTTCTCAAAAACGTTTCGTTTGCGAGAAATTTGACCGTGTCCAAACTTTTCGCGCACCCTGCGTGATTTCCTATGTATCCCGACAGATAGCATAACGAAACTTCACTCGAGTTCTCGGGAGTGAAGTAAACGTTTTTTTTTTATCGAAAAATAATAAAACCAAAGGAATCCAACTTTTTTGCTATTGTTTAATTAAGAATAATTGTTTTATCATTTTGTATTACTGATTTGGCCGTCATTTTAAAATCTTATTTTACAAACTCTTCGTACATTTGCTTGATTTTGGAATACAGGAAAGAGGTTCCTTAGGATGTTTGATGGAGTTTGATCGCTTCATCGAGACCACGCCCATTTTTTATTCTCGTCGAGGCATAGTTGTAAGGTCGCCCAGGAGTCGATGCTTGAAGTGTGGGTGCAGATATTTCAACGCAAGTAAATAAACCTCTTCCAGCGGTGTAATTTCTTTTTTTCTCAAAGTTACGTTCCCGGAATATTAACCACCTTCCTTTCGTGAAGAGCGGTCATCCGACTAGTGCGAAATTCACTGCAAGAAAGTTCGTTAATATTACCGAGGTGTCCACGAATTACGTTTTTGGCTAGATAAAATGGTGAAAAAGAAAAATCGTGCAGTGCTTCAAAATTCGAAAAATCCAAACCTGAAAATTCACGATATACTAGCAAATAAGCTCCAAAAATAATGCACAATAATAAAAGCACCGAACCGAAAACTGCCTCGAATAAAAGCACCAGCCACATTTTTTTTATTGATAAACCACTTTTGTATTCGTACTACTTGATAAAAAAAATTATCAGTCTACCTTAGACTGTTCAAAAAAAGGCTATTTTTATGCATTTTTTGAACGATGCTTTCATAGATGTTAATATAAAAGTTATGGGGCTCAATGAATTAGAGTTGCGAATAATGCGTTACTTTGGTGATGCATTGCTGTATGTGTTACCCTGTATAATGTAGAATGGATAAGTGTCCCATTACAAATGAAAAGAGTAATGTGTAATGAATGAGTGCTATATTACACATAAATAAAGTAATGTGTAATGAATGCGTGGTCCATGACAAATTAAAAAAAGTAATGTACAATTACTAAGTGACCCATTGCAAATTACGAATGAAAAAACTAATTTGTTATGGAGCACTTATCAATTGCACGTTACTTTTCCAAATTTGTAACGGAGAACTTATACGAAACACATTGTTGAAAGTAATGGGTAATGCATGACTTTTGCATTACTATTTTCACAACTCTGCAATGAATACACTCTTAAAATACATAAAAAAATAATTTTCTATTTATTTTTTTAAATATTTGTTTACAAAAACAGCAACTCTTCAAAAAGTACACAAGTAACTTACGCTGTGCATTTCTGTGCAACAAATTTTCGAAACATAAATATCAAATATTATTTGATAAAATAAAACTGTGGGTTCAGTCCGAACTAAGATTATATAAAAATGTTAATTTTTACTTTCCGAAAATTGTCCACCATTTCGTTAATTATGCGTGAAAATTAATAATTGTAGTTCGGACCGAAGTCACAGTTATACTTTATGGAATAATATTTGATTTTGATGTTTCGTATAATTTTTGTAGAGAAATCGACAACGTGGGTCACTTTTTGGAAGAGTTGCCTTCTTTGTAAATAAATATTAAGTAAAGTTAATTGAAAAAAAAAGGTTCTTAATATATTTCAAGAGTGAATTTATTGAACCCATTAACTCTTATATTACGATCTATCATGGCAACGGAAAAAAAATCGCAAAAATATTATTTTCTGTACTGTATTTGAACATTGCTTTCGACTCCTCAAATATTAATTAGATAGATAGCCCAGTCAACAAAGGTCAAACATCAAATAAAAATAATAAAAACGACAGTTTTAATATTTGGCGACAATGCTTATTCCGGCTTACCATCGAACGAATGTTCTTTAATTTGTGTCACTACAATTTTTCTAATAAAGTCGATAACTAAGGAGTTATACGTCAAAAACCATAAAAATGCACTCTTTTTCAAAGATGGCGCCGATTGCGGACCTTCGATTGGTCAGGACTTTGAGCACGTTCAATAGTCAGCCAGAATAAGCATTATCACCAAATTTCAAAACTTTCGTATTTATTATGTTCATTTTTACTTCGTTGTTTGGGCTAAAAGCAAAATACTTACATCGCGTCGCGTTAGTATTCGTGATAGGATTGAGTTTGGTTGCTTTTATTTGAGGGAAAAATGTTTCGTGGCCTTTATTTGAGAGTGTGTATCTCGTTTTCGGATATACCTTTCGTGCCGAGTTTTTTCGTGGTATTATTCGATCGAGGCGTCGATATTTTCATCAAGTATTTCCTTTTGTTGGTAAGGTTATAGCTGTAACACCGACGATGAACGAGTACGATGGTAATTCTACCATTTTGCGATCCTTCTTGAGTGATTTCCGGATATCTCTTGAGATGGTTGTTCCTATAGGAACAACTAGCAACAAGTTGACAATTTAATCTATGCCACGCAGAACCATTTAATACCTACCACAGTGAGTCCCTATTACGAGTTTCGCATACGTTTTAAAATCGTCCTATTTCGCCGAATCTTGGTTCGTATCGTTGTAATTCGCCACTGATGCGCAAAGTTATTCGCGCTCAGTCAGCGACGTGACATCCCGGCGTTAAGTAAACTGATGCCGCATCAAACGGACGCTTCCAAAATGAAGCCACGCCGTACAATCATCTCCGTGTGAATTGGCGTACTCGCAATTCTACGAAACGCACGACGCTGTTTGGTCGGATCGCGTAATATGATCATGCGTCTCGTGGTTCACAGCGAGCGGTGCATAGAACCACTATCTTAAGGAGGTTGAGGCCTTAAACGTAAGATGTGAAAACAATTTTGTTATCAATTTATTTACAATACTCGTAGTTTTACGGAGAACACGTCACTTTGATACGAACATGACATATTTTTGGGATACCGGGGCATAACGGACTCCCTCAAAAATACACAAAGGTCGGGGTACGCGGGACCACCGGGGCGCAGCGGGCCCCCTCAAGCATTTGCTAAAAAAGTTATTTTTCTCAAATTTATTTATAATTTAGAGTTTTTAAGCGATTAAGCAGAACAAAATAAAGTATTTCCCAAAAAGAATATGATGGAATACTTCTGTTTTAAAACTCGATCACGTTTATAGTTCTCAATTTCTTCATCTTTATAAAAGTGGAGAGCCCAAACTCATTAAAAAAAAAAGTTTTGGAAGGGGGTCCGTTGTGCCCCGGATGTGTGTTGTTGAATTATCGCAAACCAATTATAAATTTCTTCAAGATAGACCCAAACAACTTGTACTCAGTGGTCAAAAACCACAAAAAATACTTTTAAGGCTTAAGGGATCCGTCGCCAAGGGCGTCCACAGGATTTTATGCATTGGGTGGGGGGGGGGGGGGGGGGGGGGCAGAATGTTACTCCCTAGAATTTTCAATCTGCTTGTAGTGTGAATAACTCGACTTCAATTGTGTATTGATACATCTTTTAGTAATAAGCTTTCTCATCACGGCAAGGAAGATCTATAATAGAGAAAGGTCTTTTTTATTTTTTTTTATTTTCTTCCAACTTGGTCAAATTTTTTTTTTAAAAAATCATCTTTTTATCCTTGTTATCTATTTTTTTTCATTTTTTCTTCTTCTTGGAATGTGAGTAAGCGTTCTCGTTATGTATTAAACCGCATCAATTGTTTCTTTTATTCGGAATTATTAATGTATAACTTTCAATTTTATCTTCTCCGGTTTCGTTTTCAATTTTTTGTTAACGCCCTCTTTCCGTTCCTTCGTGCGTCCGAACTTGGGACATAGTATTATTAAAGGATGGTTATTTTGTAGTAACATCAATTTCTGTACCTTTAGTGTACCAAAATTGTCGTTTGATTCGATGTATATAATTTATATATAAAACCTCCGTTACGCTATAAAATGCAACGATTTTTTTCTTACGAATCTTCGTGAAACGTCAGGAAACTTCCGAAATTATTTAAATAATTTTGTTTAAATAATTGATAACTATAGCAGAAGAAATAGAGATATTATTTTTTTTTGTATTTCCTGTGAATCTCCTCTGACAAAAAAATGTCAGTAAGAGTTTTATCACGATTTTTTACTGATAATGGATGGCTGTATTTTTTTCAATTTCTCAATTTGTTCGTGATTGTCTTAGATGATTTTTGTTTTTCGATTCAATACGGAAAGATAATACGGGTATAGTATTTTTGAACTTGTTTTCAAATCCAATAGTTAATTCAGCGCTATCTACGGTACACGCTTGAAGTTTGTACTAGCTTTCGACGATTTCCGATGTTCCCGGACGTTTCACGACGATTCGACGCTCCAGAACCGAAAAGAAGCAAGACTCTCGATAAGTACAATTACTTACGTGTATCTCAAAACCAGAATTGTTTGATTCGGCACTGAATCATATTGTCAGCGAGGTTAAAACCGACTGGATCAGAAATTGGCCGCTGTGCGACATAGGGAATAGCATTACACACAAATTCGGAGCAACTACGGAGCGTTTACCTTGAAAAGCCTGTACTTTTTACGCTCAACGAGGTGTATTTCTTGTCGCGTAGCGCGGCTATTTATCTGTAGCCAACGCCATCGATGTAGCTTGAAATAAACGAGAACAATCCCACCGCGTTCGGTAATAAGCTCCGCTTCCAAGTCCGATTGGCAATCGTTCACGCATCGCTGTATGCTATACGTAACAAGAGTCTTGTTTCGTCGTCGTCCTCGTCGTCACGCGAATTCCCCACATTTTCCGACTTCTCGACTGTTCATTCTCGAGGGTTGCTCCGTTCGTCGACGTGACTCACGATATTCACCCTGCAGTGAGTTCGTACACCCTCGCAATCCCGACGACGCACGTGATCGTGCTTCTAATTCACTCTCGTTGAAATACACGTGGATAAGGGCGGGGCAGAACGGATACTTCATAAAAATGCCAATTACTAAAAATTCGGAAAGAGTTTGTATTCACTCGCGATGAATTCTATTCCCTTAGAACTATCGACCGGATGGTAAATTTGACAAAAATGGACCCATCTGACAAAAGTATAAACTTTTTTTATTATTTATCAATTCAATAAAACTTTGACGACCTCCTGTTTTGCTTCTAATGCTATTCGTCGCATATTCATGTGGAATCGACGAAGAATTTGGCAAAGCTAGAGCAAAGTAAAACTGTAAGACAAATTCAAACTCGATAGCAAATTTATTTTTCATATTGTTGATAATTAAAAATGGTTAAATGATATTATTATCTGTCACGTCCGCCGCCAAACGCATGAAACTTTAGATATATAAAACTGTTTTGTTTAACGAAATAAGATAGCGAGCTCCAAGGCCGGAATTTGCTCGCTATCCGCCATGAGAACTAGCGCAGTTCGTTTCGAGACACCCCTGCATAAATATTATATTCAAGTGGTATAGAAACGCATGAGACGTACAAGAGCCAATCGAAACCTCGCGCGTCGAAAACGTTAAACAGACCCGAACAATAACACTCTTCAAGCCTGACTCGGGACGCGGCCAGTTCCTAGTAAAAGATAACTCAGAAATTACCAAACATCCAAGGTATTAAGTAACGTGACGATCTCACGCTCAGCGCAATATTCATCGAATATCGAGTGAAGCTCTTTGTCTCGTGCCTTACTAGTAAAACCATATATGTGTATATATATATATATATAATAAGATATAATTATTCGTACGATTTTATCAGTAAAATCCCATATATTAAAATAAGGTAAAACTAATCATACAATCCTATTTAGTAAAAACCGATATCGATTAAAATAAGATACAGTTATACATACAACTCCAAAATATTATAATTTGTTTTAGTCGTAAGAGATAGTTAATGGAATAATGAAATCTAGAAATTTCCAAATCTACCAAAGCCAAGCAACTCGCTATTGCGACGCGAGCATGATCTGTAAATCGGAGTGGGGAGTCTTCTAAAGAATTTGAGACCCTTAAACACGTGGCGGGTGACGGGCCAGTCACGACGGTCCATTTAGTCTCCATGCAGTTCATTGGCGACAAAAATGTAAATACGAGATAATATACCATCAGAGTGGGAGACCACTAACCAAGGTTACGAGGATGAACAATCAAAAATCAAAAGTCAGTCATCAGTTCGCAGTCCTAGTAAAACGGTCTTCAGTATTTGTTCAAGTGTTCATATCATATTTGCAATTCTCGGGTTTAACTCCCGATTTCAAGTCAAGTCTCGGACCAATTTCCGATCTCAATTCTAAATCAAGACTCAAGTAAAACACATCATTTTATTCATTCCAATCGCGATTCATTTTCGGCTCACCGTCAGCCAACAAGTTCAATTACACTGTCAGTCGCGAGTTCCACAAGTTTTACTATTTCCTGCAACTCTCATAAGAACAACTACTAATATCAATCGGAGACGATAGAAGCAACTAATTGAATTCAATTATTAAAAATCATTTATATTCATCACCATCGCGGAAATATCTTGATCCCACTAATCACACACATCATTAATCCTAAACCTCTAATGTATCATTGCAGTTCGCACTTTGGATCTAGAGTATGGTCAAACCCTCGGTGAAATTGTGCGCGACGCATGTATACTTCCTTTCTACAAAATCCTGTCCACCCAATTCAACTTAACCATAAACCTATACGTATTCGAGGACTCGCACTTCGGATCTAGAGTATGGTCAAACCCTCGGTGAAGTTGTGCGTTGGACATGAATATTCCATCCATCCTTGTTCCAAATAACTAACACAAATGATAAGATTTCATTTTCTTGGGAATAGTAGTATTTGCCCATTCAAAAATAATTCATTCACCTTACTTTATTTTTCAACAATCTCATTGTGTTCGACCAGTTTTGTTTAGGACGAACTGTTTATTTCAGTTTATCATCAACCAAAATTTTATCAGACTTTTGTGCGTGAGTGCCTGTTCCAAGTGAACCTGATACCCACGAACACTCGTTTCTGTTGCGCATCATCGTCATCAACTTGAGTAAGTTTTAGAATGATTATGTTTTCCTTATAATTACTGGACGACTCATTCCGATTTCCCCAAAGCGATCAAACAACCGACATAAAATGTCTCATTGAATATTGTTTTTAATGTTATCACCATATTCATAACTAATTTTATTTTATTATCAATACTGCTAATTCTTATGATCATTTTTATAATTTTCTCTTGATTTAATTTGTTTCATTAAATATCATCAAATCAATCCTAATTCATTTCTTACACTCACATAGTCTCCGTAAGAGGTAGTACCCCTCAACACGTTACCCTATTCTTTCCCAAACCAGCAATTGCCGTCTCCTGTATCCCCATGGAAACATGACCAGGGAGACGGAACAAAAATAGTATAGTACGGTGATACCGGATCAACTAGATGTTCTGTCATCTGGTTGAAACGTGACATATCATTAATTATATTATAATTATTATTAATTAATAATCGTTACAATTATTAATAACTATCATTAACAGTGAGAAAAAATGTGCGCGAGTGATTTTTCTGAGCAATAAGCAAGTGATAACTCATCGTTAAGAACTATACATTGGAAAACTATATCGAAGGGTTAATTTTGCCCCCGTATTCCTCTACCTCTATAGGTTCCGCAACGCAATCAGATTCATATTCTCATAACAAAACCATTTTTGACTCTATATATTTGGTGCTCAACTTTTGTTGCTGTTTTCCCTATTTTTCGGCTAGTTTTGAGGACGCCATATTAATGGGTCGAGGGTACTCAGAGAGTTCAAAAATAGACTGTTTGCAATCATTTTTTTGGCAGTAGTTTAATTAGTTTTGTAATACAAATAATACAACGTCGTTATATGAAAGGGAGTGCATATTTGAATTTTCTTGACATTTTGTATCACCAGCTACTATCCGTTTAACACCTTTTTAGCCCGATCTGATCGTGAGATAATTACCTACTATTTTTTTCGCTCCAATTTTGGAAATTTGAAAAATTCGCCTTTTTCTATTAATCATTCTGAATACCAATTGTTATCGCGGTGTATATTTTTTTATTTTTAATATAATATAATACATTGCCAGCTACCCAGTTAATAACACTTTAACTAATAGCGCTACCTTCGCAGAGCTATCGTTCATACCTTGACCAACATATTTACGTATGAAACGAAAAGCAGAAACAAAACTGAAAACACAGAAATGTTATTCGGAAAACGTGATTAATTTGGCAGGAAAGTAGTAGTAGTAATGTTTATTTCCCTTGCGGGGTACATTTCGGACTCCCGCTCCGCTCACATTAATCCTTAACTACCTTACGCACTATTTCTATCCTATTTTTTATTCACGCCGTCCTCGAGAGAAAGAGAGCTCCACTCACACCTTCTCCCGCATTCGTTCTTCCTTTCATCCCGGACTTCCGTTTCCGCCGCTCTTGCTCTACCCCTCCCTTTTGCTGCCCTCTACTCTACCATCTCCTCCTCCCTGTACCTTTCCTTTTTCTCCCTTCTCCATCCGTCTATCCTTTCCAACCATTTCTCCCCTAACCCCTCGTCGCCTAACACCTCCCCCCTCGCTTCTTGCCATCCTCTTGCCTCCCCCCAGTCCGTGCACTCTTCCCACACATGCTCCCATGTTTCCTCCGCCATCTCGCACATCCTGCATGACCTATTTTCTCTCGTCTCCCAATACCTGGTCCCCCTCATCTCCTCCCCCAGCCTATATCTCGCCATCCTCTTCCACCTCCCTTCCTCCCACCCTTTCCTCAGATACCCCGGTATCCCCGCTCCTTTCACAAATCTGTATTCCTTATTTCCTTTCGCCTCTCTGATCCTCGTCCACCTTTCCTCCTCCTGCTTTGTCCTTTCCATCCTCACTAAGTCCTCTCCTCTCATCCCCCCCTCCTCCCATCTCCTCACTACCTCCTCCCCGTCCCATCCTTTTCCCTCGTAGAACTTCCTCCTCTCCTCCTCCCACCCCTCACATCCCCTCTCCATTCTCGCTCTCTTTTTTATTTCTCCCCAGCATCTTCTCGCCAGCTCCCCTCCCCCACCCTCTTCCAACTTCCTCTCATACCCCCATGCCCTCAAGCCTGCTCTCGCCTCCAACGTTTCCCTTTGTATTTCCTCCCTCACTGCATAGCCTGGCACCCTTCTTGACACTCCCAACACCCATCTCAAATACCTATCGTGGATCATTTCCGCCTCTTCTCTTCTTTCCCAGCCCCATATTTCCACCCCATATCCCAGCACCGGCCACACCATTCTATCAAATAACCACAGCCTTCTGCCCCAGTCCTTACCAAACTTCCTCTTTCCTATTCCCCACACCTGCCCCATCGCTTTCGCCGCCTTCTCTACTCTCTCCTCCATATGGTCCTTCTGTCCTCCATCCGCCCGCACCACATACCCTAAATATTTATATTTCTTCACCTCCTCTATCTCCGTCCTCTTCCACCACCATTTCACCTTCTTTTTCCTGCCTCCCCCTACCTTACATCTCATCACCTTCGTCTTCCCCGTGTTCACCTCTAGCCCTTTCCCCTCCAGGTATCTCTCCAATTTCCCTATCATTCCCTTCATCTCCTCTTCCCCTCTCGCCATCAACACCAGGTCGTCCGCATATGCCAGCGAGAACACTTTCTTCCCCCCTTCTAATTCTACCCCCCCCCCAACATCCCTTTTCTATCTCCTCGTCCAAATCCGCCATCATCAGTATGAACAGGAGTGGGCTCAGTGGGCAACCCTGCCTCACGCCTCTCTCCGTCCAGAACCTTTCCCCCCTTTCCTCCCCCACTCTCACCCTCCCCGTCGTCTCCTTTAGTACCTCCTCGCACCTTTCTACGAGTCCTTCCCTAATCCCCCTTTTCCTCATACTTTCCTTAAGCTTTTCCCTGTCTACAGAGTCGAAGGCCGCTCTCAAGTCTACAAACAGTAGCACCATGTTTATTTTTTTCCTGCTTCTTTCCCTATTGATCAAGTAGTTCAACACGTAAACGTTATCTATAGTGCCCCTTCCTTCCCTAAACCCTGCCTGGCTCTGTGGCAGCAACTCCTTTTCCTCCACCTCCCTCTTGATCCTATCTCTCAGTACCCCCGTGTATACCTTGTATGCCGTCTGCATCAATGTCACCCCCCTATACTCCTCCACCCTCTCTCCCTTTCCCTTCTTCTCCACCGGCACCACTATCCCCTCCTTCCATCCCTCTGGCCACCCTTCTCCTCTCCATACCTTTCCGCACAACTTCCACAGATTCTCCAACACCTTTTCCCCCCCATACTTCCATACCTCGCTTGGTATCCCGTCCTCCCCCGTCGCCTTCCCATCCTTCAGTTCCCCTACCACTTTTCTCACTTCCTGCATTGTTATCTCCTCCTCTCCCTCCTCACCCTGCTTCCTTACCGCCTCCCCCACCCTCTTCTCGCTCACCCCACCCAGCAGCTCCCTGAAATACTTGTCCCATTCCCTCATACCTATTCTTTTGTTCACCCCTTTCCGTTTCTTCCTCCCCCTGTTTATCACCGTCCATGCCTGGCTCTCCGTCCTTATGGCGTTTATCTCCTTCTCCCATTTCCTCTCTTCCTCTTTTCTCTTTCCTTCGCACAGCCTTTTGTACCGTGTCTTCTCCTCCTTATATTCTCTCTCATTGTTCCCTCCCTTCCTCCATTCCAGCAGTTTCCTTCTCAGTCTTTCCTTCCCTTCTCTGCATTCCTCGTCCCACCAACCGTTCCTCCGAGCCCTACTTTCTACCTCTTCCGACTTGATTACCGCCTTACCTATTCTTTCCCCTAACTCTCTCCAACCTTCCTCTACCTCCTCCTCGCCCCACCTCCACTCTCCGAACTCCTCTCTAAACCTCGCTGCTCCTTCCTTGTTCCAGCACCCTCTCCTATACCGTTCCTTCCTTTTCCCCCTCGCCGCTCCTCCTTCCTTTTCTCTTCTCCTCCGCCTTCACCCATAACACCACCGGCATGTGGTCTGAATCTGTCTTCCCCTCCACTTCTAGCTTTTCTACCTTCTCTACTGTGTTTTCCTCCGCCACCACATAGTCGATTACCGATCTTCCTCTTCCTCCCATGTACGTCCATTCCCCCTCCTCGTCCCCTGGCACTCCACCATTCAGTATCCCCCACCCTCTTTCCCTTATGAACCTTACCCATCTTTTCCCTTCCCCCGTTACCACCTCGTCCTTCGACTTCCTCTCCGCTGTCCCTTCCTTGTCCTCACCTTGCTGCCACCACTGCCGTATTCCCCCTTCCGCCCCGGTTCTCACGTTGAAGTCTCCCCCAAACACCACCATGTCTTCACTCCTTTCCTCCTCCATCCACCTCTCCATCATACTCATCTTTCTCTCTAGATCCCCCCTCACGTATACTCCAATTATCCTCCACCAGTGCTTTCCCAGCTTTACCCTGCATTCCATCCACCCTTCCTCCTTTTTCCTGAATTCTCCTACTTCCCATCCCTCCTTGACTCCTATCGCCATTCCCCCCTTTGCTCTTCCCCTCCCCCTACTCTTCACCGCCTCCTGTACCTCCCATATGAATCCCTTTTTCCACTTCTCCTTGATTCCTTCCCACCCTCTTATGTCCGCCCATGTCTCCGTCATCACCACCACATCCCACCTCCTTAACCCTTCCCAAAACTCCTCGTCCTTGTTTTTCACTCCTGCCACGTTCCAGAACCCTACCTTCGCCGTCTCGTTTCCTCTTCCCCTTCCCCTCCGCCCCGCTTCTTCCCTTCTCCCCCTCCCGTCTCCCCTCTCCTGTCGCCTTGCTATTTCCTTCCTCCCCCCCCCCCCTCCTCGTCCCCTTCCCCCCTCCTTCCTTCCCCCTGTTCCCCCACCCTCTTCTTCCATCCCCCCGTTACCTCGTCCCATATCCTCCACTCATTGTCCACCCACATCTTCATATAGCCTACCCTAGCTATCTTTCCTTTCCTCCTTTCCGCCTCCGCTTCCCTCTCTATCCTCCATTTCGCCTCACGCTCCAAACGCGTCCTGTCGTCCTCCACCCATTCTTTTTCCCCTCTCAGTTTCCCCTTTGCCCTCATCACCTCCGTCTTCTCCGTCCGTCCCTCCATCTCCACCCACACCATTCCTCTACCCTCCCTATTCACTCCACCGATTATCTTCATATCTTTTATCTTTCCTTCTATCCCCATCTTCCTCCATAACCTATCTATCTCCTTTCGCCATTCCACCCCCTCCCCCATCCTCACTCCCTTCACTATTACGTTCTTCCTCCTTTTCTCCCTCTCTTCCCTATCCATCCTCAGCTCTAGCTCTTTTATCCTCCTGTCGACCTTCTCGCACTTCTCCTTCTTCGCTGTCTCCCACGCCCCCCCTGCCTCCGCCTCTCCTCCCTTCCCACCTTCCTGAACTTCCTCCATCCTTTTTTCCAGCTTCTCTATCCTGGCTCTCATCTCCTTCCTTTCTCCTTCCCACCTCCTCATCATCTCCTCCCTTTCTTCCCTCGCCTCCCTGACCACCTCCTCTATCTTCCTCCCCCAACCTTCCATCATTTGCTCTACCTTCCGCTCCCACCCTTTTGCCATTTCGTCTACCCTTTTTTCTACGATCTTCCCTTCCCTCCTCATCAGCTCCTCCATTTTCTCCATGATCTTTCCCAGCGCGTCCCCCTCCTCTCCTTTCTTCTCCGGGGTCCTCGAGACCACCTTACTCCTCTTAAATACATCCTCTTCCTGCTCCTCCTCCCCCCCCGCTTTTCCCTCCGACGCCAATGCTTTTCTTTTTCCTGCCATGTACTCTACTATGTTACCTTCACTCCCCGACCGTTCCCATACCCGCCTCAACAGGTTCGTCGGTCTCCCTCTCCTCTTCTCCCCGCCCGACTCACCTCTACCCGCCTCGTCACCCATCCTCTCCCTCCCCTTGTCCTGTCTCTCTATCCGTTCTTCTCTTACCGACGTCCCTTCCTTTACCTACACCCGCTATTCCTGCCACCTTCCTTATCTACCCGTCTACCGCAGTTCCTCTGTCTCTCACGCCCGTGCCCACCGCGCTCCTTCCCTACTCTCCGTCCTAACCTCTCAACCTGTTCTGCCCACCTTTCTCGCCTCACTCCACCCGCTTTCGCCCCCTAGCTTCTCCCCTTTTTATCTCCTCCCTACCCTCTCACCCTCCTCTACTTCCTCCACTTCCCCGCTTTCCCTTACCTCGCTATTTCCCGCCGCTACGCACACTTTCTCTTACCCTGCCCCACACTTTGTCTGTCCGCTTCGTCACCGGAAACGGAAGTCAATTTGGCAGGAAAGTAATTATTACACGAGACGGCGGTGCCGAGTCATCGCTTTAATCACTCGAATCATTTATTGTCACGTCATATCTACGGACAAAGTCACCGCAAGCTACCTGAATAATTTTTTTTTTCTCTTTAGCAAACATATCAGAATGTACGAATGGAAAGAAATGAAATTTTCGGAATCACGAATCGAGTGATATTAAAATTTTCAGCTAATTCACTCTCTGCAAACGACCGCCTCGCGACAGTTGTCCTCGTAATGCATTAACCGTGGCTCGTCTCGACCTCGAAATCTTATCGCAGTTTTTTCCACCCGCAACTATCTCGATTCGGCACGGCGTATACGCTGTACGAATTTCGCAAATAGTGTAAAAGTTGCCTGCACTCTTCCATCGTCGGAAACGTTCATCGTCACCTTTGGTGGTTGAAATTGCTCGTCTGACCAAAAACTGTTCGATGAAAACGAAGTTATTTGTCGAGGTGAACATTTATTTACTTCTAACATTTTTGCCTAAATAAATAACAAAAATTTCGGTCAGCTTTCTTTCTATTATACGCCGTTGGCGTAATATCGATCTGAGAGGAAAAGTTGTAGTGCATAAAGTTTTAGAAAATCAAATTTTCTACAAATTTGTTTCCTACAACTTTTTGTTAAAATTCGAAATGGCCGAGGTATTCAAGAAAAAACATTTTTTTCATAAAATTCGAAATAGCGAATATACGCAACGGCACGATTTTGAATTTACACACTACCAGTGTCCCCTCCCCCTCCCCTCCCCCCCCCCCCAACGTATAAAAAAAGGCTGACCGGAATTTTTGCAAGATTAAAAGTACAAACGGACTGGACTTTATCCAAAAATTTATAGCTGATTCAAACCACGATTACGTGACTTGTTTTTGTTTGCCCAACGACAAAAAATGAAAAAAAATTAATCGAAATGAAGGAAATTAGATTTTGAAGCGAAAGAATAGTACTAACCGATAGCCTGAACAGAAATACGCGGAAAATGTTGTGTTCTCGTAACAAAACATAAATATTAGCGAAAACGTTGGTTATGGCACATTGAAATTAAGATATTTCGAAAACCAGATGTGCAACCGATGTGTTTTATTTTTTTGTCTCTAAACTAGAGTCTGCGCTTCCCATTTGTTTCTTACTTTTCGTTCCTTGCTAATGAGGTAGTGGAAAACGAAAACCAAAGTAGTCATTGGAAAACATGAATATTAGGAGATGCGGTAAGTGTTAACTTTTCGTACCTGTCGTTCCAGAAAAATCATGATTACTCTATACTCTTCATATTTTCTGATCCTTTGGTTTGCCAAATTCTTGCGATGGAAATATTGAGAAAACCATCAGCATCCCAATTTTTTAGTAAATAGATTTTGCACTCGTTGATTATTTCGTCATAATTCAGTTTCCAAAGTTCTCGAGGACTGTTGTCGTGACATGGTTGTACCACGGTACATTCGAGGTGACACGTGAGCTTTTAGCACGATTATGAAATGAAATATGTGAGAGTGGCGACAAAATATTCAAAAGTTGGTGACCCAGCGTTAAGGTAAACCCATCTATAATGAAAAACATCACCATATACCTGAAATTTGTGAATATGATACTTAAATAGGTCAACCATGCGTCATAAAATGTTGGGAATTTTTTCTACTACAAACATTCAGAGAAACAGACAATCAGAATTTGAAATTTTTTACATCGATTCTTACGGAAATTTTCGTTTCCACACTTTCACGTTGATAAAAATTGAATGATAGCATCGCGAATTCTACGGAAACTAATATTTCATTTGAAAGATATGGCCACGCTCCGAGTAAACAAAGAACCATTTCTCGTCACATCTATCTTAAGTAGACTGTACTCAGTCTATGCAACGTATTTACAGTTGTTTGGGTTTGTTGTATTCGAACCTTAAACGACACGTCAATTCAATAACGTCTTCAAAAACGATTTTAACACTTTGTATTTTAATTTTATTACTAAGCAATTGTTTCCCACGCCCCTTAAGCCAGCAGTAACACGCGAATCAAATACGACCCAGTAAAGCGCTGTGATAGAAAATTATCAATCACTGTCCATACGTCAAAATACGTTTCTGATTTGTTGCTAATTTGTTGTCTTAGTTTTACATATGCAGAAAAGTTTCTGAAAAAACTGGAGAAAGTGGATTTTGCCGTCGCGAGAATGTGAAAAAAAAATTCCCGTGATCCTGGTAGCCGATGATCGGAGCGGTACCGCACGTCTACCAAGTTGGAGTGACCACTTGAATAAAGTCAATTTGGATTGGAACGGGGATTTAGTGCTCTTTGGTTGCTCTTTGGTTGCCGCAACCCCGATTTTGTTGCTGCAGCCGTTTCTCCGGAATCAATGACGATGCCAGGTTGGAAGCAAGCTAGCAAAGCCACCGGAAAAGAATTTGGTTGGAATGAAAAACGAATGGCCAAAATTTGGTGCTGTTTTGTCACTGTACAGCCATAATGAGCGCGAGTTTGAAATATCAATCGTTACTGGAAAACCACCCCTCCCGAACTCGAAGCACTAGTTGTTTCTGTTTGTTGGCCGCGAATCCCCTCACTGAATTTGTTGCTCCCGATTTCGAGTCGCGTGACCCCTCCCCCCATTTGTTGCTCCTTTGCTAAGTTTTGCGGCAAGTTGGCAAACACACATTTTTCTCGGAAACGGCAAGAGCAACAAATTTAAAACTGTGACAACAAATTAGCAACAAAATGTGGTATGGGTCGTATTTGATTCGTGTGTTACTGCTGGCTTAAGGGCTTCTGTTTCTCCCTCGATAAAGGAACTTCCAATACAATATTTGCACTGTCAGATAATGATCATTTTTTTCATGAATGTTGAATTTCAGTGTTTGTAAGTGCGATCAGGAATACTGTACCAAACAAAAGTTTCGAATATCAAATTGTATTTTTCTAAAATTACGACGCTTGTAGCCCAGCTTGTTATTCCCAGCTGTTTGCTGACTCGATGCCATCTGTTATAAGGAACCAAGGTCAATTATCAGGATCGCCAAGTTAGATAATATTATTAACTAACTGTAAATAGTATTTAATGCAATTTAGGTTTATTCAACGAAACTATAACTCGGATACAAACTTGAATAAGACGGACCAAGCAAGGACGTCTATCGTAACCGTCTGCCTTCTACTCTACTGTTCGACTGCAGGCGTTCGTAATATAAGATAGCGATAACTGGGGAGATTAATCGCGGAGCAGTCGCACACTCTGATTCGACGTGTACTCTTGGCCGTCTCTCTACCGACTCTTCTCTCCGCAGCAGCGGAGTAAGATAAGAGCTTCTTTGAATTATACTCGTCCGTCGCAGCGGACACATCATTACCTCATCTCTCGCAGTTTGACGTTGCAAGGGGACGAAGAAAACACTTTTTCGGCTGAACTAACTATACTTTTGATCTGGATAGTATACCTGATTCAACTTTAAGGAGGTTGAAGTGAGATAGTCCCAACCCAAAGTTTCGAATATTGTGATTCAGAAGTATTTTACTGAATTCATTATTGAAAGATTGTTGGTCGTGTATTATTAAATAATTTTAGATGAATGGATCAACTTTTGGATGTTTTGTCCACGCTGGAAGATAAAATTAAATAATTAATCAATTAATTTACAAGATTAACTACATTTTCTCGTATTTCAAAAATTGTTGATGCAAATGATATGAACAAATTAAAAAAACGAAGAAAAATTAATTTTCATAGTGAAAAAAAAAAGTGTAATTAATTAAAAATTATAAAAGGTGAATCATTCGTGAGTACCTCTAATAATTGTTATCTTTCATTAAATTACGACTTCCTAATAAAGGTTTGATATTTTTTTTTAAATAATCGCCAAATTTCAATGTCCAACATAGTCAAATTTCGTACTGATGGCTTTGTGTTTTCATTTGTTGTGACAAAAAATCTACCATTTTCGTGTTAAATTGACGTGTTCGATTTATATCCAGATGAGCTTCTTAAACCAGTCTTCGTACCATGGACGGAGTGAACAAGGATAGTCCATCAACCGGCTCGAATACTGGACACGGAAGTGAGTCACAACGAACAAACGAAAACCAAAGGCATTACCCATAATAACTTTGCAGACAACTGAGTCATACTCCAATGCGATCCAAGGAATTCACTAAACAGAACCAAGGCGAGAATTCCAGGGAACGGCATTTGCATATACCTGTCAACAAAGGAATTAACGGAAATATTCACTGATCGACACCAACACATCACAGTGGAAGATTACCAAATAGTTATCAGATCATCAACCACGAAACACGCGAAGATTTTACTATCCAACGTCAACGAATTAGTGCCAAATGGCAGCCTCGAAAAATACATCGACTCCGTCATTGTCAGAAGAGCTTTGCGAGTCAACCATATTACATCCGGATTAAAAGGACCAGAATACAAGCATGTAAATAGCAGTCGGAGCATCGTTACGTACATCCGGAAGACGTAAGCAAAATCTTAGAGGCGATCGGGTGA
This sequence comes from Arge pagana, assembly GCA_963969455.1. Lineage (NCBI taxonomy): Eukaryota > Metazoa > Arthropoda > Insecta > Hymenoptera > Argidae > Arge > Arge pagana. The sequence continues at coordinate 315,185 of CAXAKQ010000148.1, forward strand.
CCTACGAAGAAGATATATTTACAATGTTCATCGACACCGACAGAGTGAAATGCTATGCGTGTAAGCGTGAAGAACATGTCGCGAGAGACTGCGAAGGAGACAACAAAACGGACAAGAACGATAGACAAATTGAAAACACTCAGTCGATCCCCAATTTCGCCAAACAGGAACTGCGACAAGCGAAGTAAACCAGTGCGCAACACGGCATACGAGGAAACTAGCACAGAAAAGAATTCTTTCTGAAGCATCATCGCAGCAATCAGATCAACTTTTTGCGATCCTCGGTCAGAAATACAGACGCACACAAAAACAGCAAAAACAAAAAGACAATCAATGTGACCATGAACCATCAATCAAGGAAACGCGATTCTTAGCTTCTCGCAACTCCACGACTTCATACAAAACACTTACGGCGTAGCTGATGTGCACCATCTCCCTAAATTGTACTTATAATACCACAGAACTCATCACTCCCTTAACGGAACACTATACAGTTTGGGGTATACCCAAAGCAATGAAGAATAGATTCACGCACGTAACAAAAAAACTGAAATTCGCTATTAATCCCTCAGACAATAGCACCAACAACGCGAATACCGAGGACGACTCAAGCACGCAAAACTCTGACGATAAAGGAGAAAATGAAGAAACGGATGTGATAGTCGACACTTCACCAGCAAAAGAACGATTGCTCACTCCTCTCCTTCAAGAAATTGAGTGTGAATAACTTCCCGCAGTGGCATTGCAACGGGGTTGGTGTAAGGCGTGAGTTTCTACAAGCGGCGATCCGTGACCTCAACCCAAAAATAATGTGCATCCAGAAGGCTAACTTCAAGCATGACGGACCGATAAAACTCAAACAGTTCGAAGCATAGTATCGAAACGGAACTAGCCCAAATACGAACGGTAGGATCGCTATATACATTCATGAATCCATCAGATCCTCAGAAATAAGAGTCAACTCAAACATCGAAGTAATAACCGCAGAAATAATACTTGACACGGACAAATTGAACATTATCAACATGTATATACCGCACGCGTACGACCTCGAAGCCATGAAATCACACACGTACATACTACACCAGGTATCTGAACCACGCGTAATACTAGCCGAAATTAATAGTCACAACACTCTACGGGGCTCACAGTGTACGGACTGGAGAGGAAGAAGCAAACTAATAGATATCTACATGCATCTTCTCAACGCCATAATTTTCAGAAAAACTCAGTCATCTATTCACCAACCCACCGCACTCTACAAATCTTTAACAAATGACACATCAAACAGGAATTAGCAACAGTAAGGACGGCGCTCTGTCAAAATGGCTAGAGCACGAAACAGATCAAGAAAGTACCTAACCAGGAACTGCTCAGATCTACAAACAACGGAAACCCGAAACCAAAACTTATTTCCACCACCGTACTTCCACACATACAAGGAAATAGGTAGGATTCTGAACAAACACAACGTACGACCCATCCACAAACCAATCAACAAGATAGAATACGTACTACAAAATCCTAAAGATAAACGTGCACCACTAAAACATCCGGTCTTCTACAAAATGCCATGCTCCTCTGGTAAAGTATATATAGGCGAAACCGGGAGGCCGGTAAGCCAAAGGATCAAAGAACACGAAAGATATATCAGACTATGCCAACCAGAACAGTCCGCGATCGCAGAACTTCACATGGATACAGGTTACAAAATTCACTTCGAAGAAACCGTCCTACTTATTGTTAGTAAAAATTCAATGCACTACACGAGAAAACATAGAGAGTCAATAGAAATCAACAAACACTCCAAAAACACAAACAGAGACAAAGGATACACGTTGAACCTAATCTGGCAACCCCACCTCCCGATTCTTTAATTTGACTGGTCAAAGCACATGATAAGCCGACGAAACAGACCCCCCCCCCCCTCAATGGGTCCACAGAAATGCATCGCAACATATTTAAAGTGACACAAGACCTCGAATTCTTGAGATTCAGGTCAGCCCTGATGAAGTGAACAGCAGAGTTCACGAAGCGTCGGTTCTAAAGACGCAATCACACGTTGTTACCCAGAAAATATACTCACATACTCAGGAAGAATGCTTGCAGCCGTCATCGATCACAAAGACCTAATTGTATTAAATGACGGGAGACCCACGTACTTCAACATAGCAAACGCCCGAGAATCCGTTACTGACTTGACTCTGTGCAGTCCAGGTACCAGTCAGAACATAAAGTACTAACTAAAGGGATCCGGATCCAAAAACGGAGATGCAACGAAGATAGGCAAGCCGCAATCCAGAACGTCTCGCCAAACAAACTACACCTGAAATCTGCTCGACGAAAAATCCAAGAAGCCGTAAGAAGGACCAAAAATCAAAACAAAGCAGAGTGGCAGTCCTCAGAGAATAGCCACCTCGCGAAGATATAGATAACGCTAAGGCAGAAAAACCCGCCAATCGTTTTCAAAAGAAGAGAACAATAATCACTAATTATTAGTGATCTCACGATGCCGAATAGACCATACAAATATGTCCCACATTCATCTCATCTCGAAGACTATCCCAAAACTATGTCCCGCCGGTTCCAACCAGTACAGCGTAGTACACAATGGAATTGCCCAAACCGAAGCCAGGAGAGAAAGAAGTCCGAAGTGGACAAATACATGACTGAAGCGGTAATAGACAAAGATCAATGTCATAAATTCATGAATTAGGTACCTCAATGAGATAGAAATGGATGAGGAAATATGACCGTAGTAGCAAATGCTGATTGTAAATATACTCTGCAAATAGCTGTCGCTAATAACCAAAGATGTTGATGCGCCGATAAGTAATTGAAAAAAAGGCTTCCGAAACACCCTCAATGTTTCAGAGGAAAGTTGTAAACTAATCACTTCATCCGAATAAATTTATATAAAATAATTCAGGTAATATTCTCCCGCAATTTGTGGCAACTTAATTAAGACGAAAGGCAGGGTTAGTTAGTCTATGATACCACTAAGCAATTAAAGGTACTTGCGACCCGGGTTTCAAAGTGTTTCACTTCATCTTCAGGCAGTAGTTGAGTGCTGCGAAAATTTGACAAACAAAAAGGAATTTTCCTTTTTCATCAAGTATAATACTCCTATAATTCAACTCAAGGTTATTAATTTTCTCCCTTTACCGTACCAAGTGTTTTTTTTTTTTACTTGAGGTCGTCAAACACACTTTTTCAAGGATTTGTAGTCGACTTTTTTAATGTAACAATGAGCTTGAATTAATTTGTAATTACATATTTTATCTTTCGGGTTATTCCTTACTAATTGTTTTGGAATTAAAGGTTTACTGTGAATTTCACACTTAGCTTTACACACTTTACAAAAACATCAGGCCTTGTGCGCCAATGACAAATTTGAACGTCGAACCGTCTTAGCTCAGTGCTTCAGTGACGGCCGAACCAATAACACCTCGGCCGGCGTTTGTCAAATTTTCGCAGCACTCAACTACTGCCTGAAGATGAAGTGAAACACTTTGAAACCCGGGTCGCAAGTACCTTTAATTGCTTAGTGGTATCATAGACTAACTAACCCTGCCTTTCGTCTTATATAAAATAGTTTTTTACAAAACTGTATGTCGAAACAGAAACGCGACGGTCATCTCCGTTACACGTTTTAGATTGATCTTGTATTGGGACTCCCCCTTCGAATCGATAACTGATGAACAAAGTCGAATTGTTACGTATACATATAATATTTCATTTCAAACGGAATATGTGTAGTCAGAGAATCAGCAACAGGCAATCCATTAGCCGTAGCTCTGATAAAAGGATAAAACAGCTCTATTAGGGTGAATAATTTCCTTTACATCTACATTAGCCTTCCTCTGTGTATTTGTTACCCAATCGACTTGTGTTACTTCAGCTTCCGAGAGGTAACCGATGGGTCTTTTTAAAAATAACAATCCAACAATATAGGTCTCGTTCCACCATTGCTTGTCTCTTCGACGGAGGAGCGATTTAATAATCGACCCCCACACGACGTTATTGCAACATAGGCGCTAATATCCGTAGAAAAATAATCTATTTTTTTTATTAAAGGAATTTTGTGACCTTTCCGCAATCGAACGTTGTTTTTATAATAAATATTACAAAGTAATAACTTACAAATAAACTTAAAAGTAAGGTGAAAATACCTGAATATCGTTACATAATATCAGCGACGATATTGAATCCACGCAAGAGTACGTCATTAGGAATTTGCTATTTGTGTCAATAAACATCCGTTAAAAAAATTTACATTATGAACGAATTATTTTTTTATCATTTTAAATCATACGTAATAACAATTCATTTCGACCTAAAATTCTTTTCAAAAAGTCGAGCGTATGAACAGTTAATCAATTTTCATGATATTTTAATGATAAGTTCAGCTTGAACAGTTTTTTATTATTTTAAATATCTCGTCGTAGGATCGTTGTTTCACTGACATTTTTTTGCAATTGCCGACTGAAGTAACTAACTTCGCATTCGGGATATCGGTGACCCCAGCGGCCCCAAGTTCCTATGTTCAAAATGCGTCAATAACCACCCCGTACAACCCGCTGAGTTTGTAACGGGAACTTAGAATCACCTGTATGCGAATTGTTGTCGGCACCTTCGTGTTTGATATATGAGGCATCTTTTTTCCGATGCCTCTAAAAATTCTGAAAAAAATTATACTTTTCTACGCGCTAGATGCGCTCTTTGTGATTTTTTTGGAACTTTGTAGTTTCGACGCCGAAGTTACACGACTACTAAGAAATTTTCTAAAATGTAATGTATTGCAATAAATTTTCATCGAGCAATAACATTTTTTGTACAAGACTTTTAGGGTTCTTGTACAACTTAAAAAAAAATTAATCAAAATAACAATCTGATTTGAAGGTTCTAAATGGTAAAACAAGGTTACAAATCCCATATTCACGGACCTCGATACTTTTTTTTTTCAAAACATGTGAGGTTAAATTATGTGTCAAGTAGAAGTTTATCGGTTGAACATGAGAGTGGGACGAGAGTAAGCTTAGAAGAAAATAAATGGCAACGATTTTTTTTTAACTTTTCATCGATGTCAACATTCTTTATAAATCCTTGACACTTTTTGACTTCAAAACATTTTTAAAAATTGTTAATAATCGTTATAGGATTATAATGCAATTAGTTTCATTGAGTGAAATAGTTTTAAGTGTCAATATGTGTAATTGTTTTCCGAATACTGTTGTATATAAAAAAAATTGTTTCCAAGTCAAAAAGTGTCGAGGATCTATAAAAAAATTTCATATCGATGACAAGTTGAAAAGAATCCGTTACCTCAAAAACTTCTATTTGTTATATAATTTTACTTGAAATTATTTTGAGAACAAAAAAGTGTTAGTAGACATGTAACTTCGGCGTCAAAGATCCAAAAAATCCAAAAAAATCCACAGTGAGTTCCCCTCAACGCGTAGAAAAGTATACATTTTTTCAGATTTTTCAGAGACATCGAAAAAAATGGGTGGCTAGATTAAGGAGGAATGCCTCATATGTATTTCTTCACCATAAGCTCTCCACGCAACATACAAATACTCATACAAACGGCCTAACACTTTGTCTGACTATTTCTATTCATCCTTCCTCAATAGAATATTGTGATTTGGATTAACGAACACGATAGTCAGCCTGACATACTGACCTGACTTCGGTACTGAAATCAAGAAAGGTGAAAAAAAGAAGACTGCTGAAATTTCAAAGATATTGATATAGTGGACCAAAAAAAAAATCGATAAAGTATGATAACAGCTTCGACAGTACGTTGGATTTTTCTTTTCATTGATTGTTGTAAAAATGGCGTGTTGTCGAAATAAAATCGAGCAAAAAATACTAATAGCAATCGAACTAGGCAATATACAAAAATTTTTTAGCAGTTATGGGTTGGGCTATGAAAAAAAATACGCAGCTGGGAAAATGCCGGCAAGCCGCCATGTTGTTTACTAGAGCTCTGCTAAAATGTACAAACAGTGTTCGATACTTGTACAAGAAAAACATTCCTACCGAATTTCGATATGTTGGGTAAAGTTTTTTCGAAAAAATGCCCAAAGTTTGCTCTACTTTTTGACCTCTATAGGGTGTCCTATTTGAATCTATTCGGGCCGATATCTCTTAAGGGACGAATTTTCGCGATAAACGTCTTGAATAAAAGTTGTGAGGTTTAGAAGGATTTATCGAATGGTGACCGTGAAATGACCTTGAACCCCAGTTTTCAAGGTCAAAACAAGGTCAAGTTAATTTTTTCGAGTGGCGACCTCTTTTTTTTCATTGCATATTCGTATTCCAATTGAAAAAATACGCATCCTATACGGAAGACATTTGTTTTGAAAATGCTCTGTTTCTTTTTTGGAGGGCGCTGCCAGTTACCTTTCATTAATTTTAGGCAATCGAATACTCCAAAGTACGCAAATCTCGAGAAATGTCCCGTATGAAAGTTTCAAGGTTAGGAGGGGGTGTACAATGGTAACCTTGCCGATGACCTTGAACCAAAAATTCATTGTCAAATTTGAATTCAATGTCAAATTACCCCAAATAAGTTAAAATGGAATACCCTGTACAGTGGTTCACTCCTCGCTATTCGCCAAGTATTTTTTCTTCTGAATACGTTGCGATGCAGCAATTTTTCAGCGAATAAAATGAAACCTTAAACTATAACTCCTGTTCAATGAATTTTTCAGTCGACCCTTCATTTTTCGTGTCTCTTATTTTAATCATTGTTTTTTATTTTTTCTAAAATTTCATTCTCGTTACGTTGCAGGGCGGACCAGACGTTCTTAACCGTGGAAAAGGGAGATCGAGAGCTTCGCCAGCTCGTGAAGTCCGCGAGCTGGGCTTGTCGAAGGCAAAAGAAATACAGGGTGAGGGCGAAACGAGGCGAGAAAGGTCGGAGGTGACCGGACTTACCACCGACACATGGACACCTCGAGAACGCGGTCCAGACACCCCTCGCCTTATATCCGTGTACCTTGTCTGCCTTGGAATGAACGGGAAACCGTCGTTAAATATCCGTTGCGAAAATCGTTGCTAATAATATTAATAAATTGCAAGTTATTATTGCCGAACCGTCGCCGTAAAACCTCAACAACGCGCGACACTCGCGCTTGGACGACCAGAAACTCGTGCCTTCACAACGATCGTCCACCGGACCATCGTGTTTTTTACGCTTTCCAGCATTCATACGTAAATTGTAATAAAAATCTTTATACTGCTTGCAGTGTTGTTAGTTGAGAATCGAATCAATCTCCTCGAATATTCGAAACTACGTTCGAGACATTTTTTTACCCACGCGGGTTTTTACACTCTATACGATGGAGAAATAGGATCGCCGATTATTCTTCTAACGATCGTCAATTATCTACTGAAACGTGTTTATTCCACGCCAGACATATCAATCCACCGTCCATTGATCCTTATTTACCACCAACAAAATTTGCCCGCCATTTGCGTATTACCTCGTCGAAAACGATGTCACGAAGCGCCGCAACTCGCCCCATGGCAGGTGAGTCGATCCATCAATTTGTTTTTCGTTGCATAAAGTAATAGAAAAAAGTAATAACAACATTTCTAGTACTTGAAAAAAAAGTCTTTCGCTACTAACAGGAAACGAAAAAAAGCTAGGACACGATTACCCTGAAGAAAAAAAATCCATCGGACAGCTTTCCTTTGATATTTTCAGGAAGTTTGAGCTTGCGAGTAAAATGCGAAGTAACGCGAATTATTACAAAATAGCTACCAATAGTTACTAGCATATTTTGGTACAATCAGTTCTTCGCCGATGAATGGCATAATTAGTTTGATGCTATCTAACCCAGTTTTTGCCTGGGCTTCAATGGGTTGAGGGGAGAAAACCCTTACGCCGCCCAAAAATGAGTCATTTTTTATGATTTTTTTAATAAAGGTGATGAAATGATCGCATCATTTTAAAATGTTGACATTATTTTCTTACAATACTTTCGAGTATTGAAAAATATATATATATTTCTTATAAAATAAAATGGTAGAGTTGTAGGAGATTCCTACAGGCATCGTTTGCGTGACATAAGAAACTGCTTCATCTTAAAACCGAAAAACAAAATATTTTTCGATTACTTTTCGTATGCAGGAAGGAATAAATATATTAAATTATTTTAAAAAGTATGAAATTCGAGATTAAGTAGGCTGTTCAATCAACGGATCAAGTTTTCCACTATTTTATTGGCAAAATTCACCCCAAAAAATTAATTTACTTACACGGTATCTTTAAAACTTTAGGCATATCCTTCGGAAAATGTTATAGACAGAAGCTTCATAAAATTTCAGCTATATCGATCAATACCTTTTCCACCTACTGTACGATCAGTTTTTAAAAATGTAATTTCGAAATAATCGCTTTTAAGGTATCAATAGATGTAACTATTAGTCTTATTGTTAGTGTTTTCTCAATATTATTATTGACAGCTCAACTTTTTTTCACCCTTCCCAAAATATACAACCTGTTAGCGAGTAAAAAAAGGCGCCCAAAAATGACACTTTAATAATGGACACGGGAATGCTACGGATGATTGGAACAGTGTGGCTTGGATGTACGTAGTAAAAACGGGTTGGAGTCCTCTCACATGGCAATGGTAAATCACCGTGTCGCGTGTAAAAATTGAAACGCAAACAAATTACCCGTCCATGTTGTTACACTTGAAAACGAAAATGAGCGACGGCTCCGCGCTACAATTACGGTGGAGATCGAAGTGCGAAAATCACGAGTATTCGCGACGGCTGGATGGGTAAAAATAATATATCATGATACGAGTAAACACGCTCCAAAGAAAAACTTCGTATGCGTTCTGGAGCGATAAATATTTTTCTTCAAATCTTCACGACCCAGTATAAAAGTTCAAAGTCTACAGCAATCGAGACGTTACTGACTCAATAATTTCTAAATAATCATCGACGCATCCTGGATATGGATGAACCAACAACGTATAAACTTTTCCTCGAAATATGAAAAACCATTTTCATAGAGCGCGTTGAATCATCGAAAATATGTACATCTGCTTTACGCATTTTTACAATTCTATGCTTTGTAGTAATATAGTATACTGTAACTTGGAGATCAACTAGTCGAAAATTTTTAGCGAGTGAGAAAGAAATCATCATATTTATCGGAAAATTTCCGATGGAAAACTGTATTCTTCATATTTTTTTTCGAGGCATTTTTTGAAGCGTTCCATTAGATTTTAATTTTTTTGAAAAAATCGAATAATTACCCATACACCTATTAACTTGTTTTAGAGATTTTTCATAATCGAAAAATATCTTAGCTTAGCTTAGCTAATACCTAACTAATGTGAGGAAGTCATAAAAAATTGCCAAAAATTTTGAGGCCAGATTTGCGTACAGGATTTGATGGAATGGTTCCTACATTACAGTGTTCGAAAAAAAACTTTTTTTTTTCTTTTGATGGTGTCCAAATTTGAAAGTATACTTGAAAATAAGAATTTTGATCCTAATCCCAGCTCTTCATATTAATATTACGGTTTGCCTCGATCCATTTTTCTATTTTCTATTTAAATAATATGTCATTTTTGTCATTTTTGATTTTTTGTAACTTTGGAAAGGTTGATAGTAGAAAAGTTTGAATAAATGGATTTTGACGAAAATTTAACGCTCTGCAAAAAAGATACTTATTGTTAGTGAAAAATTCCTCAGGTGAGGTGTTCTCAAGATATCAGCGTTATCAGTGTTATTATGAAATGCTGATTTCTCGAGAACGGCTCACCTGAAAAAATTTTCACTACGGACCTTTTTTGTCGTGCGTCAAATGTTCTTCAAAATTCATTTAATAAAATTTTTCTATTATGAACCGCTCCAAAGTTACAAGAATTGAAAAATTAAAAAAAAAATTCCATGCTACTCAAATGGAAGTTAGAAAAATGGATTGAGGTAAACCTTGATATTAATATTAAGGGATTGGATTAGTACCAACGTTTGTATTTTCAAATATACTTTCAATTTTTTGACACGACAAAAAAAATCGTTTTTTTTAAATACCCTAATATGTAGGTATATATTAGAACCTGATATAGTGATAAATTTTCGCGGACGTCAATCATCGGATGAAAATGTCCCGGAAGAATAAACATTTCCGTTCTAGCCAATTTGAAAGTGTCGCTGCATCCGGGGAGCGACATGTGGCGCCACACCGCGACGTCTTAATGTACATAGTCGTGGACGCCCACGTAGGTCGCAGGTTGAGTTGAGTTGAGTTGAGACGAGTTTACTGCGACCTCGATGTCACCGCGGGGTTGGTATCTATAATCTGACGATGTGACAGAAACGGGTTGAAAACGATCGGATCATAGCGAAAAAGTGGACGAAGTGATCCGTGGCATATGATTTATGTGCATCGTTTCGAGTGTTCGTACGATACTGCGTGAGTGTTCGTGGGTGACTAGAGCATCATGTTCTCTTGAAGTGTTCTATCGATTTCCGTGAAACGCCTAAATACTGACACCTCAACCCCAATAATTGACATGGAGAATTCGTAAAAGTTCATTAAAAAAGGCTTGCGATAAAACAAACGAAAGGTTCGACGGTTGTACAACGTTCTCGTATCCACTCCTCTTATGATTGTGTAACTTTCTCAAAGCGAACGTCTCGCAAGATTCGTAAATTTCACGCCTAAGATTACGTTGATTATCATCAAATTCGATAGAAAATTCGGCAAAGCAGTTGAAAAAAAATTGAGAAATTTCGTTAGCAGATACGCGTAATGTTGAGGGAACAACAAGTCGAAATGACAGATCGTGCATATTTTGTCCTTCGGACAAAGTTGACCTTCTTAACGTCAGCATCGTAAGATGCACGTAACGCTAGCCAGAGTACTATCGGTTTATCTGTTCAATTTAGATCACCCAATAAACAAAAGAAATCTGTCATACGATGCCGTAAAATAACGACCTTATCTACCATTAATGATCGCTAATGACTGTCGATAACCTCGAAATCTTGTTGGTTTTTTACTAACAAAAATCTCGATACGGTACGTTTTAACCTGACAATAAACTAATGACTGACAGTCAAGACGCATCGGCCTGTGTCGATCCTCGTATGTTCGTCGTGCAATTCATTTTACCCGTAATTATAACCCCAGTCGATCGTTGTAAAGAGAGACATTATATCGCGTAATAACGATTCCAATCGAATTCGTACGAAAACCGTTAAGGTCTTTTATCTTATCTGATATCATTTTCGCGAGAGACGCATTTCCGAACACGATGTGATTCTAGGTGACTCGCGTACCCCGCGCCGTGCACATCATTATCAGTTTCATGCTCGAGCCACGCGAGACGCAAGCGAGCAGAGCCGAGACCAGACGAGACTAGACGAGACTAGACGAGACTAGACGAGACTAGACGAGACACGCATCACTCGCGTTAGTAGTGCAACGCTTGCGTCACTGTTTATATAGATGGAACTTCGCACTCGTGTCCGTTCGCACGCACAAATCGGCGCATCTCGGGTGTTTATAGACGCGGTCACACCGGCAAGCATCGGTGATAAGTACCGGTGACATTGATTCTACAAAGTCACGCGTAGACTAATGATAGCTTGTCAAAGTTGAGATAAACTCGGTTATAGATGTCTCAATATCAGATGGTCGAGTATAATAAGAATAAATAAATATTTTTATAACAACTCTCGTCCAAGAGATGCTTGATGCTACGTTGACGGGATGCGTATCATGGATGCTCGAACGTCGTGCTGAGTGTGCATTTGATAATGACGCGAAGTTTCTTCCGAACGAGAGAGCAAAGCAGAACTCGTGGTAGTTGACCTTATTCTTCGTGTGTAACATAATTTCAATATCCCGCGAAAAATTTCAGATGCGTCTCATTCTTTAGTTCTATATCTTACCATGGTAATCACTATTAACCTCTTTAATCTTGGAAGCATTCGAAATATGAATGAAAAAAAAATGTGACAGATTTGGATGAAAATTGAAACATAATAGTTTTCCGATGGTTGCCACATCCGGTCATTCGACTTTACCAATCATAACAAATCTCATCTTCAGGCTGAGAGCTTTGCAACTGAAGCTCTCATGCTCCGGCTGTAGGTAGAATGTGCTCGTTTCGGCTGGTTGTTCAGCAATCAGGTTTCTACTTTTTGAGTGGTTGGCTGACTAATTAACAAACTGGAAGGATGTTGTAAGATCATGGCCATTCAGTCTAATCAGACTTGGCTAAATACCAGATGGATACCGCATATTACATCCAGTTTGAGAAAATCGAAATTCTAGCTACTCCACAGTGTTATTTTGATAGAAAACATCGAGCAGGTCGTGAGATTCATATACACCAATTAATTTCAACAAGGATAAGAACTTTACAACCAATCCTATCTAGCATGTCATCCTCTCGGTTTTTTAATTGGTCAGTTGACCGTTCGAGACGCAGGAACCTGATTGGCTGTTTTTCGACTGAAACGGGCTCATGCTTGCTTAAATACCTCAAACTGAGCATGAAAGCTTCCGTTTTGGAGCTCTTACCCTGGAGCTGCGAACTGTTATAATTGCAAAACGTTGGCCAAGTCCAATGACTAAATGCGGCAAACATCCAGAAACCAATTCATCACATTCTAATGGCCGTGGAACTCTGAAGTCTAAAATTAATTACATGTTGACAGTTTTTCATCTTTGAACCTGTATAAAATATCACCGAATGCTGGTGGCTATGATGAGCGATTACAATTGTAAATAATTGGGAAATATGGGTCGCGATAAACTGGTATTGATATCTATCGTACGTTAAAAATGTAATGTCTTGAAAGATGATCATGTGATTAATCGTATCATCAACAAAGACGAAAACAGAGTGCTTTGCAAACATGGATTACTTGTATGCTCGAAGACATTGGAGAATATTTGAAAAAATCGGTCCATCTTCCTGCGTGTGATGATATCCTGCCGAAGAACTTGTGAAGAACTATGTAAAGCCAAAAGGAACCCCGTCATTACGGGTGAAACAACGTCGAGTCGAAGAACTGTTTGGCTCCAGAGGATATAGTGGTTTAGGGATAGCGATGAGCTGCGACGAAGTGGACGCAGTGGAACTCGAGGTCTTCGAGGTTGGTCATGCAAAATGAGAAAAGAACACTTGAAATTGTATACATAAATTACTCAGCCAAAATATCTATTCGAATTGATGATTTGTTGAATTGGAATAATGTAATATTGGAATTCAAATATCGGAGTAACGTAATCTTTGAAATTCACTTTGAAAGTGAAAGTAATATTTATTGATTGTTTTTGTAGTTGGGGAAATTTAACGTAGCCATGTTACATGAATCATTTTCGTTCTCAGAGATGCGGGGCCACATTAAGTCACGTTGAATAATACTCGTCTCTGATAGACTTCCATTGGCATGTTATCAATTCTAGATTCCGCTCTTATCACATTCCGAGTGAACATTTTGCAATTCTATGTTAATTGAATGTACACTTATTATTTCCTCTCAAGCTTCAAGGCATCATTTGCCAACTTTTGTTGACAAACTATCGCATTTGATAAATACGTATTTTACTCGCATACACAAATAGACACCTGCGTGTATAAGCGATCAATATATTCATGCAGAATTTTCCACGACATTTGATTCTCTTTTGCATTTAAAGATATTCATGCAGCTTTTAAATGGCAACTCCCTTTTTAAGACATGATTTTTCTCAAATTAGATGTATAGTATCCCGCTAACTGTTTTCCCATATCAGCTCGTATTTTTCCAATATCAGAAGTGTTTGCTAACTGTGTCAACAAAATTTCATGTGGTTTAGTTTTGGAAAAATTTTATGGGAATACTGAAAAAAAGCGGATGTAGGTTTTTAACTTCTTTTTCGTATTAATGGATATTATTACAATTATATTTTACAATTTTTTCATCGCGAAATATTTATAAATGACGAATATACAGTAAATTGCACAGACTGCTGTGTAAAAAAAAGTCGCGGTGGTGACCACTCCCGCTCCGGAACAAATCATTTGAAATCAAAAAACCAAATAAATTCAGTTTTCGTACCGTACTATCTATTCTATAATGGAAGAATTAAATAATATAATGATTTCTGAAAAAATGATCATCGATCGAAAGTGATCGGCGAAATTAGGGTGAACAAAACACTCTATTTTCCTTGATATAAAAAATCCTTTGACTAAGCAGGTTGGTCCGGCCGTTTTTGAGATATTTTAGTCACCGATTCTGAAAAAGTCAAAACGTGTTTAAGTTTTACCTCAGGTGTATACGTAAGGAGTAAAACCTACCTGTTAATGCTCATAACTCCCCCCAACTTTCAATGGACCGACATGAAATTTTCAGAGAATATTTATCAAAATTTATATCATAAGAACCCATCGAAAACGAAAAATCCATCAAATTCAAAATATCTGATTCAATTGACATTAAAATACTTCAAAAAAATTGCTAAAAACTAAAGTCCACTAAAAGTACGTATGGTTATTTTCTTATTATGACATATATAAAAATGAAATTGGTACTATAGTTGTGGAATAGGTATTATACAATCAAAGAACTCTATGCGTTATCCTGAGATTAAATTTATTGAATCTCTTGATGATTATACCTCGAATTCATTAGGAAAAGCTAGTTGATTTTCGAAAATATTGATATGTAGATTCTCAGGATTACACATTTTCCAAGCTTACGTAAATGTCATCATCTGCGAATGGATATCTTGGCTATTTATGTTGCATTTCGAAGGACCATCATTCTCCGATAAAAGCAACGCAAACTAGAGATAGAATCGTTTTTTCTTCGGAGGTAAAGGATGTCGATGAGAATGGCAGAGATCATAGGAGACCAGAAAATGACACCGTTACATCTAGTAGCCACTTTGAGGCTCGATGTAGCGATGGTCCAAGCGAGAGGAGAAAAAAGCGGAAACGTCGAAGATCAAAAAACAAACAACAAACGCCCACTCCTCACATCATAGTGAACCTTCCATCGTCGTCTGACGAAGTTGAACCTGCTGCCGAGTGTTCGAAAAGAGATAGTTTGAGCAGTCTTGGTGGTACGCGACATACAACCCTCAGAGAATCCCTCCTGACGGTACTTGGGAAACTAGTTATATGGAGAGGAACGAGATATCGTCCGACACCAACGTCTTCCTCGGTGCCGCCCAACACACCACCAGCGACCGAATGCATTGGTCGAAGTTCTGCCTTTTTCTCTAGTGGTGAGTTCAAGGGGCAGTCGCATCAAAAATGCCAACAAATTTTTATAACTTCAAGCGAATGTCTTCTGCGATCCTTGCGTTGCCGAATTCACCTGCATCGTTGTGAACCAAATATTCCAAGAATTCCTGATATAATAAAAATATTTCCACTGAATTATTGAACCAACAAATATCGATTGCCAAAGCGTAGCGTTCATTGAAATTGTATGCTTAGCGAACTATCCAGTGTTATAATTAAGCTGATAAAATAATGCAAAATTGTTAAGCGTCCGCCTCGTAGGTAGAGAGCAATACTTTAAATGGCATAATTTGGTCGTATCTTATTTCAGGTTGATATGACTATGTTGGCCTGTTATCCCATTAATGTCCTTGCTGCATATTTGAATACACTGTTTATGTTACAACACGCTACCAGGGTTAATGTTCCAGGTCACTGCCATAAAAGCATTTTCGAGCTCTAATGAACTATTAATGTTTATAGCGCATTAAAGAATGTAATTAGGGTAAACGTATTAAAGGTTTTTCAGGACATCGTTTCTTGTGGCCGTGTTCAAAGACATAAAAAAATACGCGTTTATTCATAAACATTTATATTTATTCTATTAGTAGATATATCGCATCATTTGAAACATGTTGATAAAGCTTCAATGACCATATCTGTTCAATTAATGTATGCTGTACTTTCAGAGACCGAGCGACGAATTCGCGCGAACGACCGCGAATACAACTCGCAGTTTAATTACGCGGTAAGGAAATTTCACTTATATCTCATTCGCTCGAGTAACTTAGTTTCCATTTTGCTGGGCAATAGGTTATGTAACCATCTGATTATCTGTAAATTGTAACAAATTTCAAGTCGTACTATTAGTCCAGTATCAACTACGGCAAATCTTAAATCTCCAGATCAATACTTCATCGAATTACATTTATGAAATAGCAAGAATATGGAAAAATACAGATCTATAATACCTTTTGTTGCCACTGTCACGAAAAAATATAATTATTCTTTGTTTCAGAATAATTACATCAAGACGTCGAAATACTCTGTTCTGACATTTCTGCCGCTGAATCTGTTCGAACAATTTCAACGGCTAGCCAATTTTTACTTCCTTTGTTTGTTGGTACTCCAAGTCATCCCTGCTATATCTTCGCTTACGCCGATCACCACCGCCATCCCATTGATCGGGGTGCTTATGCTTACTGCCGTCAAAGATGCCTACGATGATTTCGTAAGATTTCGAATTTCTAACTCGCATAACGAAAATTTGTCAGTGTTCCTGAGATTAAATTCAAAAGTGAATCGACAAAGGGTTACATGAAAATCTCACAGTATACGTTTTTCGCGATGCAAGCGATCCAATTTAGATCATTTTCTTTTGATAATAGCAACTCAGTAAATTGAATGGCCATTCTATGTTACAAAATTGTTATATCACTTGTATCGTTGTATGCAACTTCTTTTCGAAGCACGATATTGATACTTTTCTTTTCGATATCCTAGCAACGACACGCCAGTGATTCTCAAGTGAATAACCGGCGATCGCAAGCATTGCGAGGTACGAGTTTACGAGAGGAGAAATGGGCCCAAGTACAGGTTGGCGACGTTATCCGAATGGAAAATGATCAATTTGTTGCCGCCGATGTACTTCTGCTCTCTACTAGCGAACCAAATGGTTTGTGCTACATCGAGACAGCAGAATTGGATGGGTCAGTATAATTGTCACGTAAATTGGTGGCAATAAATGCTTCTTTCGCTAAGCCGCACAGATACGCGACTGACTTTTGCTGAACACAATAATTTTCCTGATCAAAGACCAGAATCTTTGAATCAGCATATCTAGATAGCCTGACACGTTAACCACATAATTTTTCCGGTCTTCACTGTGTCATTGGTACAAGTTTTCTCTGACTATCATCAAATATAATGTAAAATTTTGTTGTAATTGAAAATATTTTTGTCATATCTATATTCTCTTAAAAGTAAGCAAAATATGTTGAAATTATTGTGGTACCATTTTTTTTTTTAAATCACTGAATATTCCAATCACTGTTCCACAGTTCGATAATAAAATATTGATCTTTGAATTCAAATGAATCTTATCATTGAACATCGAATTGTCATTGTAAGACGCGAAGAGATTTTTTTTTTTTTTTTGTGAAGTACAGAATTTTTTTTGTAAACTAAAGGAAGGTTTCCGTATTCAATAATTTATTACAGCCCAAGTGTTTTTTCAAATATGTCGTGCAACTGTAGAATTAAAAGATTCTGATTGGAGTAATACATTTGCACTTGATTAGCAGAATATCTAATTTTTTTTTATTTTGTAGAGAAACAAATCTGAAGTGTCGTCAGTGCCTAATTGAAACTGCAGAAATGATGGATAACAACGAGTTAATTGGACAATTTGATGGCGAAATAGTGTGCGAAACACCAAACAATCTATTGAATAAATTTGATGGCATGCTTTCGTGGAGGGGAAAGAGGTGAGTGAATTCTGTGCAACAATGGTATGATTTGTAAATAACACAGGCACACAAGAAAAAAATAAAGTCAAGACCCCAAGGGAAAAACCCCCCACCTCCCCATTTTTGGGTGTGCTGAAACCAAATATGACCATAAAAAAATGTCAACTATCAGTTTCCCATTACCAACCCCTTATGGGGTTAAAATGTGTTTTAATACAAAATCGAGTGGGGTATGTATTTTTCTGTTTCATGGGCCACAGAGATCGAAAAATACCACCAAAAATAAATGCGATCCTCTCGTGCACCCTCACCACCCTTTGCCTCCCTCTGACCCCCGCCCTCCACTTATTAACCTTGATCTGGGTTGTCTCCATTTTTATCTCCATTGTTTTGCTTATCACTCTATCGTTTTGCCGACGAGAATGTAAGCCATTTCTGTATACATTCTTGCTAGGATACCACCATGAGGTGAAGGCAAATAACGGTAAATCGGTCAAGTTCCTAGGTAAAACAGGATGCCTCCCTGGCCGTTAACTGCCTTGACCACGTGGAGGTGTCCTAGTCACAAGACAGGATACGGAAATGGCTTACATTCTTGTTGGCAAAGCGATAGAGTGATGAGCAAAAGAAATTAAAACAACTCACATTAGGGCAAACCAGGGGGGAGGGGGGGGGGGAGCAAAGGGTGATGAGGGAAAACAAAGAGATCGGATTGATTTTCGGTGGCCTTCTTCGTTCTCAGTGGTCTAGAAAACATAGAAATTCACACCCTACTCGATTTTGTATGAGAAAATACATTCCAACCCCCATAATGGAGTGGTAACGGTGATACCGATAGTTGAAATATTTATCATGGTCATATTCGGTTTCAGCACACTCAAAAACAGGGTGGTAGGGAGTGCTTCCATCTGGGTCTTGACTTTATTTCCTTTTCATGTGCCTGTGTAATCGCTGCGGAGCTAACGTTCCTTAGGAACATCGTTATTTGATGGCTGCGAATTTTGAAACCATCGGTTCCAGGTATTCGTTAGACAACGATAAGGTTATTCTGAGAGGATGCGTTCTGAGGAATACCCAATGGTGTTACGGCGTGGTAATCTTTGCTGGCAAGGATACCAAACTGATGCAAAACTCAGGGAAGACAAAATTCAAGAGGACCTCTATAGATAGGCTCTTGAATTTGCTAATCATCGGAATAGTGTTCTTTTTATTGTCGATGTGTTTATTTTGCATGATCGGCTGTGGCATTTGGGAAAGCCTAGTCGGGCGTTATTTCCAAGTTTATTTGCCTTGGGACTCGCTAGTGCCTAAAGAACCTTTGAGCGGCGCTACAGTCATCGCCTTGCTAGTGTTCTTCTCTTACGCGATAGTATTGAACACAGTGGTGCCGATTAGTTTATACGTGAGTGTCGAAGTTATTCGGTTCGTTCAGTCATTTTTGATTAATTGGGATGAAGAAATGTACTATGCTCCCACAAATACTCATGCTAAGGCCAGGACTACAACTCTGAACGAAGAGTTAGGCCAGATCGAGTATATATTTTCAGATAAAACTGGTACGTTAACGCAAAATATAATGACGTTCAACAAGTGTTCAGTGGCGGGAAAGTGTTACGGTGATATCGTCGACGAAACGACAGGAGAGGTCATCGAGCTCAGCGAGGTGAGTTTTCCTGTTCATGTCACGTTCCATACTCGTCAGGATGTCACATTTTCCTCGCGTAATGCCTTAGACAATACGCTTATGTCTGCATTTTTGTTGTTTTCGGAAACTTTCCCGCAGTACATTAGTCCAAGTCGCTTAAAAATATCTTCCACATAGTAGATAAGATTCAGTTGAATTTTGTTTTCCTTGTGATTGTTGATTGATCTAAGAACTCGCATCCTTATTGAAAATTACAATAGTATTCTAATATCGCACCTTGTAATTTTTTCCTGTTAAATGGCTATACACAAAGTAACGCTCGGAGAAATTGCTCCTCCTATCACAACTTAAGGATCGTTTGTTAAAAAAAATAAAAAATACACGCAATTTTCCCATACTTTTGCCAATTTTGTAGGTCAAAGACCCTTCGCGTTGAAGTTACTAATGTAGGTTGCTCGAACTCGATACTCTAATATCGAAATAAACTGAAAACATATGACTGACGATCTTGTTGGCAAAAGTATCCACTTCTACAACTTGGTTTTTTAAGAAATCAAATGATCGTTGGGATGTTTCCTGGAAGATCAATGCTCACTGAACCAGAATGTGTTCAATTCTTAAGATTTTTTTTACCAGAGTTCCTGTTTCGGTTTTTGAGTTGTACATTTTTGAGATTTGGAAAAATGTCGAGAGTCATAAATTTCAAGAGTCAATATAATAAGTTGTCAATAAGTTTTCAATAAGTTTTCAACATTAAGCTGGACTTTAGCATGGGCATATAAGAATACTGCTTTATTTTCGCATTTATTTTTCTGATACACCAACGTTTGTTTAAATAATGATGTAACATAATGTTATCCAACAAATCACAACAACCTTCGAATCTTTCCACGATGTTAGTTACTCAATTTTTAACCAAATGTAATGGAACAGTATGTAATAACAGATAAATTTTCTCACATGCTGTAACTGTTTACACTACTCTCTCAAGTATATATTTCAGCAAAATGTAAATGTATTTTTTTGTAATTTTAATTGCACCTAAATAAATAATTTATGGATACTTATTTGGCAAAAATCGAAGGAATCCAAAATTAGTACGAATTAGATAGTTGATGGAATAATATCGAATCGAAATTTCCATTTGAACATTTTGTTTCACGAAAGCGCATCTCAGTTTGATTGAAACTGTATTTATTTTGGGTGATATCATTTCGCGTTAAAAAATTGTCAATTCTTGAAATTTTTCAGTCTCGACATTTTTTTTAATCTCAAAAATCCATAGGTTGAAAACAAAACAGACATAGATCTAGATAAGGTCAAATATATTTATTTCGAAAATTTGTATCGATGAACAAAAATCAGGAGTATCGAGAAACTTTGAGTTCGGCGAGCATTGATGCGCTGTGAAAACCCTTCTCTCCGTACCTCGATGAACATTCTATTGCGTGATGTCAACAAAAAGAACCGTAATGCATGATTTAGAGTTGGCCTTTTCAAAAGGCACATAATGTCAAATACATTGGGAATCAGTATACTGCGTACAGCAGAGAGCTAACACAAGCTTTCATATTACTTGACGAGATTGATTGGGTGAATAAAATATCACAGAAATGAGCTCTTTTAGAACCGCAGACTGTTTAAGGTTTATGTAACATTGCAATTTGCAGGAATATTTTGCTACGGTATCTTCTATGGCTCAACGCAAAAATGATACAAAGCTTGAAAATATCTGCATGAAATGCACAAAACTCTTGTTCACTCAACTTACATTAAGGTCACGCTTAGGATAATACATCATGATTTGTGTTACATTGTACATGTTCATAGTATGTAGTTGCAAAAAGAAGTACGATTCCACTAGTAGGATTATAGCTGTGAAAATTATTCAGTGCTACAAAATATTGGAATATCAAATAGGTAAATTCAAGACGTTTGTTGAAAATTTGACTGCTTGTATAAACTTTCGTGTAAAATTATTTCTCATTTTTTACATCCTTATTTATAATAGGTTCTGTTTGATCAAAAGTTGGTTTAAGAGTTCAAATAAGAAATAATTTTAAAAATCGCCTTGATGATTGACGCTGGATTTCATATAGTAAAAAGTCAGTATTAAGGCAAACGTGATGAGATCTGCCACGATCAAGACGAGCTCGTTGCAAATTGTTTCCATAGCGTTTATGCCTTTGTGCGAGCAAATTTCAAGCGGTCGATGGATGAACATGATTTACTGATCCAATTGAGCACCACGTAACTTGCTTGTTTATCTGAAACGTTTCCTAAATTGAATTTTCGTATCTGATTAAGAGCTAAATTATATTTGTTAAAAATGCGTTTGTGAATTTGCTCACATCAAAGACAACTGTGAATGCGATACTGGACATTTTTATTTGCAATACGTTGCAAAAGTTGTAAGACTACGAACATTGAGAAACGTACAATTCAATGTTGCAGTCATATGGATGGTGGTGATAAATTTCCCGAGCCAATCATTGATAGCTGAAACCATGAATAATATCGAATATAACGCAGTTACGATGAAAACTGGAAACTAACATTCGATTACTGATGTGAGACTCTAGATGAGAGTCTGTCATCCCACAAACAAGTTGTATACTTTCAAGCAGGTAGAAAAACAACTCCGTTCAAATTTTAGCTCTTAATATTATTATAAACAGGTGCTTCGTTGCACATTTCTATTTCCATTTGAATAACGTGGGAAATGAAGTTTCTTCTGTTTGAAATTTTATATCTCGATAATGGGACATTGTACAGATTAGTCTAAGACATATTTCATAAATAATTGAACGCTTTACAAAAAAGGTTTCCTAGATTTTTTTTGTTAAGTATTCATTCAAATAATATTCGAGTTCAAAGTTCATGGTATAATAAATTATTAAATATTTAATATTCTTAATCAAAAAATTTATTTCGACAAATATAGTAAATCATATTTTCATCAGGAATAAAGAACGATATCTCAGTGTGAGTATTTTATCTATCCTTTTTTGTAGATATAATACGTAGTATTAGCTCGTTAGAACCAGTTTTCTGATAAGCAAATTTTAAAAGTCTAAACAACTATGCATTTATATTTATTGACTATCAATGAAACAATTTATATAGTTAATTTAATGGTCTGCAATAAAGTCAATTGATATTTTCTGACAGAGTCAATAATTGCTCGGTAATATTAAAAAAAAAAAAAAAGATAAATTTTCACCCATTTCAAATTTTGAACTCGAATATCATTCGAACGGTGTGTTTATCAAAAAAGTATACAAGTATGCCTTGGACCAATCTGTACAAGATGCCATTGTCGAGATATAAAATTCCCAAAATAAAAAACTATTTTACCATGTTATTTAAATGGAAAAGAAGAAATTTGCAATGGGGCACTTCTTTGTATTAATAATAAAAGCTCAAATTCCAACAGACTTCCTTTTTCACCTTTCTGGAAGTATAAAACCTGTTTGTGAGTCCAAAAAAAAAATTTCACCAAATATGACGAACCCTATTATCGATAAAAAAGTTCTACTGAACAAAAATTTTCTCGGCTGACGTCCAACTATTGTTGATCAGAATGATGTATTACAGAACATGGCATAATAGTGCATCGATGCGAAACAGATTAGATTTACAATATTTTGAATTTGCACACATACACGTCGTTTCGTCGAAAAGAACCCGATAACTGGACATTAATTGATCCACTTTATTATTGGAACAAACTTTGTTCCCACGGTTTATTGCTCGTAATAAGGCAAATTGAAAAGTGTTCCAGTTGTCGAGTATTTCGATAGAGATTGCATTACCTTGCACATTATTTAGCATGTGTGTGCTGCATGTAGACAGATAAAGCTGCGCGGTCGACGCGAGTCCAATGGAAGAATGGGCAGGAATTCGTAAGGCCAATTTATTCACCTGTTAGCAGTGTGAACGCACGACTTCTGGAGCAAGCTGACAGAATATCAAGCACAACACCGGAGCCCGTTATCAATGGTCAACTTAGAAACGCACCTACTACTTCAGTATGCATGCTTATGTTAAATACAGTCTACAAATAATTCACACTCTCTTCTCACTGCCTTAATTTTTACCTTAGGCAATAAGTATTTCACACTATTATATGCGCAACAACAAAAAAAACTATTCAATCACTACGAATACTCGTTCGGTAGCATGTCTTCTGCTTCATTTTTTCTGCTTTTTCCCAAATCTTCCCTATCATATATTTGTATCCAAGAATAGCTTGTGTTCCGCATGTGTTTGTGAATGTCCGAATTTATTCAAAATTACCTCTTTTATTTTTCCACGATTACAAATCAACTCATTAAAGGTAATCTGGTATAATCGAACTACATCGTAATGCTAGAAGTTTTAACAGCCCAAATATCTAATATTTGTGTCGAATAACGTGGTCTGTAAGGGAATCCATTCGATTTTAAACTTTCTTAATAGCGAATATCCTGTAATAAGAATTTGCAGATTCCCAAGTATCTACCTTAATTGTCCTTGGCATTTTATACCAAGTCTTAGGTTCATATGACAAATTTAAACTATAGCAAATGTGTTATCCATGCTAATATACAAACGTTTTTGGAATATTTTTGGTACATGATCAAACCAAAGAAAAATATCAGAAATTGAATTTGGGCGGATTTCTCAAAGTATATTCAAAATCATTACATTCGTCCACACCATTCGAAAATTGATTATATTACAACTTTCTTTCAAGATATCCGTAAATCTGATTAATTTTCAAGTATATCTCTCCGGTTCATGCCTACTTCTGTTAACTTTTTTATTTATTCTGGGAATCGATTATTTGCTGGCTTAACATCTAAAAATTGTGTGTTTCTGTGGCATTGTATAAAACGATTGATGTATCAAAAAACCAATGTCAACGCAAAGCATTGAAATTTTTCAGACCTCACCGCCATTGGATTTTTCATTCAATAAAAATTACGAACCTGAATTCAAGTTTTACGATGCATCCTTATTGGAGGCAGTTCGACGAAACGACCAACATGTTCATAGCTTCTTCAGGTTGCTAGCTCTGTGTCACACAGTCATGCCCGAAGAAAAAGATGGGAAACTTGAATATCAGGCGCAATCGCCAGATGAAGCTGCTCTGGTTTCGGCGGCACGAAATTTTGGATTTGTTTTTAAAGAACGATCACCGAACAGTATTACGATTGAAGTGATGGGAAGTCGAGAAGTATACGAGCTTTTGTGCATCCTCGACTTCAACAACGTGAGGAAACGAATGTCCGTTATATTGCGGAAAGACGGCCAACTCAGGTTGTACTGTAAAGGTGCGGACAACGTGATATATGAAAGATTACGGAAGGGGGGCGACGACGTTATGACAAAAACACAGGAGCACTTGAATAAATTTGCTGGCGAAGGTTTGAGAACGCTGTGTCTTTCCATAAGAGACCTCGATGAAACTTTCTTCAACAACTGGAAACAACGCCATCAGGAAGCTGCGCTGAGTATGGAAAATCGTGATGACAAGCTGGATGCCATTTACGAAGAAATTGAAAGAGACATGATTTTATTGGGAGTTACCGCTATCGAAGATAAGCTCCAGGATGGAGTTCCACAGACTATTGCCAACCTGGCTTTAGCTGGAATTAAAATTTGGGTATTGACCGGAGACAAACAAGGTAACTAACGTACTAATAATTTGATTTGTCTTGCAGAATTTTCCTACAGCGACGTAATCGAAACTTTTAAACGTTTTGAATTCAATTATGAAACGTGTTTAAAAGACGACCGTAAGGACGTGTTTTGTTTTCACATAGTTTCCAGATTTATTTTTCTAACGACAACACTCATGCTAATTTTTTAATACTTTCCTATGTGTCCGCAGAAACTGCAATCAACATCGGTTATTCGTGTCAGCTGTTGACGGATGAATTGACGGATGTATTTATAGTAGATGCTACTACATTCGACGCTGTTCAATCGCAGCTTCAAAGGTTCCAGCAAGCTATAAAGACAGCAGCGAATCAACCGGACAGGCCAGCACTCTCCGTTGTCACATTCAGGTGGGACAAGGAAAGGTCAGGCAAATGAAAGAGACGGAGTAACATTTTTTTCATTTTTTCTTACTCAAATATATCATCTTCCAAATCTAATAACGGTTATCTCCTATAAGGATTTACAAATTCACATACAATGTGGCACCCCGTGTTCTACCTTTGTCATTCTTCGTCTATGATCCCTTATAAAACAATATGTTATGGGTTGCATTATACAAAACGCTGACGAAATATATTCATGGGCATTCCAAGGTTTGGTCAACCTCTTATGATCGTACCTTTCTTGTCTTTGTTGCATTTGCATCTCATATACAGGAAAGTGCTTTTATTTCTTGCGTGCAGCTTCCAGTGAAATTCAGACTATTGGGTATTTGTTACCTCAAATTTCGATTCGTCGATATAACGTCATTCGTTCAATAAAACAGAAACGGATAAATTAAATTTCCACCGTAATAAGAGCAATCGTCATTCTATAAGTCATCTGTTTTCCATCGTACTATAGTATAACAATTTCATGGCAGCCATTGCTATTGCAGACTACGGTAGTTCGGGATGTTAGTTGCGCCAACATATCATACCAACTGATTGCACTGATCATAGCGAACGACAAATTTGTATCATTTTATTATTACAAGACCTGGAAACGTTCGTTCTGTTAGATTCTTGGTTGTTAAACAGGAATCTACTTTTGTAGAAAATATCTTGTATACGAGATATTTTTGAGAAATAGCACAAAAAATGCTACGTTACAACAGAATCGTCCGAACACTGACAGAAAAATCATTGGAGACGAATTGGTTTCCAGGGTTTGGAACATCGATGTTACAAAATCGTTGTTGAATGTGATATTAAAGAGAATATTGTCGTTGGAAATTTTATGAAATATTTTTTCCTAAATGAGGATCATCAAACGTTGGAGAGTCGAATCTTGCCCCCTGATAGCCACACTTTCTGTTCAAGAATTGGAATATCCGTGATTTCAGTAAAATTAACGACAAGTTTACGGCAAGCCTCTGCAAAGCATCATTTGCTTACAAGTTGTTACAAATCTACCGCTGCAAATTGAATACAAGCTGATGGTCAGATTTTTAGTAAAATGAACGACGGTTTTCGTACAACTTTACGGCAAGCTCTTACTCTCCATTTTTTTCCGTCAAATTACCAGTAGATTTACGACAAGACTTTTACTATCCAATTCTTTCCGTCAATTTGACTACAGATTACGGTAGCAGATTTCCGACAAATTTCCAGTAACATGACTATCAGGGATGGTTGAGTGTAATTAAATCGTTAGCCGCAAATCAATTGCAAAGAGCAAAATTCGAAGATATAATCAGTGCTGTGTAATGAAAATAGTAAAAATAATGCGAACCTCATACGTGCAATCTTATGCCACAGTAGAGAAGATAGAAAAACTCACAAAAACTTTTGGCCTCTAAACAAGTTGGAAAATTTGTATTGTGCTAATGTGCTAGCTACCTTCTCTGTATGTCTGAAATATCATATAAACTTTAGGGAATGAATCTTCTTATGTTCATAATTCTGAATTATACTTTTAAGATGCTTGATACTCACTCCTTCTCTTTCTGTCTGCTTGGAAATTAATCAAAATTATTGACAACAACGTAATAATTATGTTGCTTGTGTCACGTTTCTACACCCATGAATATGAGTATGTTGCACCTTATGTATCGCATCACGATACTCGTATTACATGGATTGATCGAATCCCAAGGTTTGCAAATTGCAAGTTCTCCCTTCATTGAGTATTCACATTCAGAAAACAATTTCTTCCATTCCGCTGTTTCAATGTTATGCCCTTTGCAACTAGAAATTCTTGTATCAATGTCACGTGACTACTTCATACTGTGATGGGATTCACATTTTTTTCGCAGTGTAGGCGAAATTGTGTCAACGTATTAATATTAATCTGACGTGATACCTATCAAACTCGTGAATATTATGTGTTACCCAGTTGTTCCCCGGACTACAAGTATTATGCATTGCTGTAAATGAAGATTAAGCGAATTATAAGTATTTGCAACGTTATTTGTTGTTTGTCGTAGAATATCATGGAACAACGAATGCTTAGTATGCTGTCGTTGTATTTTTTCAGTTGTCGAATAAAAATTCAATGCGTACATTTATCAGTTGGCAATTTACACTAATGGTGATTCGCTTGACTTTCGTTTCTTCCTTTACGCGAGGTGGATCAACCTTCTAAAAGCGTTGATAACAATATTTATGCTACAGTATTGTTCAAGTATTGAATAATACAATTCAGCATACATTCAATATTTGCGTTTACTAGTTTATAGATGAAAAAAAAAATCTCTCAAAATATTCTTACTGTAACACCGATGCTGACCTGGTGACAAGATAAATGAAAATGATCCGCTTCACCGTAGCATACCTGCTTGTCCCAACTTTGTGGTACATTACTAACAAAAGATAAGCACGTTCCAATTGAAAGTTATCAATTTGGTCAAGATTTTTGTAACTGAAAAGCGCAATTGTATTGAAACTTTTAGAAAAATAATTATAGAGTAGATCGACACTGTTGAATATTATAATATCCGAATTGTACACTTGTTTGCGTTAATCAACATTGTGCGTCATCTTCAAGTTTTAGTGCACTTGTAATATCTTGATATTTAAACATTCTTGACGATTGATACTTTCATAGACTAGTGCGTTCATGCATATGCCAAGTTTGGAAAATAAAATATGTCGACTTTACCATTGATTGTTGTAAAAAAATAATAGTGTTAGATTTGGTAAACATTGGCAAAAATAATGAAATTTATCATTTCTGATTGATATCGAATAATTTTAACTCGTGGAATGTAGTATGCTCTAAAATAGTGTTTTTGACATGTAGCAGCGAGACGGAGTATAATGCCAGCAGAGACGACGAATCCGAACAAACAGAAAATTCAGGTTTCGCGATTATTATAAATGGTCACTCATTGGTGCATGCCCTTCACCCGCAACTGGAGCAACTGTTCTTGGAAGTTTCGAAACACTGTACGTACAATCCAACAGCACTTATGTAACTATATCTCATAATTTTCTTATTTCAATTTATCTGTTTATTACATTTAACCCTGATGAAAACTTTAGAGTCTTTTTTGTAATAAATGGTTAACGCAATTATACATTGTGGATGTGACACGGCGAAATAATCCTCTTTTCGCAGGTAAGTCGGTTATTTGTTGTCGAGTGACACCTCTTCAGAAAGCAATGGTCGTGGAAATGATTAAGAAAAACAAAAAGGCAGTAACACTGGCTATCGGCGATGGAGCTAATGATGTATCGATGATAAAAGCGGCACATATAGGTGTTGGGATCAGTGGACAAGAAGGGATGCAAGCTGTGCTGGCTTCGGACTATTCAATAGGACAATTTAGATTTTTGGAAAGGCTCTTACTCGTCCATGGCAGATGGTCTTACTACAGAATGTGCAAATTTCTCAGATACTTTTTTTACAAGAATTTCGCCTTCACTCTATGCCATATTTGGTTTGCTTTTTTCTGCGGTTTCAGTGCTCAGGTAAGAATATACGGAAAAAATCATTTCGTAGGCATTTCTCAGCAGTTATGAATGTTGAGAATTATCTATAGGTGAACACTAACCGGGCAGTTATTCGTAATCTGTTTTTTATTCTTATAGTCATGAAAAATTATTACCATTTAAAATCGTGCAATAAGGTGAGCTGCAACTTTGGCAACTTAAATAAGAGTTTCATCTAAATAATTCGCCTATACTTTAAAACATTTGCGATAAAAAATTCTCAACTGATAAGGATACTTTGATTTCTACAAACTACTGGAGGTTTTGTTAAACCAAACGCGTGACGGATTTATAATTCTTGTTTGAATAAAATAGAGCTGTTCTTTTATTTTTTAGAAAACAATAAAGAATAAAATTTCCGGATGATCAATTATAAAGTTTTGATGTGTTTTACTTTTTATTTCATGAAAGATATCGGCAATATTTATGGATATAATTGAAAAAAACTTTTACTCAATTAAATGTAAAAATCGACGATCAAATAGGTGCTCGTTTTCCCTATTTTCGTATGATGATAGTAAGGCGAATACGATAATCCGTAAGCTCCTTTGGTTGAGCATTGTTCCTAAAGTTGAGCTTTGGTACTTGAGTTGAAATCAATCTGATATAATTCAATCAAGCATTGAAATAAAAATACATCTTGGCAGTATATCGTTTCTTTCCTACAAGAAATACATTCATTCTATTTTTCTGTTTCAGACGGTTTTTGATCCAATGTATATTTCTGTCTATAATCTGTTCTACACATCCTTACCAGTCTTGGCTATTGGGATATTCGACCAGGATGTCAATGATAAAAATAGTTTGTTGTATCCGAAATTATATACGCCTGGTCATCAAAATTTACTATTCAACAAAAAAGAATTCTTTTGGAGTGCATTACATGGCTTTTTTGCCAGCTGTGTTTTGTTTCTAGTCCCCTATGGTAATTATTGACAAATTATGTATATTATCCAAGGGTTACCACAAATTGTAATTTGCATCGCAATCAAATCATGTTACGCGTCTTTGCAAGTTGACATGTGCCCCCACACCTGCTTTAAGTTATTTAACATTTGTGGGCCTTCAATTAAATGGGAACTCTTTCAAAAACCAAGAAACATCGAGTATGTTTACGCATAAAAAAGGAATAAGATCGTGGTATCGAATTGTTCTGTTATTTTTCACATCTGCAGGCACTACCAGTTTTCCATTGCGCATCAATGATTTGATTATTGCAACTACTTACATTCCTGAATATTAATAGGCCAAATACTTGTGAGGTCGTTAAAACGATACATTGTTTTATAGGAACGTATAAGGATGGAGTATCCCCAAAGGGTCTTGTCCTGTCTGATCAGATGCTGATGGGCAGTGTAGTAGCAACTATACTGGTTATAGTTGTGACGGTCCAAATCGCCCTCGATACGTCATACTGGACAATTTTTAATCACATTATGGTCTGGGGTTCTCTCATTTTGTATTTCATTCTTGATTATTTTTACAACTTTGTTATTGGCGGCAGTTACGTCGGCAGTCTCACTATGGTAATATTCATGTTTAATTTTATCATTGATTCATGAGTCACCAAAAATTATCTCTGTAGCTAAAAAATGGCGTATCTTCGTGTTTCAGGCCATGTCCGAACCAACGTTTTGGTTTACAACCGTGATAACTTGTATCATTCTGGTGATACCTGTGTTGTCCTGGAGGTTTTTCTTCATCGACGTGAGACCGACGCTGTCCGATCGTGTGAGATTGAAGCAAAGATTGGCTCAGTTACGTTCTCGTCAAAGTCAAGATATCATGCGTACACCGTCGACACGCCGAACCAGGAGATCACTGCGATCTGGTTACGCGTTTGCACATCAAGAAGGCTTTGGTCGTCTAATTACTTCTGGGAAAATTATGCGCAAGTTACCCAACGGTTCTGATTTTAAGTTTTCTATGCCATTTACGAACAACGCACTGAAACAAGGCAACGTCGCGACCACATCTCCCAAAGATAGTACGTCTAGGAGTTCACATTCAAATACTTTAGATACCATTAATCTCTAAGTTATTTCCGTCTGAGTATTGTAATACTCCTCTTCACGAGCAGTCTACAGGAAAGTTTCAAAACACAAATTTCGTCGGATACATTACGATGCAAGCTTATGATGTCCAGCTATGAAGTTTCATTGTCTAAGACTTCTGGTTCCTGCGTGTACAGCTACCGTGATATGAGACTCGTTCATATTAAATTATACAGCATACCGATGTTTATCATTCGTCACATTTGTTCGTTCGGTAGATAGAGCCATGATAGACAGGATTTGTTCGGTTACACTCAAATATTAAGTTTCAAGGTCAAACCTCGAGCAGATTTGGTTCTATTAGATCTGGAAACAAAATTCTCAATAACGTCCTTCCGATGGCAGTAAAAATGTTTGTGATAATTTTTTGCCGTAATTGTAGCAGACGGGCGTCATCATATGCGTTGCTGCCTAATTGAACAACCAACAACGTGAATGACGAAAATGAAAATCGTTTTTGTACGACATTGGGCGAAGTAGCACAAAAATAAACATCCTCGTAACTAGGACGAGCAATGAGCGTATATCTGCGGAATATAGATCTGTCAAGTTTACGCAACAACGTCACGGTATAATGCAGAATAAGCTTATTTTGAATAAACATGTAACCTTAATTACGCTCTACAATTAGCTGGAAATAACATAAATGCTTTTTTTTTGTATTGCAACAAAATTCAAGATGAGAAAAAATTGAAGGATTTCATATACTATGCAACGTGTTGATTCGTTGAGCTGCCTGTATTGACCTGTGGTAATATCCTAACGTGTATTACATACATTTATATATTTCGCAAAGATGGATATTGTAAAAAATAATTACACGTTAAATACTATTATACGATTAATGGTAACTAGATATATTGATAATTGCCTTTATAAAAAGTTAATAACAAAGAAGAAAACAACTAATAATACTGTACCATAGTATTGATTGTACATATTTTAAAGAGATATATTATATTATATTAAATGTTAAGTATACATTTTTTAAAAGAAAGTAATATATAGGTAGATCGATTCTACGATACGAAATAGTAGTTATATTATAATTGCGGATAATGTTTGCCTTGGACTGACTACCAGATATAATAATATAATGATGTAACTGTAGTTACAATAAAATATGTATTTCTACTTTGAATAATACAAGGAAGCTTAAGAGGAGATGGTCTGTATTTGGGAAGCGTGTTTGCCTGTTCGCACTTCATACAATCAAATTATCTCTCCAGAATCGCAATCTTTCATTCTCTTCTTCACTCGTTGTGCCTGATTATCATGTGGTTTATTATCGAGTGACTGAAAGGATCAATATCGGTTATAAAATACAATTAGCTACGCCATCCCACGAGCCTCTCTGTCTATTCAAAAGAATTTTTCTTCCAATCGATCGATCATCAGAAGAACTTGATTTCATTTCTTTCTTTCAAATCACAAAACGAAATCCTTATCCAATTTCATCGATTTTGTTTATATTTGTCAGATGTCAGCCCTTTCGATGCATTTCCGTTTTTCATTTTTCCGGTTTGATTAATTTTTTTTCTTCCCTTGCTCAGTCTCAACAATTTACAAGAAAACAGTGATTAGTCAGTTTGAAATTCACTTGCGAGAAATCATAGTCCGATGGGCGTCATTTAGGTTCGAAGTGAATTTTGTAATGATATAAATTGAAGTCACAAAATATGTTTTATCAGTCGCTAGCGCGAGTGAATGTTATTCGTTTGTTACAACTCTTCGGCGTGTTCGAAGATATTACGTGGATATCATTTTCGTATAATAATAGCCAACAAATCTATACATAGGGTTAGCAAAGAAAGGAAATGCACAGCCTATATTTTTACTGTAACGTGAATTGTATACATTTATTGCATAAAATTGCTTGTTGTAATGATTAGTATTTCAACACGTGATCTAATTAGTTTTACACTACCTAGGCCCTGTAATTTCTTATTATTTTTTAGAGGTCGAGTCGCCATGGCAAACAATGATAAAATCTAATTGTCGTTGCTTACGGCTATCGAACCGTCGACCGTTTTTGAGGAGATTGCTGCAGATTGAGTATATTAATTTTGATTATCTTTAAGGAACATACAATACACTTGGTATTTTTCAAACAGATTTATGAACTTTGTCCTTCTTTATCTTGTTATTGGTTGAGAACACAGTGTATACCAAATAGAATGGACCTACCAAGTTTGACTTTGAAATACCTCTAAACGCTATCTTGTACTATCCCTTATGTTAGTGAAAAATCTCGGATTCGACAACATCGAAGTAAAAAATAACGACTCGACCTCGAAAAATGTAGCTGGCTTGCAATATAGACATTCTTCGCATCGCCGATCACTCGAGAGAGAGAGAGAGAGAGAGAGAGAGAGAGAGAGAATACAATTCTTATATTCGTGGAAAGTTTTACTGGTTATTCGTAGATTTGTTGTTATCTAATTATTTGCAAAGACAAATTGCCATTCGAATATACTAATCATAAAATGATAATGGTTTTTTTTCTTTTTTATTTTTTCTTCACGAATAGTAAATCCTCCATATCTCAATTTGAACATACATTTTTTCTGTTTTTTTTTTGCATCGGAGAAGCGCAAAAAATATTTTCTTTTCAAAAACCGAATACGTTTAGGTATATTATTTTTATGATGGAAAAATTCGTGATAAATCTCGTATCTTCGATGTTTCCCAAGTTGTCAGAATTTGACCTCGTTTTACCGTACAATACGAGTTATTTAGTGGGGATTGAAATTTGTGACTTAATATCCCTCAAGCGATCCGTCATGCAGAGAATATTACAGTGATTAATTTTGTAAATATAAAATTATGAAAATAAGGCAAATGCAATGTTAAAAATATTTGTAATGACTATGCATTCGTGTATGGTCCGATGAACTATTAGCTATGTTACTTTATGAATAACAAATCAAATCTCCGTCTGCAAAAGCGAGACAAAACAAAAATTTACGCAGCCCATGCATGGCTGCACATGTGTTTACCATTGTTTTGAAATATTTGGTTCAATCGCCGCGTGGCAATTAAATCAAGAGCAAAGTGTACCACTTCCATCGCTGTTGTATATATATATATATATATTTTAATTTTATTATCTTCTTTTTTTTATTATAATTATCAGTATTGTGTTTCTAGTATTGTTATTAAAACTGTTTCCAGTTCAAATCTCTAAGTTCGCTTTAATTTATTTTTTCTAAAGAATTTTTACATTCCGTTTGTATTTCTATTATTTTTCTGCGATGAATCAATAAAACTTATTCAGAAAGATAAAAAAGAAATTAACATATTTCTGTGTCCCGATACATTTGCTTGTTCGCATCCTCGAACTTTGCGTTACAGCCCATATGAAATAACAGGAAGAAACAAAATCCTGAATTCGCAAAGACCAAATATTTTTCACTATGGAACAATACGGCGGAGGTGCGTGACGCGAAAATAAATATTGTTGAAGTAAAATAAATGTTCCTTATGCACACGAGTATGAAAAAAAAAAATTATATGAATTACAAGACATACATAATATAATATAAATGCATATAAACCACATAATGTACAAGACACATTGTGAAATGTCTTTTATTAGTATATTGCAAATCGCTTGAAAAAGATTGACACTTATGTTGTACGCCAATGAAAATATACACTACACTATTAATGCATCAATGAAAAATTCATTAAACGACAATTCAGTTCCGAAAACTAATCAACCAGCTACACTCGATATCAAAACTTATTCGCATTGTTCGATTTCCAATTCGTTCTTATTTTTATCAAGATTGTCAACCGAATCAAATTTCTATTGGCAATGATAACGAGGAAACTGGGTCTGCATTTCCTTTGCCCCGTTCGAATAGAACCGAACATTGTATTTGGCAACTTTATTATATTCCAGAACAAAAATGAATGAAACAAAAACCCTATTCTTACGCTTACTTTTCCATTTTTTCGACGACTCGTGCTTTACAATCGAGTCTTGTTCTTTGTATTTTGACCCGATATACCAGTCTATCTGTTCCAATGTTGAGTTTTGTCAATACGCGATTGATTTTCATTACAGTCCTTTTTTTCACTTTCCGAACCTTGCTGATTCCAAGATATGTGGGACTCCAGAAGATATTTCCCAAAAGTGTCGAGTCAACTAGCGATCGATGTGAACTGTCGAAGATGAAATCTTGAAACCTAGCTTCCAGTCTACGCAGACTAATGCTGAATTTACCATGGCTCACTGTTAATAAACATTCACCTCTGCGTTTGTTTTGACAATGTCATTACGACATAGCATTAAATTATATCGTAACGTGACTCGATCGTTATCTTGCATATGTTTGCGTTGATTTTCTTCTAAACTCTTACGACAGGAAGCAAACAATCACAAATATATCAAGCAGAGCTTGTTCTCTGTCACTTCTCTTTCATCTTTATTCGTCGTTCAGTTGCTACAGACAATACTTTAGAATATACATTTATTATTATCATGCGTACAAGTAGTTGCGGTGTTTATTATTTTCGGTTGACAGTCCTGATGTTCGTTGCATCCTTTAATAGGTAAGGTTTTAACAATTACATGTTATGGTTACTATGATTTACAATTTCTGAAGAAAGTTCTTTGAATCACTACGAGACATCGATGACTTATTCTCGTTACCTCGTATCATGCGTACGTACGACTTTACTCTCACCAAATAGATACCTATATTACGTTTAGTTTGGTTAGCACTGAAAGGGACCATAATTGTCTTAAATATAGAACATATACTAGTACGAATTTATTATGTTCTTCGTTTTGTGAATTGTCGCTCATTTGAAATGGATCTATCCGCAAATCTATGAGCGTTACCTGCAAAAATAAACCTGAAAGGTTGTTATCGATAATAAAACGACCCGAGTCTGCTTTTTTTCATCCTGATAGGATTATCCAATAACGTACCTGTCCAAATTATGCTCCGTTATGACACTTTGTGTCATCGAACTCTTAGAAAGGAAAGATCTTGGCTCTTTGAATTATTCGCCACCAATTATCAGACACAAATGTGTCTGCCTCGAAGATTATCGTTGAACGACCTCCTCGTTTCTGATAAAGATAGTGGTCCGGAACATATATATTAGGGTGACCCTCAATATGAGTAAAAAAATGATCGGGTCGCTCCCTAAAATGGTTCCAAATAATAAAAAAATCCGCGCGAAGTCCCAGCTATGTCCGTTAAGAGGAAGGCGTCCCTGTAAACATGAATTTAAATATAAATATCAATTTTTCTTCATGATTGGAGTATTTTTTTTTCTAATCCAGTTGATGTGTCAATTTTTTTTAACCCACCCAAGCTATTGTATATTAGTATTCAAGATGCAGAATGAATAATAAGCTCCTCTATACTGGATTCGATGAGCGTTCAGTTTAACCATCCTATTATTGTAGCAAAATAGTATGATTTAGCTGTAGCCAATCGTTTTTAATTACAACAAAATCACAGTTTACATTATATATATATATATATATATATATATATATATATATATATATATATATATATATGCGGCATTCCGTGCCAAATCGGATGGCTTGGATAATTTGAATTTTGGATTTCCTTCAGTTTTTGATATTTTCAAGTACCCATCCAAAAACTTTTTGGTGAAGTTGAAATTTTTCTGTTCGCCTGTTCGGAAGACGCTCTTTTTTGGTTTTTTGCTTGTAACTACTTCACAAATGGTCCAGCTTCAAATTTGTTGTCATTGAAATTTTTTTCTTGCATAGTTTTCAGAAAGAAAAAATTATTCAAAAAATTATTCAAAGTTATTGACAAAAAAATTATTCAAACTATTTTCATATATGATTTTT
Source organism: Arge pagana (assembly GCA_963969455.1). NCBI lineage: Eukaryota > Metazoa > Arthropoda > Insecta > Hymenoptera > Argidae > Arge > Arge pagana. The sequence continues at coordinate 352,086 of CAXAKQ010000148.1, forward strand.
GATTTTGTAAGTCTTAATCTTGTTTTCAAAACGCTATGTACCGCTCGCTACCGAAAACAAAAAGGATTGATTTTAGTTCCTTTCTTCGTTTTGTTAACAGTGGCAATACCTACTTTTGTTTTGATATTATACAAGTTTAGTAAAATCCTATACGTATTTTATTAGTGCATCAGCTCTGATCATTAATTACAATACCTGCTGCAATATACTTTATGTCACTTTCATAGATTCTCTATAACAATACAAGCGACGAATAACGTATCCCCAATCGAATATACATCAAAGCTCAGCAAGAGATGTAATTATTGGGATTGCTATTATGTTTCAACTGAATCCTTTATTGCCATTGTCATACTATACTTTGACACCATGTAGGGACACAGACGGTAATGAAGATCAGCGAACGTCAGAAAACAGTACTAGTTGTACGGTAATACAATAGTTTATCTCAGATGTTCACATATTCATTTTTAGGAGTTCATGTATTTGTAATCGATTGTATTTTTATACGAAATCCAGACAATTGCCAGAAATAAACCCGACACCCGACCTATAAGTACCATCGCAGTCCACACAACATACACAAATATCCGTGAGATATCCCATTATTAAATCCTACGGATGCCTGAAAAGCGGACATTTGGATATCCTTCAAACATCCGGTGTACGTCCATATAACATATCAGGATATTCTGAGGATATTTGCTATGGACGTCGGATACATCAGTACGACATCCTGTGGATGACTTTGTGCTGTGTGGGAGGAGGTTGTGTACATTTAGGACTGTAAAAAAAGAAATCTGTTAAAATTTGAGCTCCTATTTTACATAATTTACAGGTTGATCAGAGACATACTTTTATAGGCAATTAAAAGCACTAAAAAAAGTAATCGCAAATCCCGTACGTATTCTCTTTCGTAAATGTTTAAATTTCAATGGAATTTTTTTTTTTCGGGTATAAAGTTTTTTTCCTCATTTTCTAAAAACGAAGGAATTGAATAAATATGAATTTTTGGCAGAAGTCCGACAAAACAAATTCTGAGTTTTGTCTATGTGTTTAGTTGTAGAACGAGTTGTCATTAAAAGAAAAAAAAACCCTTCCTTCAAAACGAAGAGATACGTACATATGTACTAGAGAAATCTCTTTGGTTTTTTCATTTCAGACGAAGCAGCCATGAATTATCCGTACCAATGACTCATTTTTTTATATTTTTTGATGAAAATTTAGCAAAATATTTTTAAAATGTTGCTAAATGATGTACAAAAGTTGTCAACAATATAAGAAATACGGTACCTGAAAAAAATCCTCTTTTTAGTGCATCTGAGACCCTTTTCCCCCTTAACACTTCGCCGCACAAGTGCGAGAGGATTCGCGAGTTTGCCTCGTGGTGATTTGTAATCGATCGCCCCAACGAATCATAACAACGATTTTCGACTATATTCGGATAAAAGCACCCAACAAAGATTTCTACGAATAAAAGCACCCTATACGTTTTCTTTAATAATAAACAACTTTTGTGTTCATATTTCAAGTATGAAATAAGAAAAAAATATTCTGCCCAATACTAATTAATATATTAGTCGATTCAAGGTGTATGAAATTTATGTTATGTAAAAAAAATCAATTACCCATAGTATGATAATGTATTTATTTTATATTATAATGTATTTATTTATATTTATTAAACATAAAATGTAATTAAAGATTGAAATAAATTATTAATTTGTGATCTTTCATATGAAAATTAATGTTTATTTGCCCGCATTTTATGCGCGGCTATATCGTTCCTTCGGCTGAGATGAAACTTTCGCAACTCCCCTGATAGCCAAGATAACGGTAATTTGTCGAAAATCTGCTACTGCCATCTGTAGTCAAATTAACGAAAAACATTGGATAGTACAAATCTTGTCGTAAATTCGCAGCTAATTTGACGGAAAAAACTAGAGAGTAAAATCTTTCCGTAAACTTGTATGAAAAATGTCGTTCATTTTACTAGAAATCCGACCATCTGCTTGTATTCAATTCACGGCGGTAGATTTCTAACAACTTGCAAGCAAATGATGCTTTGCAGAGACTTGTCGTAAACTTGTTAATTTTACTAAAATTACGGATATTTCAAGTCTTGAACAGGAAGTGTGGCTATCAGAGTTATAATTTGCACTTGCGGGAGGAAGGGTATAGGGATACTAGTTTTAGAATAATAATAATAATAAAGAAATTAAAGGGAAAAAGGTGGGGGGCAGAAGGAGTGGGAGTGTTTTAATATTAAGAACAAATTTATAAAAAAAGGTTATAGGCATAGGAAAAGTTCAGCGAGGGAGAGGGAGAGTGAGGGGGGGTTGAAGATCGTAAGAAAGAGAAAGGGGGAGAGGAGAGAATGTTTTAATATTGAAAATACATACATAAAATAGATATATTTTCATTCGGGCAACGCCAGGTATATCAGTTAGTATATAATATTTGGTATTGAATTATCTTTATAGTATTGTTACCCGTTGATTACGCATTTAATAATAACTAGCATAAATATTCGTCAGGTTAAACAAAATACAACATTTATTGATGCTATTATTCGTCAGATCGGTCGAAATACAATTTGGTATATTCGTTTATTTGTGGAAATCTGGAAAACGAAGCCGACAGAATATTCCAATCTACTCTACCAACTACATCATTATTTGTTGTTTCCAACAAACATAATATATTATCATTATGTACACATTATATCGTCGACATACGCGTATGTACATGATTGTAGAATGCTTCTTGAAAATTTTCACAAGAGTGAACCTACCGTATCATTTAAAGTATTGGTCAAGTGTCACATTTAGTTTTTATGACTACGAGTGTTGGTGAATCGAATTGCTCATAGATTTACCGTCTTAGTTTGATTTTATAGTAGGACTAACATCATGATCTAAAATCAAATTCCTATTAGAAAAACAAATTAAGAGATCAAATCTGCAAGAACATTTAAAATAGCCGTATTTTTTTGGCTGGATATTGGAATAAATATTGCGAATTTGTAGCAGTTGAGGATAAAAAACTAGTGCATTATTATGCAAGCGATTACTCTCCTGGGATCTGTAAGATCTTATCGCTGATGAGGAAGCTTAAGCGACGAGGATGACACCACAGAGGTTTCCACTAGAATGAATGTGGCTGAATGAATAGGCGCCTCCTAAAAACAGTTTGTCCTATGAACGATCGTCTGACTGGCATCCTCGCGAAACAGGCCTCTGTGATAAAAGGCCTAGAGGAGTTCGAACCGAATCCCGGGTAGCTCCTAGGAGCCCTACCCTGGCCGTGGCCGAGGCTGATGTGACAAATCCTCCGAGCGACTAAGAAACAGCCTCCTAACCAGTGATGGCGTCAGCATGGTTTGGCATTGACTTTATTCCAAGGTGTGGACGAGGGATGCGTGGTGCAGGGAGGGCTGACACCGTTCAACGGTTTCTTCTTGACACCGCGCGAAGCCCCGTTGTAACCTAGCCTTACCCGTCGCAGTGAACCATTCAGGTGAACCCCTTGAAGCGGCATTTCTCGAAGTCAATAATGGTCACGAATAAATAAATAAAGCAAACCAACGAGGCTGATGGCGCCCAGGGCACTGAACCGGAACCTGATCCCTCGGAGATCAAACAGGGGGACTCGAACCCAGTTGCGTCGGCCAGTAAACACCTAAGGACGGGTTACCGAAACCTAAGTGGGGCCCAGCAGAGGAAACTGCTGAAACAGCAGACAATAGCTGATGAACGAACTTTTCCCATGTTCAGTCGGAGCAAACGCCAGGGAGCGGGGGACAAGAGACGTGAAAACGTCTCGACGTCCGCAACGCTGGGAAAGGAACCGACGGCAGGGGACCGATGGTCTCTAGCAGCCTGGGTTCTATGGAGCGGGACCTGAGACCACCCCAGAAACCCAGGGATGAAGGGAGCTATGCGACGGTGGCATCAGTTCTCCCGAGGGTATTCCTCGCGTGTGGGAATTACCTGGGGCGAGAGATACCCGCGAAAATGGGCAAGAAGCTGCAGGAGGCGATATTCAGGAGGAACATCGCCGTAGAAGAGGAGGACTTTATACCCGTTTTCAAAGACTCCTTCCCCAGGAACGGGGGAATGATCTCAATTTGCGAGGATGAAACGTCCCGTAACTGGCTGGAGAAGGAGGTGGAAAGTCTAGACTTGGGAGTACCGGACCTGAAAGTCACGGTGGTTAGCCCAGAACAGGTAAGGGAGTCAAGGTTATAAGTCGGCTACCCCAAGTGGTGAATTCTGCACCGGATTTCCTGAAGCTGATCCAGAGGCAAAACGGCGGGGTGGACACTGCCGGCTGGTTGGTCCTGAACCAGTCGCACGAAGCGGTGCTGATTCTGGACCTGGACGGACCATCGGCGGCCACTTTATGGGACCAAGACTTCAGACTGATGTCGGGATTCGGGAGGACGACCTTTAGGCCACTGGACGGAGAGGTTACCGGCGAGAAAAAACGGACGGGCCAGGTGGCAGCGCGGCAGAAGACGGAGCAGTAACTGTAGCTTGTATCAAGCTGCGTTTTAGTCAGATTAATTTGCACCACTGCAAAACCCTCTCTGTGGTTCTAGCAAGGGACAAGGTAAGGGTGTAAACACACAGGGCATTAATAGAAGAACCCTGGCTTTGGGCAGGGAGTGTTAGGGGGACTCAAAACAAGCGAGGAACTGCTTGTAGGGATAAACGACGGAGACGCGCGAGCGTGTATCTGGATAATGGAAACTAATAGTTTTCTGTGACAGGAGCTTAGTTCCACGGACTACACGACTATTGGGACGGAATTCGCAGACGGAAGGGCGCAGAAGAACTATTATCATGACTTCGACATACCGATTCCACGACGAGGAATGTGTATGTACCTGCTATTGGATACCTGCTATTAGCATGAGAAAAGTAATAGAGTACTGTAGTCGCAGTAACTTCGACCTGATCATCAGGTGCGACGCCAAAGCTGATCACACGGCGGGGGGGGGGGGGGGGCGGCCCGGATATCAACCCGAGGAGTGAGGCTCTAGTCGAATTCATCACGGGTACACAGATGGGCGAAGCGAATAGGGGGAATGAACCCACCTTCATGTCAGCAAAAAGAAAAGAAGTCCCTAATCTTACCCTGGTGTCTATGAACATTAGGAACACAATACTTGGATGAAGGATGGTAAAAGAGCCATTCATGTGAGTCACAGGACCATCACGTTCGGGATTAAATGCTTAAGACCGGAAATCGAACTGAGATGAAACCCCAGGAACATCACCGGGAAGAATACAAGGAGGAGCTCAGGAACAAACTGACGCACTTCAAAGGGAGATATGGAACTGTGATGGATCTGGACTGATCCGTGGAACAAATCCAGACCGTCATGACCAGGGATATATTAGACCAACTGCCCGCTTGAGCCCAGAATACAAACTGGAGCCAATCCGTGGTAGAATAAACATCGAGGAGGCGAGAAGAAACCCTCGGAAAGCGCTTAGCAGGACAAATAAGCTAAACAATGCGGAACGCTGGAAAGTGTAAAAAGCGGCACTGAAAGACTTCGAAAGCAAAGTTAGCAAGGACAAAGAGAAACATGGAATAGCTACTGTTCAAGCATTGAAAGCTTAAGGGGCACGGATAAGTTAGCCAGAGGTGGAGGGGCCACAGGCCGTGGGCTGCGGTAGGATGTTTGCGCACTCTCGCGGTGGCCCATGACTGTGTGTGGTCCCAAAGCTCCGCACTGGCTGCGACGTATGAATTACGGAAACAACTCGGCTAACCGCCGGCAGAGCGGCTAAGTGTTTAGGCGGCTCCGCTCTCGCTCGAAGAAACCGCAAGGCTGATGATTGCCCTCTGATGGGAAATCGGAAAGGCGAGTCAGTCGAATTCTTGTGACATGTCCAGGAGCCATGCACTGGCTGGGTGTATCCGTGCTCTTCGCGCATTTGGGCGGTGGAGGTTGATTTGCAAGGCAGGTACTTTATGTTAAATAAACAAATTTGAACTGGATCAGTTAGCCGAAATTCTGACTAAGGCAAATAGTGCGCGACATCAAAGTCTTAAGGATACCGCGGGCAATTATATGGAAACGGGGAAGGACGCGCTGGATCTCTTTCTGAGAATAAATTTACCAGAATTCATCAAGGGAGAAACCGAAATGGACAATACACGAGGACACGGAGGTGTAGGAGCTCGTTGAGAATTCGGCTCGGGGACGGAGGCATATGTCGCGAGCCTAAAAAAGGTTAAATGGGCGATAAGGTCTTTTGTACCGTTTAAGACACCGAGCCTTGATGACATTTTCCCAAAAATGCTGCTGGAAGGATGTGAGATCATCCTCGGACCGATTTCGGGCGTTCCGAGGGATCGTATCGCCACAGGTCATACTCCAAAGTCCTGAAAGCGAAACCGTGTATCATTCATATCCAATCCTGGACAAAGTTATTATTCCATAGTCAAAACTTACAGACCAATCAGCCTGACTTCTTTCATGCCGAAGACGCTGGAGCGGCTGGTGGACATCTACTGGACATCTGGACTAGTGGACATCTTTGGATCAGTACTGGCAGGAAGTACTGATCCAAAGTCCACTTCGTCGGCGGCAACATGCATATACCGTCGGAAAATCCACCAAAACTACCCTAGACTCAGTGACAAGCTAGATTAAGGAGGCGTTTGAGTCAAAGGAAACCTTCATTGGACCTTTGTGGGTATAGAGGGAGCTTTTAGCAACATCACTAGAGAGACCATCGACAACGCCCTGGTCAATAAAGGGGTACCCTTGCCCGTCAGAAGGTGGATCAAGGATATGCTAAGTGACAGAAGCGTATATACGGGATGGAAAGGAAATGTAGTAGAGAACAAAGTTAGCGATGTTTGCCCACAGAGAGAAGTTATCTCATCGCTTTTCTGGGATCTAGTAGCTGACGAGCTCATACGAATACTTGACAATGACGGTGTCTTTAGAGTCGGCTATGCGGACGATCTAGGCATCTTCCTCAAAGCCAAATCCGACGAAATATCCGCACATAAATCCTCAAAAAAGACGTAGAACATATACAGGTCATCACCTTGAGAGGAATTTTTAGGCTCCGAAAAATCACGCCCACAGCTGGTAACAGGATGATGCTTGACACGAGGGGATTGAACCGTGATACCAAGGGCTGTACCGCCAGTTCAGCATACAGACTGATATGCTGCAATGAATGGGTGGGAAACGGGATTGGACATACGACCATCGGAGATATGACATTTAGAAGGCCAGTTTTCAACGAATCTCAAGATAAGATAATCAAAATCCACCAGTTCGGGAAACGTTTCAAGATGAAAATACCGCACAGGCAGGGCTAGAGACAGAACAGAGCCCTTGGACATTTGGTTTAGCGCACAGGATATGGAATATGTGGACCCAAACAAACGGGGGATTCAGCTCTGAGGGAAGTCAACATAGTCTCTCAAGTGGAAATGGCTGCTACAGATACGTGTGCAAGAAATGTGATGCGGGCAAACGTCGGGGGCAGAGTCATACGAATCTGCACCAACAGTCAGCCCAACAAAGCCCCAGATAGTCCGATGACCACGTCAGCGCTAGTCAAGGAGGTCAAGGATACTCTAAACGAACTGGCGATGAGAAATACGATCGTCATTGCCTGGATACCAGGTCACTCTGAGTACAAGAATAATGAGAGTACGGATAAACTAGCTAATCAGGAGGCTAATATGACATGCACCCAAAAAGAAATGTCGCTGTACCTTTCCGGGAGGGATGCAAGGCTATACATCTGGTTAAGAACACAGGGCTATATGCATGGTCTAAGGAATTACTGGGCAAATACGTCAACAAACGGGCCAAGGAGATTACTAACTTGAACAGGCGTCAAGCTCGCATTGCTCTGGGCATCTGTACTGGACACTGCGATCTACGGTGTTACACCCACAAGACACAGGGGCATAGATACCAGTGTAGATGGTGTGGTGAGAGAAGGAAACACCCTCACACTTCCTCTGCGATTGTCCGGCCCTGCTGGCACACCGGCGGAAATGGCTGGGCACCGACATCTTAGATCTTGAGGTACTCAAAAGGTGGATTTGAGAATCCTATAAGCTTTTTGTAAAGCAGCTGGTTTCGTGGACACCTCTTAAAGTTAAAACAGAGGAATAGGAATACAATGGTAGAAACTCGGTGTCCCTGACTCCTTGGCACCCTGGCAGAATTAATTAATAATAATAATATGCAAACGATTGAATGGTACGACAAAAAGGGGGCGTGATATTTAATCGTTGAAGTTTTATTTTTAATCCTAACAATTTATCGGTTCAATCTAAGCACTCGGGTTCTATTTTTTCCAGCAATTATTTCCAAAAATTGACGAATAACAACAGATAATTACTTTGGTGATACATTTTTTTTCTTTACACAGTCGTTAAAATTGAACAAACTCTGGTAATCTGACAAGCAAAAGTTGGGAAAAAATGAGTCATATAATTTTGAATTCGCTGCAGTGCGTATAATTATCCAACTAGATTTATCTTCGCTATTAAATGCAGCGATTGAAACCCTTAGATTGTGTTTTTTTCCTTGTAATCTCGTTTAACAGACGAAAGACTGCTCAAAGTTTTGCACGCTCGCTCGACTCATTCGATTTATAAATAAACTGCGAACAATGCGATCTTGCGAAAAACAACGTATTTTTCCGAGAATTATTTGTAATTTTCTTTCACTCAATCTATTCAATTTCTTGTAAGATGCACTGACGATTTTTCGAGACTTAGGGTACAAAGTTTTTTCAACGTAATTTGTTTGACAAGAATCAATCTTGGGAACGATAACTAAAGGAAACCAATTCAATATTGACATCGCTGTATTCGTACATTTTGAAAACTCAAGAACTTTGAACTCTCACTGTATGATGTTGATTCGATAGTTTCAAAATAGAAACTGTTAGTAGACGAATAGGCCTACCCAACAGCAGATAATGACAGCTAATATTCGCGAGAGGAGAAGAGAAGAAAACCATTTCGAATGTAAATGACAGAAAATTATCGAAAACAATCGAATAATTTGATAAATTTACGTTTTATATGCGATGAAACTGAATCGCACTTCAAAAAAATAAATAAAACTAATGATCCTTATTATCATGATAATAAATTCATTATTGAAGGATTTTTCGTATAATTAATTGTTTGTTTGATATTATTAAATAATTTTCGACGAATGGATTAATTTTTGGATGCTTTGTCCAAACTTGAAGAAAAACACACGTGAAATAAAATAATTAATTATATTTTACCATTTTTCAAAAATTATCAATGCAAACGATGAAAAAAATTAAAAGGACTTATTAAAAATTAATTTCCGTAGTTAAAAAAATGTACTCGATTAAAAGTTATGGAAGGTAAATTATTTGTAAGTACCTCTAATAACTGTTACTTTTCATTATTTAAAGCTTCCTAATAAAGTTTGAAATTTTTGCAAAATAATGGCGCAATTGGGATGTCCAACATGGTTAAATTTCGTATTGATGGCGTTTTGTTTTCATTTGGTGTTACAAAAATTGTGCTATTTTCGTATCAAATTGACGTGTTCTACGTAAGACTACATGTAAATTGCAAATTTCGATTCATATCTAAAAATCTTTTTAAAAGCCTCCAATTTTTCATAGAACATTTTTAAACTAATTAATCTATCGAAATAAATTTAATACAAAAGAGATTTCATATCATATTACGTTCAACGTCTCAACCACCATAAGACAGGAATGGAAATCAATTATTGGTTTTTCGTGTCGTCTTCCAAGTACCTGAAGGGTTCTTGGCATATTCGTGATGAAAACACGGAATAGCCATTCGGTGACATTGAAAAGCGTTGGTTTCAACCTCGAGAGTTGACGTTCTCGAAATACGGAGTGGCGTTGATTAACACGTTGTTTATTTCGGTACTGTGCGAAACGTGGTAAGGTATCCGCGGCCGGACATTATTTGTCGCCAAAAGCTTATACTTCGTCACCTCGACGAACTTTCGCTAAAATTTCGATATCATTGAAATGAATATGAACATTTTTTTAGGAAACTTATATTACACCGAATAAAAAACAGGCCGATCACAAAAATAATAAATAATATCGAGCTTCGTCCGCGTTATGATTGTCGTAATAATCTGAAACAGCGCAAAGGAGTCGTGAAATTTGACCAAAAAAATCAGATACACGAGTATTTTTTGTCGGAAATTGAAATTGTCCATATTTCTGAATATACTCTATTCTTAGATAATTCAATCAGTATCAAATGGTCCAAATCTTCATCAATATAATAATTATAAAAGTACCGCAAAACATAAGGAATTAAACGCTTCTCTCTAATTTTTTACATATCAACTTCCAAAAGTCTAAGAAATTTTCTCAAATATCAATTGAAATGTCCGAAAAATGTTGGAGTCAAGAGACTTCTAAGAGTCTGGTAAAAGTACAAGAATCAATTTTTTCGGTAAAGTCGCAATGGAGTATGTTCGTACGTTATAATACGTTGTTTGCCAAAAAGTTTGGATTTCAATTTGCCAAATTATACGAATTTGCGATTCGGAATATCTTTTCAACGGTGGTCACAGTATTCGCTCGAACAACGAGGAAAATCAATAAATCGTTTTAAATTTTACAATTGTCAAATCATTTGACACGATTTGTATGTTTTTGAAAATTACAAAGTCGGACTTCTGTTCAACCTCAATTCGTAAAATTATTATTTTTCAGTATTTCGTTAAAGGGTATGATAATTGGGGTTAGTACGCCAACAATTTTGCACTCGAAAAAAGATCAATACGGAAAACAAAATGATCGACGTTAATAATTCCAGATTCCAAAAGAAAATCGTTACGATTTTCTAGGTATAGAAGAAAAGCTCGATGATATGGAATTTGAATTTGATTGTACGGATAATTGGGTCGGGTTGGGTTGGGTTGGGTAGCGTAACGAGGCGATCCGATTGGCTCGTAATTTCGGAACGCAACCGACAATTCCGGCGTGGCTCGTGGTTTCGCGTACTTACTTGCGTAAATAAAAGAGATAGAATTGACTAAAAACAATTGAATAGGGCAGTAGGACAAGTGGTAGTCAGCGACGTTCGTTGGGTTGCCAGTAGTTAGGAACAGAGCGCTAGTATCGCGACGCGGTCGCGCGACACGCGCGGCTGTGGGGCGGGGAGGGGGGAGACCCTGACAAGTTCAGCAAGGATATCGATTCAGTGTAAGTTAAACCACCCCCGTCAATGGCTGAGCTCCGAGTGTTATTTACAATCGCGAAGCGTTTCAAATTGCGGCCGAAACCATGTAAATAATCTGTGAAATCAACTCGATACCATCGTCTGTCTACGGCAGACGAATAGTTTGTTAAATTTTCGATATTTTTTCGCTATTAAAATTCACGTCGTTGTCGTATCGCGGTATTGATTTGTTCGTCGAGGTGTTTTATTTTTCGGTGGCCGATACGAAATGCGTTGATACTCGATGACATAGCAGCATCGCGTTGTCGGGTGAACGTTGGTGTTTTTATGTTTCGAAATTAAAACAAACGAATGCCGACAATTGACCGGGAAATTTGAACGGGATTTCGCTCGTCTCTGGAGTGAATGTGAGAAATGAGTGTGAAGAAAAGCACCTGAATTGCAAATAAATGGGAACCTGTTAAAATTACCACGTGAACGATTTAGTCCCGATGATTGAACGATCGTCAATTGAAACTCAATTATTTAATAATAAATATGATAAATTATTCGATGAATGTTCGGTAAATAAAATTGTTACGAAAATATTTTAATAAACCTTTTACAATTTTAACGCGCGTAGCTGATATCGGTTTACTTTCATCAAGTATCTCGTCGAAAGTTTTCACGATCAAACTTCTCCTCTACATCTCATCGTAAGCATGATCGAACCGTATGTCCAACTGTCAAACGATATCAGCTGATCTTGACGAACACTCGCCAACAAAATAGACAGCAATATCATCATCGCGAGGAGGATGTCTTCGATATCGGCTCAAGGCGTCGTTGAACGGGCGAGCGCCGAATTAACAAAACGAATCAACGGCTTAGGACTACGAAGCTCGAAGCATCATGGTACGTTGACAATGCACCGAATATACGTACGCCTAACTTTTATTCTCTTGATTCTTCGTATTATTCTCTTTCACGAAATCTATCGACATTTCCATTTTCCTTCCCAAAGATCGTGAATCTCATCGAGCACAACGATTTTGTTCGCCGAACCAGCCGGGTTCATCGATTATTTCCAACGACAACTTCGTTTGTTTTCCGTCCGATTTTCAAACCGACATGATCGGGCGCGTCGCGATCTTCGATTGTTTGGCAGCCCCGTTGTTCTAAACGCGTTCGGACCCATTTCCATCTACCGTTGTACTTTACTCTAAGTAGTTGAACGCCAAAAAATCATAAAGAACGTCATATTGGTCAAGAAATTCTCGTATCTTCGCTATTTGATGCACATCTTTTGACATTTCTGGAACTCGAATCGAATTTACTTTTTTAATACTGAAATATGAAATGAAAAGAGGTGCGGTGGGAAATTTTGGGGGCACCAACGAAATGATTTCCTAGAAATAGTTGTTATTTCGGCCATATTCGGAAAAATATTACGCGCACGGCACATTTTCGCTGCGAATATTCGATTAGAGAGGAAAACAAATTTCAAATCATAGGTGTTCTATTATCATCGGTTATTGAGGAGCCCTTTCGATGGATATCACATACGTGGACCCGCTCGTATGTTGTTAAATTGTAGTCACGTTGTCAATCAATAAATTGGCCGAAGCGGCGATTCTCCATATGGTTGGGTTCCATCATTTTATTGGTACGCTTATTTTATTAGGCGACATAGTAGATACCTTGGATACTGCAGGAGAATCAATACAAACCAATTGGCAATTGTCGGAGACATCTCAATGCTTACATCGGTTCTGCCAATTATTCTGGCTGAAGATTGCAATTTATACGCAAGTATATCGACCCCATGGACGAGGTTCAGGTTTGTGCGTAAGCATTTGCGGACATTTTTATTTGCTCGTCGTAATATGATTGCACGCAGTAAGGTACAGTCGCTAAATTACGCCCCTTCAGTTTCGTTTTTTTTTTCAAATAAAACCGTTTACTTTTGATATCTCGAATGTAAAGTTATTTACCTCAATGGGATATTGCAAACAAGTGACAGTGAAACAACGATCCTACGACGAGACATTTGAAAAAGTCAAAAACTACTCAAGGTGAGTTTATTAGACTAAATTATCATGGAAATTGATTAAATTCGAAAGTTTTGTCGAAATGAATTGTTATTACGTATGATTTCAAACTATATAAAAAATTTGGGTGATGACGTAAATTGTTTATTAACCAATGTTTATTAACACAAATGGTAAATTCCTAATATCGTCCACCGCATTAGGAAACGATATTTGGGTAACTTGACCGCACTTTCAAGTTTATCTTCTACAACTGTGTTCGAAATTTCATTAATATTTTCCTCTATTTTATAGATGCCAAAGAGAAAACTGTGGGATCCCGAAGCAATCGTAAAAGCTGTTGAAGCTGCGCGAACGTAAGATTTATCTGTACAACTTGCCCGAAGGATTAGAATTACTTAAACCGCACCAAAGATTGATTAAATATTACAATATATTTACTTAGTACAACTTTTCTATAATAATTATTATTACGAATACAATTTAAGTTCACGTAGTGATTATTGAGATCTCAATGTCATCCCCGGGACGGAATTAGGTGGCAATAAAATATTTGTATAATTTGTACATTTTTGTAAAAGCTATCTTTATAGAATTCGTATCAAGATAAACAAGTTTTTGATTATTTTTAAAAACGATTAAGTGTTGTGCCCGATGTTTGTCGTTTTATTCAATCATTTATACGTAACAATTCCATTTCCATAATTTGTTTACAAAAAGGGCGAATATTTGGCGACTGAATCCTATCTGTGTGATAATTTATTGTAAACGATAATTGCCGGACGCTGAAAAATATATGAAAATATATCCGGAAATAATAAATCAATCCTTACAAATGTGTGTCTGCATATGTAGCCGTATGCCGTCTTTTTTAATTTTAAACTAATTCTTTTCGATCATCCAGAATTGTGGAAACAAAGCGAGAAACAATCCTCTTTTTTAAATGTTTACATTCTGCGAAAAATTAATTATACTCATCGCCCACAACACGAACCACCTAGTATGAAATTCAAAAATGACAAATCTTTACGTTTACGGTCTGTCAATTGATTATTTATAAAATTGTAACCATTTACGGTATATCAATGGGACTGCGTACAAGATTCTTTCAATGTACGATAAGTATTCAGCGTATCTTCTTTTCAACTTCCACTCCTTTACTTATGGAGGTTGAGGTGCGATATTTCCAACAAATGAAAATAAAACTAACGACATTTATTATTATGATAATAAATTTACTATTGAAGGAATTTTCGTCTGATAAATTGTTTACTTGATACCTATTATTAAATAATTTTAGATGAACAGATTATCTTTTGGATGTTTTGTCCAAACTTGAAGGAAATATAATTATGAACTATATAGATTAACTATATTTTATCAGTTTTCAAAAATTATCAATGCAAATGATATAAAAAAATAAAAGAATAAAAAAAAATAATTTTCGTTGTTAAAAAAAATGTAATCAATTGAAAATCGTAAAAGGTGAATCATTCGTAACATTTTGTTACGAATAATTGTTAGTTTTCAGTAGGTTAAAGATTCCAAATGATATTTGAACTTTTTTAAAAATAATCGCTGCATTTCAATGTCCAACATAGTTAAATTTTGTATTGACGGCATTTGGTTTTCATTTTTTGTAACGAAAAATGTATTATTTTCGTATTAAATTGACGTGTTCTCCGTAAGACTACCTAACTTCCCACACACCTTCAATTTTTCACAGAAAATGTCTAAATAATTAATCTAACGAAATAAATTTATATAAAATAGTCTTCGTGTATTATGTTTGACGCCTTAATTTTCTTACGGGTAACAAATTAGGAGAATTTCTTTTTGACCACGTCGAATTATAATAATTGTATTGTAATTATGACGATATTATTATAATCGCAATGATACTCTGGATATTTAGGTGACCCAAATAGTGTGTATTTCGGTCACCCCAATAACGAGTACGTCTGATTGCCGATCGATGCTTTTTCCGTAACGTTGTCGAACAACGTCGAAGATTGCGTAGCAGGGCAATGTGATTCTCGATGTTTGACGGAGAAAAATAAATTTGGTAATTTTGCGGACTCGATAAAAAATTATTGACGTTTTTGCAGGAGGTGGCAAAACCAGCGTCATGGAACGCGTTACCAATGTTTTTTGCGGGGGCGGCGGAGGCACGAACACGAATTTACAATCACCCAACACGAATCCGACGCCGGACAAGCCGAGCAGGGGCATACCAACGGCTGGCAGTACGCCAGGCACCGGCAACAACATGGTCTTGAACAACGCGTCGTCGAACAGAGGTAGAATTTCTCGCAAGCGAGGGAAAAACGTCCCTTTGGCCAGTGGCGGAACCGGCGGATATGCTCCACCACCGACGTGGGAACAACTCGTCCAACACGATCATTTTTTAGGAAAATTTTTCTTGTACTTCAACGCTGGTGAACGAAGAGTCTTAGCTCAGGTACGCGCGACTGTGCACAGCAGGAGAAACGCTAATTCTCTTTATTATACATATTTAGTGTGTATATGAATATATATATATATATATATATATATATATATATATATATATATATATATATATATATATATATATATATTCAGGTAATATTCTCCCGCAATTTGTGGCAACTTAATTAAGACGAAAGGCAGGGTTAGTTAGTCTATGAAAGAGGTGATAACATCTGCAACGAACAAACATTGTTTCCTTTATCGCCTATCATGACAACTTTGGTTAACATCTTGAAATAAAGATTTACCATTAGAAACTCAGTTATGCAATCCTCCCTCTCGATCATAAGTTTGACTTTTGGTTTTCCTTCTTTACTGAAAGACTAGAACCTTGCGGTCTTCGACCCTCCACGATTGTTTTTTTTTTTTTTTTTTTTTTTTTTTTTTTTTTTTTTTTTTTTTTTTTTTAATTACATTTAATATCTTCTTGATGTTGTCTGGATGCTTTGGGTATTGAATAAAGAACAATTTTGTCCTCTTACTATACGATGGAGAAATTGAGACTTCAAGGTTTTTTCTTTGAGTATGAATAATTAAAACTTATTTCATTTCAAAGTCAACTTTACTCTCTAATTAAAGCACATTCGATTCATGACCCGACCACTTTCACGTAGATTTCTTCCTTCAATTTTGTTTCCCACCTTTGTGGATATTTGGAGCATTGTTGACAAACTATAAGTTTAAAATTCATTTTGAACATTGCTGACCAACTATAAGTTTAAATTCCTTTTTCATCAAGTATAATACTCCTATAATTCAACTCAAGGTTATTAATTTTCTCCCTTTACCGTACCAAGTGTTTTTTTTTTTTTACTTGAGGTCGTCAAACACGCTT
>CAXAKQ010000148.1:368884-413658 GCA_963969455.1 Arge pagana
TGTATGTATGTATGTATGTGTGTGTGTGTGTGTGTGTGTGTGTGTGTGTGTGTGTGTGTGTGTGTGTGTGTGTGTGTGTGTGTGTGTGTGTGTGTGTGTGTGTGTATTTATTTATTAGGACCTAGAAAAACCTAACAAAAAAATCGTGTACGTCGTCTGAAACAACTTCAAATGTGAGTTTTTAATCTTATAATGATCCTGTAAAAATGTCGCTTCCGTAGGACAATTCTAAGAGGTCGCCTATCGAGTCTCAATTTATCTTATGTAACCAACACGTGACTTTTGTTTTCACCGTTCAGAGTTCATTGCTTTTTTTCCAGGCAATCGCGAGCAGTCTCAAGCACTGTAAAGATTTAATTAGGTGTCGAACGTACATTATAACCGTCGATTATTTTTTTTCCTTCCTGTAACTGGGTTTTATGACATGAGAAGTAGCGGAATTATGTTTTTTTAGTTAATTTTTGATTTTTCGAACATCTGAGAAAGTAAGAGATTTAGAGTGATTTCACCAGAAAAATTTCTTGTACAAAATTTTATGAACAACAAAAATGGTGCCCTGATATTTTCCGTTAAACTCGATAGTTTAAAAAATAATTACCATAGAAACCAAAAAAGCGTAAATCCGCTATTTCTCATCTCATAAAACCCAGTTGAAGGAAGAAAAAAAAATAATCGACCGTTACAATGTATGTTTGACACCTAATTAAAGCCTTACAGTGACTCAAACTGCTCACGATTGCCTAGAAAAAATGCAACGAGCTTTGAACGGTGAAAAAAATTCACGTGTTGATTAAATAGGAAAAATTGAGACTCGATGAGCGACCACTTAAAATTATCCTACGGAGACGAAAATTTTACAGGATCATTATAAGATTAGAAACTCACGGCTGAAATTGTTTCGTACGAAACACAGGATTTTTTTTAGCTAGGTCTAATAAATATAATATGAGGATGTTAAAAGAACGAAATTTCATTTTCGTTTGAGTGTCCAAAAATTGGAGGTATACCTGAAAATTTAAATCCAAGCCCTCAATATTAATATTAAGTTTTGCCTCAATCCATTTTTCTATTTTCCATATGAATAACATGGGACCTTTTTTTTAATTCTCATAACTTTGGAATGGATCACAAGAGGAAAATGTTAATAAATGGAGCTTGAAGGAAATTTGACGTTCTACAAAAAAGGTCTGCTTCTCAAGATATCAGCGTTTGAAAAATAGCACTGATAACGCGGATATCTTGAGAACGGCTCATCTGAGGAATTTTTTGCTGACGACCTTTTCTGTAGAGCTTCAAATTTCCTTCAAGACCCATTTATTGAATCTTTTCTCTTATGAACCGTTCCAAAGTTACAAGAATTCAAGAATAGAAAAAAATGGCCATTATTCACATGGAAAATAGGAAAATGGATTAGGGCAAACCTTAATATTAACGTTAAAAGCTCGGATCGGAACCAAAATTTGTATTATTCGGGTATACTTTCGTTTATGGATACCATCTAAAAGAAAATTTCGTTTTTTTTCAACGCCCTCGTTCGTGTTACATGTATCCGATGCCCTGAGCCTGGTCGAAGGGATTCTTGAATATTTTTTATTCGAGTAAGAACGTTGGGATGAGATGCGTTTTCACATCGACCCAGAACCGCGATATGTTCAAAATTTCTCGCTGATGTGTACGTTGTTTGCATCGTGTGGGGCCTCCGGCGATGATGACGGAAAAGAACCCAAGACAGTATGACGCATTCTTTACAGGACTGTCAATCGACTGGATCTCTCGACAGCGAAATTAGTCGAAAGAGACCGCATTGCGTATCCGTAACAAGGCTTCTTTTTCTGGTATACCTACTCGAATCGTCGTTCCGAACTAAAAAGATCTATCAGACTCGTTTGAAAGTCTTCTGTCTTATCAAAATCTTGAAATTAGTATACTATCCTACTTATTAGCATTTGTCGGCACGTGTTTATTAGCGAGATTACTTAAAAGAGGACATACATACTACTTTATCTGTTTTGAATTGTATTAATTGTCAAAGATTGTTTTGATAATTATTGAAATGCATATGGCGATGCAGCACGGTAATACTTTGAGAGTACTTTTCTCGGTCGTGAAATGAGAGAGATAGCCATACTGACCGCCCTAACGAATAATAGCACCAAAAAACTCGGCATGAAAAGTATAACCGCAAACTAGGTATATTCGCGACTAAAAGCACGAAACTCAATTCTATAACGAACACTAATACCCAAAAATGTTGTATTTTGTTTTACGGAATAAATATTTGAGAACTCGATGACAATTTTCAATTAAATTACATGACGCAAACTACGCGTATCTATTTAGCGTAGCGTATAGAAGTGGCGAGAGACAGTTGCGTCGAAATGTACATCGTGAGTCCACTGGATTAACCGGCTAACTATCAGTGTATGATAAATGATCAAAGTGACTAACTTTTTCGATTTTCAAACGACTTCATCCAGATTGGAGTTTTTAATAATTTTTTAAGATTGTTGAATCTGAATCTGGCATTGCAACGTTAAAATTCAGTATGGTAGACTCAAAATATTGAACAACAACAAATTATTGCAGATCGAATGAATTCTTCTTATATTCCTATAAATGTACAAACCGCACGGTATTCAATGGTATAAGCAAGATTTTATCCCCGTTGTTAAAAGTTTAGTAAAGGATTGAAAAACTTGAAAAATTTACCCCCAAATCCTATTGTTAAGGGGTTAGGGGTTGCAAGTCCAAAAGTTAACCCCGGGAATTGATTCACAATCTTAAAGAACCCTTCTGTACCCAATTTCGCGTGATGCACTTAAATTTTCAGTACTGCCATTTTTGGCGCGTATAGTAAAAAACGCCGTGCCAATTGGCGTAACATCGTCGTTCATGGATTATGCATGGTTTTAGGTTTGTTCGAGATGGAGAGACGTGTTGTATGCCAGACCGAGGCTCTGGGCAGGCCTAGTTCCGGTAGTACGATGTCGCGAAGCTCGAGTAATGGCCTCGAGCTCGCGAACACGTCTTTACGCGTCGTTCGTTAGAAGAGGATTTCATTCGCTAGTTCTTTTGGGAGCAGCTGACGAGGATGCATTAGAACTGACGCACAGTTTTCCCTTAGCGCAAAGGCACGTGCATTCGCTATCACTGAGATGTTGCGCCGTGACGGATAGAGGGTTGGAAGCTCTGCTGGATCATCTTCAGGTCAGACACAATATCCTCACGGATTCCGACAATTTGATTAATCACGTTTCAACAGGAAAATACGTGAAGGTGTTTAACCCTTCGGGAACACATATATTTTTTCGAACAGCTTCTACACTTTGGGTCATTTTGACCCTATCTACTTTTTGACCGTCTATAACTTCGAAACTACTGAACCTTTTCGGTCAAAAAAAATTAGACGTATAATTTGAATAATGTTAAAGTACTTTTCAAGTACTAGACGTGTTTCGGCAGTCTCAAACGCAAGTAAAAAATTAGCCAACAATTTTTTTCTTAAAGAAATGAAGTTTTAGAACAAAAATCATAACTTTTTCAATTTTTAGTATCGCATTCTTTCCTAACACCCGAACGCTATTTTCGACCAAGGTCGATGACAGGGTCAAACTGACCCATCGGGTACCCGAAGGGTTAATATAAAAACAAAATAACTGTTTTCATTTTCAATGGTTAAACTTCAATTGCCACGTTTCATTTCGATTTTTCTACAATGACTCGGTGCATCGTGTAATCGTGAATTTCTGAACGGTTTCAGGCTCTTTTTGAGCTAGAATTGGCTGGCTGTAACGAGATAACAGAAGCTGGTCTTTGGGCATGCCTGACTCCAAGGATAGTATCATTGTCTCTGTCGGATTGCATAAACGTCGCCGACGAAGCTGTAGGCGCCGTGGCACAACTCCTGCCAAGTCTCTACGAATTTTCACTTCAGGCTTACCACGTGACTGATGCTGCTCTTGGATACTTCAATCCGAAACAAAGCGGTTCTCTCAGCATCCTCAGGCTTCAGTCCTGTTGGGAACTTACCAACCACGGTGTCGTCAATATCGGTAGATATAGAATACTAGCATCCCCCGTAACGGATTTTCAAAGCAGAACAAAATCTAATTTAATCTAAAAATCTAATTATTCAAAAAGTTATGGGCCAAAAGCCGAAATTTCATATTTTTTAAACGGGTGCTAAAAAAAATCCCCACATTTACCTGGAAGGCAATTTTTCGAAGGGTACGAAAAAATGTCCAAAAATTGAGGAAAACAAAAACGATTTTTTTTCTTCAAATTCTTCGATTCTGCGTGGAATGTCCCGTATATACGTGGGAAATACGTGGCGCTATATTTCCGCTAGCAGAAGCCGTCTCCCACAGTCTTGCAAGGACTCCATGGCCTACGTCCTGCTCTGCTGTAACTCTGTTATTTACAGTCAATTGCCTGAAGTTTCATATCGTTCGCGATAAAGTAAAAACGATTGATCATACCCTGTCAACAGTTTTTACATTTATTTTGAATCATTAACTGTAAAGAAGAAAAAGCCCGCTATCATCCGTAGGATGAGCATAATGCTTCGATTACCCCGAACCCCTTATTGAGGGTAGGTCAACGTTAGTGGACCGTGGCAATCCAAGCACAAGTCTGTGCTATTTATATCGTTTCGATTCAAGATCAATATCGTCATTTGTAAACAATCAATTCAAATGCATCAGTTGCAAACGCCAATTTTTTTAATACTTAATTAACGAGTTACGTCAGTTCTGTTGATAAACTGGAACGGATTTATTACATACATGAAGGGTTCAAAGCATCAATCAACCAACTCCAATTTTTGGTTTAAGTATTCGAGTTAACTATGGTGGGGTATGTGATAAATCGTATATTATTCAGTGCAATATTAAATCAAGTCCAAGCTCCATGTTCTGCCAACACATGCAGTCTCTTTTCGCATTCATTCCCATTTCATCCGTCACCACTTTTACTTGTAAAGCTTTTTACACATATTCCAACATTATAAGAAGCTTGCTTTTTTATGCTTCCATGTAGTATAATAAAACAATATTTTATAACCTAAGTTCAAAATATTGCCTTTTATTTAATAAGCCACCTGTTTTAAGAAGGATTAAACAGTGAGACAAAATAGGTTTATCCCAGATTTAACTTTTACGGAATTGGTTGGTTGTTGCAAGTCCAAAATGTTCAAAAAGTTCAACGCGACATTCAATCAACTCCAAAAAATAAAGTTTAGTAAAAGAATAAAAAAATTAATTTTAATGCAAACACAAATTTGCTCCTGCCAAAATTTATGCTGGAATGTATAGTACGAATAGAATTATGAAACTGAAATTTACTAGAATGAATGAAAAAGTTATGACTATTACGTTTATGGAGTTGACTGATCGCTGGTTTCAGCTCTCCATATGACTCCATGGAAATAATGCATCGCATTGTTGTTGCAGTACATTCGCTGCCAAATCTCACGGTGCTGTCGCTATCTGGATGTAGTAAAGTGACCGACGACGGCGTAGAGTTGATCGCGGAGAATTTGCCAAGACTTCGTTCATTGGATCTCAGTTGGTGTCCTAGAATAACAGATGCGTCATTGGAATGCATTGCATGTGATTTGAATCACTTGGAGGAGCTAACGTTAGACAGGTAAATAAAATAAAATTTGATACTTTTCGCGTAACACGAAATAATTTTTAATGGGGTAGACTAACAAAATACTGATATGAGATTTCACGTTTTGATCGGATTGGATTTTCTATTATTTCATATATTTTTTTCTTCTCATCTTATACAGATCAGGAATATCCTACTATCCCGAGTAAGTCTTTCAACTTGGTTGGTTTGATCTATAGAAGTAACAATTTTTCAAACAGATACTGTAACAAATCTCAGTTTATATCGATAAAATAATTGTACAAACAAAAGTTGCTTTGATGAATTGTAATTAGTTATGTCAATGAATCCACTGATTACCAGAAACAATGCTATTGTCGCATCAAGAAAATCTGTTTGTGAATAATTCATTTTGTTGAACAATCTTATTTATATTTTTTGCATATAACTGTTGCCATAGCCTGCGACTTGACTAGCGCCATATCAGAAGCGAGCAACATTTTTGTTGAACTGGTAAATACTTTAAAGCAAATAGTTTCTCTCTCGAAGATCAGCATTTTATTCCTCCCCAAAGAAATTACAGAACTAAATTAGGAATATGTATTGCCGACGAATGAATCAGTACCTACCATTGCCAAAATTATAAGGCTTAACAGTTTTCAACAGGGTATTCGACATCCACGATTCAGTTCACTTGTGACATTGACTATCAGGCTATTATTTATAAACAGCTATGGGGTGACATAGAAAAATAATGTATAATTTCGTAGTTTTCACTTTTTGTAACTCAAATGTACACATCATATACCAAGCACCGCTGTCACGTTATGCATGAGGAGCGTGTTACTATGAAAAGTCATATGAATTGATTAATAGTCTAGCAACAATGCTAGATAACCAAATGTTAGGCTCAGTACGACTAATGAGCGGTATAATTAAAAAATTGCACTTTGAAAAAACATATTTCAACGTTTCCATTTCGATTTTGGAAAGTAATCCGTAATAAATAGTTGTAGAACCACTGAATCTTGCGTCAAAATTAAAGCATGAAACTTATCGTAAATGCAATTCTTTTTTTAGAATTTGTTACGCAACATTCGTTGATCTGGCCACGAAATGTCTGCGTCTAACACAGCGCACCAACCCAATAGTAGTACCACAATGGTTCATACGACAAATCTTTACGATAAAAATATCATCGAAGAACTTTTCGATGCAGTAAATTACCTGACGAACATATAGAGAACGTATTACCTATTATGTATATCTGTCTATTAACATATCGCTGCGACATTCCATCATTTAGCTGGGATTTTGAACACATCATTGACTCTAGCTTTCAGTAAAAACAATTATCAATTGTTTCAACTTGAAAAGTGTTCCTTCGCACGTTTCAGATGCGTTAATGTAACTGATATTGGTGTCGGCTATATCTCTACGATGGGTTCCTTGAGTGCGCTATTTCTGCGGTGGTGTTTGCAGCTAAGAGATTTTGGACTTCAACATCTCTGTAGTATGAGATCTTTACAAGTGCTCTCTGTTGCAGGTAACGTGTTCATTACATTAAAAGTACTGCAATTTTTACTTCGAAACTGAATTTGAACAATATTTCTACTAATTTATGCCTCTAGATCAGAATATCTTCTTAGCTCAGATAGAACGCAACCTCTCATTGGGCTATACCATTTTAGTGCAACATTTGTTTCTTCGTTTTCAATCGTGCCTGAATATCCTTTGCCGACATCTAATGTTTCAAAGTCATCTTATCGAGTCATTTTACGTTTGCCCATTTAAGTGATTCTGAAAACTTTTTTTACTTTATATTGAAATACATCAAACGAATTTTACGTCATAAAATCAATTTCCATATACTTTCAAAGATCTATCAACGATCTACAATCTAGAGTATTATCTTTAAAGCCACTTGAAAATCGACTTCATACGATAATTAATTTTTAAGACTCTGCCGCGACTAAACTATAATTTTAATAAGAAAAATTCAAATAAAAGTTTTGCCAACAATTAAGTTTCCCGTAAAATTGTTGTCAAAGCCAAATCTGTATTTTATTCACGTTGGACCAAAGATTTACTTTAATCCAAGTCTAATTTAATCATGTGCCTGAAGTAAGTTACCCGCACTCTGGTGATAATTTTGTAGAGCAATAATTTTCTTTCAACTGACAATCTGGCCGAGGTATGCCAATTCGTAAAAGAAACAATTTTGCTTGGGTTATTTGCATAGGAAATTTTGTTATCAATCGAGTGATCTTATAGAATTGTCTAGGCAAAATTCTCTGGTAAAGATTTTTCTGATATACAATCCGAAGAGTTTGAGGCATGTGTTTACTGAAAAAGAAAAAAGCGTTGCCCTAAAATAATATACCCTATCTCTGATGGATGAAATAACACGGATAAACAATAATCATTGTTCCAAGAAACATTTAACGAAATGCAAGGTATTCGAAATCATCGAAAGTCATTATTGCTGTGGGCCTAGTCGATTCTTTCCACACGAATGTGAAGGATCCCTTTTCAACTGTCGTTTTTCGATCCATACTTGTGAGAAAAATTAAACGTAATGCACGAATTTATATCATACAGGATGTCCCTTGTTAACCAGCAGTGGCCTCTCCAGTTTGATACAACTGCGACACCTTCTCGAACTGGAACTCACCAACTGTCCAGGAACATCGCGCGAGCTATTTGATTATTTACGTGAACATCTTCCTCGATGCCTGATTATCGAGTGAATGTTTCGCACAAACACAAAAAGCACGCTCGTGCATACCACGACATACGTATGTATGTGTACTACACGTTACATATGTGTATTATATATATTATATATATACATGTAATGTATATTTACATACGTATTGGAAAGAATCTTGGGCACGCGCCGCGTACCGAATTCTAAAATATATCAACCACTTGAATTCCATCACATTGAAATTTACTTCCAGTTTTATTTTAAAATAATCCTCAATGTCACCTTTCAACAATACACTATCCGATGTAATAGTACAAAACCCTGCAACTGAAATAAAGGCAGATGAAATTCGACTTAGAAACTTTTCTGAAAGCAATACGCGAGGTTTGTATGCGAAAAAGTGTGCTAATTACGATGAATGTTCATCAATTATAGAATGCTAAAATCAAAATAATAATATAAGTTGGTTGATACACATTAAACGCTTAAAATTAACATCTAAAATACTAGACATCGCCGCGTCGATGTGGCTAGTACGAAGTATAAGTCTATGCGAATAGCCACGAAATTTTCAACTATACAGGCATGCAGCACTCTTATTCTATAATCTTATGTAAATACTATTCCAGGTGTTCCTTGGCAATACAAGAAAGAAAATAATTGAAAGAAACTAACCACAGCGCACTATTTACGAAGCAAGTTACCAAGGCTTGGAATCGAATCGAAGTTGTACTTTGATGTTGCACCAGCCAGAAAGTAGAATGTTATCTTGCAATTTCAATGCGACGCAGACCTAAATGTAAGAATCAATACTAACAGAGTAGGGGATGGAAAATAGAATGTTACCCAATTGAATATTTACTGACGTGCTTGGCGAAGATCCTGGAAAAATAGTTCAATAATAATCGAGTCGAAAGTTGCTGATTTCTCTATTGAAAATATACTGGAAAAGTAATCGTCAAGTTTTTTTTATCAAGCATACTATGCAAATGCACAGGTAGCGTACGCAGCAGAGCCAATAGTTGATACTGTGATATGATGAAACGTTTAGATTAATATATCGATTTCAATTTCACGATTATTGCAATGCCAAGTTTTACCTGCCCTATGATAGATTGATTACATAGGAATGTTATTCAAGCCGAGGCTGCAACGCTATAGGATGCTATTTAGCGAGCACAATCTTTCAAATCATTCCAAGCAACCTTATTAGATGCCCAGTAACCAAGGCTCTAAAATCTAAGTCGTACACAAATATGAAGTGACGTATAAAAACAAATCCCTCAACTATGTGTCAACCGATGCCTACTGGCACAACGAAGCAACGTCTCGTACAATCGACTATTAAAATGATGTGGAATAATTCTGAAAAAAATTGGAGTCTTGAAATTTTAATAGTTTGGGAGAAATTACCATTAATTAATCACAGAAAATAATTTTCCGGAAAGAAAGACATTTTCTCAACGGAGACACAGAAGTAATGTTTTTCAATATGGCTCCGAAGCTTGTTTCTCCTTAACAAGCTATTCAACTTCTTGTTTCAGCTAAATATCAGATTTTTCAGTAATTCCAGTTTTTCTACAAGGATTTTGAAACTTTTGAGCAATAATGTATATTAATGTAATGTCATTATCTATTGCAATGCACGTTTTACGTTCCTACTTCTCCGCGGAATATGTTTTGAATTTTGACTAACATTTCGAGTGAGAAACGTCGTTGACAAACTACGCAATGTGACAAAGAGTGCTGATGATAACTTTTACTCGATGTGTACATTGTTACTTACGAGTATGTCTCTGCGAGTAAAAAAGTGCTCAGACAACAGTGATATGATAACAGGTATACTCAGAAAATGAAAATCCTTTTGCGTTAGAATAATAATTATTTAATTTTGTATTTGTTATAATATAATATTTACTACCGATGACGGTGTTCACAGGTTAAAGTAATCTAACTCTAATTGTTCATCCCAGTCTTGGTAATTTTTTCAATGTCAGTTATTGTGAAACGACACGAATGTGGTGAGATAGTTCAACCATTATGCGTAATACGGTATGTAATCGGAGTTTCCTTGAAATGAGTCCGAGAAAAGGGCATAGCCGGATAAATATGGGAAATCTGCCCCCATGGCTTTTTTGACCCACACTTAGGGGATTGATTTGGCATCAAATAAAAATAATTCACACCAATTTTTAGCCCTTTAACTCAAACGATGTTCGAGATTTTCAAAAAAACCTGTTTTTTTTTATTTTAATTTTATTTTCATACTGAAATTCGGAGTTAATCGATGGTGATTTTTTTTCTTATTCTTGGAGTCTAAAACATAAAAAAATCGTATGATCATGGTTTTTCAACGAAAAGTCGATTTTTAACGAAGAAAAGAAAATTAAAATCTTGTTTTCTTTAGGGTTTTTGAAATATGTCAATTACCAAAATTTGTCAGAACATATATTTTACACCCCTCGACACTCAGGAATTTTTTCAGATTTTTTGAAGTGGTGGAACAATGTCAAAAAAATTAAAAACTCATTTTTTTCCTGAAATTCGTCGTTTTAACGCACTTTTATTTTATTTTTTTTTTGCTTTAAAAAGTACGTAGAAAACTTTTCTTTGCTCTGAAACGACTATGTATTTCAAAATTAGCGCCAACTTGGTGCTTCAGAACGCCATCTACCGGGATTTCCGGAATCTATCAATCATATCTATTAAGGTTTTGTTTGTTCAGGTAACCTCAAAATAAAGTAATCTTTATGATTAATTCATTGTATGTATTGAATAACAGTTGTTAATTAATTCAGGGCTTTTATATTGAAACTATATTTAAGTTTCACGATCGAACATTATTGGAGTATCATTGTTGATGTTAATGCATCTCTTTTCATTTTACAAGATATATGTTTTTATTATTACATAGCGTATCAGTTGTTTACATTTATTCAAGTGAGTAAAGCTTTACATTTTATTTGTTTATATATTTTCGAATTTGTAACCTATAATTTAAACTTGATTTCAGAATGGATTAAAAGTGTGTTAAAACGCCGAATTTCAGGAAAAAAATGAGTTTTTAATTTTTTTGACATTGTTCCACCACTTCCAAAAATCTGAAAAAATTCCTGAGTGTCGAGGGGTGTAAAATATATGTTCTGACAAATTTTGGTAATTGACATATTTCAAAAACCCTAAAGAAAACAAGATTTTAATTTTCTTTTCTTCGTTAAAAATCGACTTTTCGTCGAAAAACCATGATCATACGATTTTTTTATGTTTTAGACTCCTAAGAATAAGAAAAAAAATCACCATCGATTAACTCCGAATTTCAGTATGAAAATAAAATTAAAATAAAAAAAACAGGTTTTTTTGAAAATCTCGAACATCGTTTGAGTTAAAGGGCTAAAAATTGGTGTGAATTATTTTTATTTGATGCCAAATCAATCCCCTAAGTGTGGGTCAAAAAAGCCATGGGGGCAGATTTCCCATATTTATCCGGCTATGCCCTTTAGAAAAAAAATAATTGAATAAGCGTAAAAATCATTTGTGATTAGGATGGTACAGGGTGTAAATGAATAGCGTTGCAATAATTTCAGTGATTCTAAAAGACGCTTTCCCGAGTATTTTTTGTTAATCAACCCATGTTCGGAAATGCACCTTAAGAGCGCTGTGGGGGCACTTGTGGCTAACACTTGCAATCCGGCGAACTATCGCAATCAGGTGACATCAAACCTGCCTGCCAAAGCGTGCTGATTCAAACTTGAACTCTCGGGGCGGGTTATTTGTTTCTGATTTTATTATTTTTATTATTTATTATGGTTTACCGAGTTCATTCAAAACCACTCTTTTGATTTTTTCAGCTTTATTTACACATACAGTATCTTTACAATAATTGTTCGAAGCGAGTCCCCCACCAACCTCGTTACAGGCATTGCAACGCCGTAGAACATTTTGACGGAGGCGCTCAAAAATCCCAGTCATGTGTTCCAGACCAGATTCTTGTCTGACTCCACTGGTGTCATGTACACACGGCTCTTCAGATGGCCTCGGAGGAAAGAAAACTAATGGAGCAAGATCTCGACATCGCGGTGTGCGCCCGGCCGGTCCTCCTCTACTAATCCAGTAATTTGAGAAGGTGTCGTCCAAATACTCGCGAACGCGACGAGAGAAGTGCGCAGGCTCCCCATCCTGCTGCGACCACATTTCCCTGAGAACTTTTAATGGCATATCTTCGAAGAAGAGGGACAGTGTCTCCTCCACAAACACACGATAAATGTAATGGTTCAGGCGCAGAAGGAGCATGTACCGGTTAATCAGGTTGTCTTTAATAATGCCAGGGCACATGTTCACGGAAAATTTAACTTGATTTCCATGAATGTGTGAAGCGTGAGAATTCTCCTCCGCCCGCACACGGGTGTTGTGAGCGTTAAAGAAGGCGTCTCTAGCGAAGCACGCTTCGTCCGTGAACAACACCGTTACTACAAAGTGCGGGTCTTCAACACATCGTTGCGGAAATCACCGGCAGAAGTTCATGCGGGGAAGAAAGTCATTAGGGTTTAACGCGTGGACCTGTTAAAGGTGGTAGGAGTGACGTTGCTGGTCCTGGAAGACCTGCCACATGCTCTGGTGGTTGACGTCTGTAGCGTGAGCAATCGCACGCGTGCGGAAGGACGGATTATCTTCAACCCTATTCAACACCTCCTCTTCGAAATCAACAGTACGGCTGGTTCTTCTCGCATCACGGTCGTCATTTTTCACAGCTACTGAACTAGTTTCCCTCAGTCAACGGCCAACATTAAGAAATGTGACACGACATAGACGACGCCTGTTCGAGAATCTTGGCAGGAATCTAGGAAAAAACAATTGGAGCACGCGACTCGGTGAAAACTGGCACTTAACGACTGAGTCCAACGGAGGTTTGAACAAGCGCGGTTTGGCAGGTGGCTTGGATTTCACCTGAATGCGATGGTTTGCCCACCTGCAAGCGGTAGTGAAAACTGTCCGCAGCTCCCTTTGGGTGCTTTTCTGACCATGGGTTGAATAACAAATATTACTCAGGAAAACATCTTCTACAATCACTGAAATTATGGCAATGCTATTCACTTACATTCTGTATAATGATACAAAAATACCTATAAATTGATAAACACTAATAATTTGTCAAATTTATTATCATTTAAGAGAACAGAGTTATTGTGTATTGTGTTTCTTCGTAATGTTTTGCTGATGGGGTAATTAGTATTGCAAAGAAAAAGAAAATTGGAAATAATAGAATGCGATATAAAATGTAATACAAATATTGTACAAACTTCTTTGTTTTAGATACTAAAATTGTGTCTTACTTTCGAATCAATGTTGAAAGAATAGATAATCACCGAATCACCTTAAATTCCTACGTGTTTTCCCACCAAGTAAGAAGTCCGAGTCCCGGTTCGTCTATCGCACCCTACGAACAAAAATCATGCAACTTAAATCATTACATCGAAAACTAAGTATGCTACTTGTAATAAAAACCGCATGCTAAATCCTGGTCATTTAACTTTTGTGAAGTAGTTGGAATGCTTGCCATAGTATTATAAATGTTATAAATTAAAAATTATTTTCACACCATTTTAGAAACCTATCAATAAAAATATCATCAATTCATGATCCAAAAATCATAATATTAGATACATGCAATATTATACCACTTCTGTTGCTGATACAAAAGAAAGACATGGAAATTATTTTTAAATATTTGGTTTCAATTTTTCTTCACGTACTTGATCACTTCTCGAAAACATGATCCACAAATTCACAAGACCAATTTTCGCAATTGGTAGAATTTTATCCTCCCTTCATTGCTGTACTAATGTACTGTTGTCATTGGTAAAAGTGAATACTATTTAATTTTTAATTAACCACGCAATATGTAAAGAATCAATTCAACTGATTTGTGAATCACGTTTAGCAAGAAGCATAACGTGAACACCGTAATTAAACACAGTTTTGAAAAAACTAATAAACGTGACTATACACATTCAATCCTATATTGCAATATCAAAAATATCTCAAAATTTACATTAGTTTTTATTTTTATACGTCGAAAGTAGTGCTTTCTTCAACAAACACAATTGATTTTGATATTAGACCTCAAAGAATTATTAGTGTCAGGTTTGATTTAATATTATCCATCGCGCTATGCAATCAACTCAACTACTTTCATACCATAACTAGTATACGTACGCTCAGAGTATATGGCGAAGTACTGTTCACATCAGCTTTCTCAACTGCTTCATTGGCTAACGCTGGACCAACTGGTGATGATTCAACAAAATTCTCATGCACTACTCTGAATCGTATATTCTCACCTACAACAAAACCGTGATACAATCCGTGAAACATAACTGGTTTCCAAGCAACTGAGATCGATATAATTTTGCTCACCTGCATCCATAAACAGATCGTGGTTTTCACCATCACCAGTATCATACTTCCAAACCCATGCCTGTTCAGTCTGATCGAAGCGCGATGGGTGTTGTAATTTATGAGGAGGAATGATAATGTCTTCGAAAAATCCCAAAGTCACTGTAAATGTAAGAGTAGAATTTTTCATCATACCTGTTTCAATGATAAAATCGTCAACAATTATACATTTTATTGATAATTTTACACAAAGCTGCAAACCAAAATTCATTAAGAATGAGAAAACCAAATTCCAATTTTAAAACAAATAATTGTTTTTCTCTGTCAGAAAAATACTAGGTTCGGACAACGCTCTGATGATGCGCAGGCATCTCTAATAAATCTAAATCTAAATTGTATCAGAATGGGGAAAAAGTATTCACAGCGAGGATGTATCAAAATAACAGTACTGATAAATTAACCTGGAAAGTGAGAGCTATCATTTAATTGTAATTTGTTTTGCACGAGAAAATTAACCACCCAACTGACAGCGCTTGAAAGACTGCGCTTTGGCTGAAATTGGCTCTGATCCAAGGAAAATGTAACAAAACTCAACTCGTGTTCCTCGTTCTCCATCATCTAATTGACTTTGGAAAATGTTGTGCTGTTATGCTTTTGAGATGGAGAAACGCAATTGCGGAGTTAAATAGTCGAATAGTTGAATAAATAACCGTTTTTCAGCAATTTTTCATCATTTTCTTTAGTGTTGCAGTATTATTTCCGGCTTGGATAGACGTTTTTAGTTAGACGAAAATGAATTTTTCTCACCGCCATTTTCCACGATGGTGAAGATAACAAATGTTTTTCAGAATCAAATATACCACGGAGAGCAAGAGACATGAATTCTGCTTTAACGCATTCTCCAAGAGTCATACCAATTTGGGAAAAAATACAGGTAGCACCTTGTTACACTGTTTGTTGCTTCGTTGTTTCTTCACAAGATATTAGTATAATTCTTCAAGAATATGTCACCAAATCATTAGAGCATAATTTTAAGTTTTTCTCATATTATAACGTACAAACGTTATATTATATGAGTGAAGACCAGATGCGGTGTTGCTGTTAGTGTTATTCAGTTTACTTTTGCAGCTCAACGAATAAGTGTAAAAATGAGTTTACATCCTAGAAGAGATAAGAGTGAAGCACTCTGATCAGTACGCCTGCAAATGCGAAAATTTGATGGACTAATTGGTAGGTCACTACAGCCATTGAATTTTTATGTGACCAAACTTTAACTGCGTTTTTCTGGCAACTGTATTTTTTAAATCGGCGTGGACGATAACTCAAAAAGTTTTTATTATATAAAAATATTTATAAGTATATTTATTGATCTCCTTGAACTTTTACACACATCTTTCAAATGATGTTACTTTCTATGTGAACCTAAATGCTTTCAAAAATTCGTTGAGACAGTTACTTTTTTGAAGCTAAGATCATCGAAAAATGCAGTAAAAAATTCGAATTATTTTTATAATCCGTTTCATTCTGCGAATTTTTGTTTTCATCTTGTTTGGGGTTCATCTATGACATATGACATTATTAATCGTGTATAATTTTGGTTTTCGTTTTCAGATCAATGGAACCAACGCTACATTGTCCACCGATCGAGAAGTCTCGCTGCGACCTTCCCACCAGAATGTAGTGTACATCAGCCGTTTTGAATCATTTAAATGGAAAGGAAAATTTGTTGCGTTATTTGAAATATAAATAAATCATACAACAATTTTGAAAAATATAGAATCATTCACTACAACAAAAACGAAAATTGAGCAAAATACACCTGTCCATATGTATCCCCCCCCCCCCTCACTTCCCCAGTGGACTCAGAACAAAGTATTACTGTTTCTTGATCTGCAATGAAAATTCAAATAACCTCCAAGTCCAAGTTTAGGGATGAA
Source organism: Arge pagana (assembly GCA_963969455.1). Taxonomy (NCBI): domain Eukaryota; kingdom Metazoa; phylum Arthropoda; class Insecta; order Hymenoptera; family Argidae; genus Arge; species Arge pagana. The sequence continues at coordinate 385,538 of CAXAKQ010000148.1, forward strand.
AATCGCATCGCAAATATGATGTAGTTTGTAGCTTTAATAATATATACTTGTGAAACCTGAATTTACCATGCACGCCATCAGGGCTACAGCTTCTAATTTTCCCAATTAGAATCTCTTCCATAAACGGTCTAAAAACAATGAAACGGAAGGTTACTCTTGTATGAGAAGATCCATCGCCAGGAAATATGTACGAATCATCTATTTTAGTGATATCGTGCAAAGCTATACACAGGCCCACGTTGTGATAGACCTGGAATAAAAGAAATAAATACAATTAATAATGGGAAATAAAATTTATAAGAGAAAAACCTAACAATAAGGAGACAAAATGCAACAAATCGTTATTAGCGGTCTTAAAATTCGAAGAACTTCTGTGTTTTTTCCTTGAAAAAATGATCTTAAGTTTGGTAATCACGAATCCATATATTTTTATCGATACCCACAACAACCTAACCTCTTGAAGCAGGATAATTTAACCACGATGGGTATTATATGTTTGTTTTGCAGTAATAATAAGTGAGGTTAGAAACTAGTTTCGTGAGAATTGTCAGGTTAATAATACCTTATTGGCCAATTTCGTATTCAATTCGTCTGTTATTGCCTCGTGCAACGGTCGTTGGAACATCCACGGACGAATTCGAACGTTGTCTTCAAATTCTGCGAGTAAAAACATGTTCGTACCATCTAAATACCTACTAACGCGGAACTGACAAATGCTCCGTGGTAAATTGCCAAAAGTAATGCATAATCATCGCGAATCTCAAATAGTATCATGAATTTATCTATCCGCAATACTAAGTAAACGAGATCCAGAAATCACGAAAAAGACACCTCGAGAGTTACGAAAATTCACCGGTGCCGCCATTTTCAAAGCGTTCCAGCGCAGCCAATGGGCGACGTGGATACTATGTCCAATCGATCGAGGTCGATGATTGGGAATCTCGAACAGTACGTTTTTTGTCCAGTATCGCGGCAAATTGAAAAAGTTCACAGTGCAGAAAATCACCATGTGGGTCGAGTATGACGAATGTATACGTTATAGTGTTTGAAAAAAATCGATTAATTTTTTCTCCGGCAAAACAGTGAAAGATCGTCAGAGAATCGCCGGATAAAGACATTCTCAAAATATGAGTCCTTAACAATAATATTTAGAGGTGGTGATTTGCAGATTTCTATCTGCCATTTGAATAACATATGAAAATTGGTGTTTGAGCTTTGGAATTTTGTAACTGGAGAACGATTTGCTGAACAAGGTTGATCAAGGCACATTATTGTAGAGAATTGAACGTTCTACAAAAAGGGTCTGAAAATGAAGTTTTCCGTAAGTTAAGCCGTTTCTGAGATATACCTTTGAGTAACCCAATTTCTAAGGCTTGATACCTCTGAAACGACTTGTCTTACGCAAAACTTCATTTCGAGCGTTCAATTGCCTACTAAAGCGTGGTTTGATTATCCTACATACGTACAGCCAACTCGTTACAAATTTAAAGAATCTTAAAGACAAATTTTCCCATGTTACTTACATGGGAAACAGAAATTTGCAAATCGCCACTTGTAAATGAATATTATATATATCGTTACTTGTAATATAATATTAATGTTAATATTAATATTAAGGGCTCCTATTTTGATAGTGACTTTATCTAGGGATACTTTGACGATTTTCCACTGTTCTTTGGAGAAGAAATCAATCGATTTTTTTTAAACGCTCTTAGTATGCATTCATCATAAAACAGTGTACGCAATAGTCATACTACATTTACATTTCAGTTGCGCTATTTTACTATAGTATGACTATTCTGAGCGTTGTTTCATCACGAGTAAAATTACGCAATTGAAATGTAAATAATTATTACATACATTTTGTATTATTATTATTAATAATAATAATTATCATATACATAATATAAAATTGTATTTGTACATACAATCAAGCCCTAAACTGATAGATGTATAGTATAAAAAACTCGGATTCCACACAAAAATAATTTTGCATGATTGAGGAGTATAGGAGTTCGTTTAAGTGATCGAAGAGAGTTTGCCTGACCCCTTTATTAACCATACGATTATATATTTTATTATTTGAACAATTAAATTTAATGATATCACCAAGGAACCATCTTTGCAAATGAGAAAACCTGAAAATCTTGCAAATCTTGATGGTACAAGAAAGCTGTGACATGGAAATTACCGCAAAGAGCATTTTCCAATTGGTACGTCGCGAAGTACGAATAAGAAGCAGAGATATATCTAAAAAAGACTTTTCAGGAGTGAACCCCCTAAGCGTGCTTCCATGCAGATATAGAAACACACGTGTTTCTTACTTTTCGATGTTCTACAACATATATCAAGGTTGTCGAAATCGCCGAGTTCGGGTTGGAGAGGTTTCCTTGTAAGTCAGAAAGGATAAACCACGAAAAATAGTTTCAAAAATGGAATTTTAGCTTGTTTCTTCTTACGTGATCAGTTCTTGCATTTTTCCGAAACCAGTCACTGTACTATCTATTAATCGTACTCATAAATGAACGGACAAAATTGTATTCTTAACCACACATAAGTCGTTGTTTTATGGCATTAGAAGACAATTAAGTTGATCACAATTGACTGAAGATAATATTAGTCATTTACAACAGATCTTTATGGACTAGGAATTCTGATACAATTCTGTAGCGTTGAGACACGTTTTTCCCAAAAGCAGTATGTACGTATGTAATATTTATTCTTTCCCTCGGGGTTAGAAGAACTTCCGTTTCTCTCTCTCTTCACAGTCTTTTACATTTTTCTTAATCTATCCCAGCCTCATAATCTACCTTATCATATCTTAGTCTCTACCTGCCTTTGCCATCGCCATCGCTAACGTACTTTGCCGGATCGGATAAAATTCCGAAAAGCACTTACCGCTTTTCTCCTTAAAACTCCGTGTACTTATGTATTTTAACGCACGGATCACGACATGGCCATTAAAATTGGCGCGAATTTGATTTTCAGGCTAAAAACTAAAAAAATGCCGAAACATTGATTTTTAAGAGATTTTTCTATGTTATTTCGAAAAGTAATAATCATGAAGAAAAATATTTCGTACAAAACTTGTAGATTATAGAAAAATACACATTTTATGTTCAATACATTTTGCGTCTAGCACATATTTTTTACAAAAGAAACGAGATAATACCAAATTTTGTCCCACTTCGGCGCCTGTCCAAAGTTCGTCCACGTCAGTGCCCGTTCGTCGAAAAAATCGATGCTTCGATAAAATTCCATATCCCACCACCAGAGTTTGAGTAGTACATTTCGACACTAGTGCGAGAAACTGTGAATCATTCCCAAGAATTTCGAAATTCGGAACAGGCCTCTTGAAACCTGGTTAACCGTGTAACTGGCTAACCGGTTAGACCCGGGTTCAACCCGGGTGAAAAACAGCTAATCGTTTTTTTATGTTACCGGGTACGATTAACCGGTTAATCGCATTTTTCCGGTTAACCGACTACCCGCGGGTAATCAGTTAATCGACTAATGAATTCGGAATCTGGAGAACACACGCAAAATATTGAGTCGTCGTGGCATTGGACGCGTCGCTCTCTATCACGTGGAGGAGTTCGCAAAAAAAAACCTAGCGGACCATTTTTGTGAATTTTTATGGCGACGCCGTGTAAAAAAACTAAATACAGACCCTTTCACCAAATTCGTCGCCGACATTAAAATTTGTTATCCCGGCAAAGGTAATAGTAGGTAGAGAGATGGGGTAGGTAATTTTCGTGCTTTCTTCCGTAAAATCTTACATAAAAACGGAAAAAAACAATTGGAAAAAAAGAAAATGTAAAAAAAATCCCCCAAAAAAACATTAATAAAAACCAGAAAAACATTCACTTTGAAAACTCCAACCTTCCTCACGGTAAAGTGCGTAAGTAGATAATGTTGAAACTAATGCAGTTTTGACAAATTGTACTTGTCAAATTTATTTCATTTCAATGTATTTAAAAACTGCATTTAGAGGCTTTGAAAGAAAAAATGCCATTTTTCTCGAAAAAAATGGCCTAAACAAAAAATGTATCGAACATAAAATGTGTATTTTTGTATAAGTTACAACTGTGTACGAAACATTTTTCTCCATAATTATTACTTTTCGAAATAACATAGAAAAACCTCTTAAAAATCAATTTTTTTGCATTCTTTTAGTTTTGACCTTGAAAATCATAGTTGCGCCAATTTAATGATCATATTCGTGATCATCGCGTCAAAATACATAAGTACACGAAGTTTCGCGGAGAAAAGCGGTAAGTGCTTTCCGGAATCGTATCTACTGTCTTATCCTATATTTATATTTTATTCTTATTTTTCTCAAATTCGCCTTATCCTATGCCTTATACTGCTCGACTTCCGTTTCCTATTCATTTCTCATTCCTTCGCTTTCCTTTTACACTCCTCATTCTTTTCATTTTTTTTCATCCATACTTCTCCCTCCTCTTCCGGTTCTAACATCTCTCTTACCGCCTCCTGACAACTTCCCTCCCTCCTCTCCCATCTTACGCACACAAAAGCAGTAGGTATATGTATTTGCGACGATGCAAAGTGATACTATTCATGATTGTCATTCGGATTTTACATTTACCATACGATTACACTGGAATCAGGATTGCATACAATTTATGTATAATTTTATAGAATAATATACAGTTTTATATAATTATATACCTTTGTTTTGCAATTTCGTATAGAATTTAAATTATTATATATGAATTATACCTAAAGTATAAATAAATTGTATATAATTATATCGGACCAATTTTTTATATAATTACGTATCGTCATTTTTTTCGGGTAGAAATAAAATTTTTGCAGAAAGAATTCCATAACAGATACCAGTTATGCCAGCGAAAATACGTTTCATTAACACTTTGTAGCCTCGAGTTGACAGATTATTATCCGGAAATCGAAAGTCAGATATAAGCCTGTAGTTATAGTTTAATCGGTCTATACAATCCTGAATTACGACCTTTACCGATCAAACGTTACGATATCAAAGACAGTGTAGAAACAGCGTGAATTTCGAAAATCTCGATGTTATCCTATAAATATTTTATCTAAAATAAATTTGTAAACTTTATTTATACGGTGTCCGAAGTTTTCGAAATGTTTGAAATTTAGTGAAAGCAATGAATATCATGTGAAACGAACCGATTGACAGTAATGGATCAAAAAAGTAATTTAAATTAGATTTAGACTCGGTACGTAACAAAGAAATTTAATCAAACGAAGTCAAATGATATTTCTTTCTTCAACCGGGAGACCCACAATTAAAATTTTAGAAAAATCGATAATATTTATATTTTAATTAGAATTCGCGCGATCTGCGGGTCAAACAGACAGTTTGTCATACGTACAATGCGAAAGAATTTTTTTTTAAAAGTACACTGCACAAAATATTTGTTACACCCGTGGATTGAGATAAATTCGCGGAATTTAGCATAACTAAGGAACCTTATCCCCGAGCTCGCTAACGTGGCTAAAGGGTCTAGCCAGATAAGATGGTCACATATGCCTTTGAGTCATACGAAAAAATGATCGAACCACTATGTTCCGTATCTATAGAAACCCCTATTCCCAGATTTGTAGATGCCGAGACCAACCTGGGCAAAATGAGAGGGCATTTTGTGTTTTGAGGTTTTTTAACGATATTACAGCCAATTTTTGAACTAGAAGAACATTTTTTTTTCTTTTTCACGGTTTTTGCCTAAACATTTTTGGCACCAAATGCAAACTTTTAGAGATGGTTGAAAACTTTAAAATTCGATATTTTAAATAGAAAAATGTACTCATCCGTGGAAAACATATATGCTATGAATCTTGTTCCAAAAATACGCTTACATTTTTTTGGATTCTCAAGAGTCGTGGGACTGCCCTAAAAGAAATAAAAACTACAAAAAAAGTCCCATTTTTCGCTTCTAGCGCTTTCCGGGTAGATCCTCCGATAAAATCAATGGTACTGTCGTATTTTACGGAAAAAAATACCTCCTCCACCATTTTAGCGCATAAGATAATTGTCTACACTGGTCGGTACGGCTTTCTATGTAGAAGATTATTCGGTTCCCATTCAAGGGTAATCCTACATTCAATATCTTTTTTCTCGCGAAATACGATGATGCTATTGATTTTATCGTAGGATCTACGAGGAAAGCGATAGAAGCGAAAAATGGGACTATTTAGTAGTTTTTATTTTGTTAGGGTTGTCGCATTACTTTTAAAAATCCAGAAAAAATTTAAGCGTATTTTTGGAGTAAAAATACATAGCATGTGGGGCATTCCGTATCATTTGGAACCTTTGTTTCGCGGATTGACTCGGGAATTTTTCTGATGGTATCTCCAGACAACGCGAGTATTGTACTAACTTTTTTCTTTAATTGGTGCAAGCGCTCAGTTTTTATGGATTTTTGAAATTTTGTTTTTTACCTTTCGCTGGCGATTTCTGGACATTGGATACGGATTTAGGTAAGAATCGACCGTAACAACTTTTCTTTGTTTCTTCACGTAGATTGATGTAAAAATATTGATTTCTTCATGAATCGTAATTTTCATGAATTTTTGGTAGAAAAAATGAAAAAGCATCGAGCTTTACCGACATTTCGACATCTCGCAAAGTATGGGATCTCAAACGGGTATTTTTTATGATTTTTGTTCAATTAAAAATTCTCAAAAAGCACGTCTTAACATAGTTCAGGGGAACATTGATTGACCTTGAGCCATCAACCAATGTCAATCAAAACTGCGAAATACCGTTTCCCGCTTTAGATCCTACAACTCTTGTTGTAATTTTCCCCCTACCTGGAAATGGTTCTGCAACGAGCGACTGGAAAGATTAGGAACGAACACCCCGTACCGAAAATGTATTTCACTTGTTGTGCGAGCCTCGTAATCTTCTCTGCCCGTGGTGAAGGTCTTTTGTGCCAGATGGAGCTCCATCGATAGAGCGTACTTGGCTTAAGATCGTAATGATAAGTCCGTCAATTTTTCTCATCTATAATTACCTACTGATAGGATAATAAAGATAGGATACTCGTCAATATACCGCGACCGAATTGGGGATAACGAATTCTGCGGGATCATCGCTGGAAGCTTAGATCGTTAGTTAGAAGCTTCGTAAACTACCGAAGTCACTCGTTAGTCAAGAAGTTTACGGTTGACTTCGCGTCACGCTAAGCCGCTCGCTCGATCATCATGAAATCATGGTTTCGTGTTCTGATTCTCTGTACGACAGCCCTGTTAGCTACGAGTATCCCACCATTTCCGCGGCAAGGTAAGATATTCCATTTTTTTTTTCTTTCTCTTTACAACGTCGAACTATTTCAAATCCTTTGATTCGGAATCTCGGAATCTCAGAATCTCGGAACTTCGGAATGAGCCCGAGAAAAAAATATTAAACATAATTGTATAATTATATTGAGAATAATTGGCCCAGTATAATTATACATCTATAACTGTATACAAGCGTATGTAATTTTACATAAATTGTACAGAATTATATCAGGACAACTTTTAATACATAGTTATATGTAATATTTTTTTCCCGGGTCTCCGGAAGTGTGGGGAACGCAGTAGAGAATTTGCGGTAGCAAATTTTGTCCCTAGTTCGTGTACTAGTACCACAAAATACTCTGTAGATTTGCAGATTTAATGAAAATGCCGAAATTTAATTATCGCCACGATTTGTTCCCACTGTTTATGGCTGGCACCACATGCTCGCGATCGTCGCGTTTAGTGTGATTCTCGACGACTCGTCCACTCATGGTACACGCGAATTGTGACTCGAATTGAGAACTGTGCACGAAAATAATCCAAAATTCGGGCATTTCGAACGAATGAAAGCTCGAATGACTGCAAATGATGTTCATAAAGCCTCATTGGTATTTGTCACGAAATCATAAGGTCCTCGTAAGCTTTCCGAATTCAATTGTGCGGGGCGTTCTTTTTGTCAATTCTGGAAAAACACCTCGATTATTACGCAATGTGAACATTTCCGTACTTTCGGTCGGTCGTTGAACATACTTACCGAGGGTCTTCTTCATCGACGACTTTCTTGTCAAAGGTCTCGTGGAAAGTTTCGTTCTGTAATTCAAACTAAAAAACAGAGCATCGTGCAAAAAATTTCTCAAACAATCTCACACCCCCGAGAAAAACAGATTGTATATATTTATATCCAATTTGTAAATAATAATTTACATAAAATTTTGTACAAAATTGGGCAAAAAATCTATATAATAATAGAGAACCAAGTATATATAATTATATTTGGCAAATTTTTTATAAACAATTATATGTAATCTTTTTTTCGCGGACGTCTTCTAAATTGCTAATGTGTATTCAGTCGATTTCAATTACGCGGGGCTTTTACCCAATTTCTGAAGAAAAAATGGTGCAACTAAGGATTCGATTAGTAATTAGAGAATAAAACACAGTTGCCAAGTATCGTCTCCTTTTTGTAGAAAAAAAGAGTGGAAAAAGAACTATTACGTGTAAATTAACGAACAAAACGTGAATCATTCATTGCTACAAGGCTCCTTTGTAGTTGAAAATAATCAAAAATCGTTTTCCTTGTTACAAATTCTATAAAGATAGCTTTTACAAAAAACGGACAAATTATAAAAATATTTTTACTGTCACCTAAAACCGACCCGGGGACGATATTGCGATCCCAATAATTGGTACGTGGACTTAAATTGTATTCGTAATGATAATTATTAAAAAATTGTACTCGGTGAATAGATTATAATATCTAATCAATCATTGGTGTGGTTTAAGTAATTTTAATCCTTCAGGCAAGTTGTACAGATAAATCTTTCATTCGTGCAGCTTCAACAGCTTTTACGATTACTTCGGGATCCCACAGCTTTCTCTTTGGCATTAATGAAATAAAGGAAAATATTAAATAAATTTCGAACACAGTTCTAGAAGATAAATTTGAAAGTAAAGTGAAGTTACCTAAATATCGTTACCTAATACCGGGAACGATATCGGTACCACGTAAGCAGATGTTATTAGAGATTTACTATTTCTGTTAACAAACATTGTTTAAAAACCAGCTTACGTCATAAACTGAATTGGTTTTTATCGTTTTAAATCATACGTAATATCTCGTCGTAGGATCGCTGTTTCACTATCACCTTTTGGCAATAACCGACCGAGGTAACTAACTTTACATTCGGAATATCAAAACTAGATGGCCTCATTTGGAAAAAAAGAAACGGTAGGGGTCGAAATTTGGCAACTGTACCCTAATTGAAAAAAACTTTGACCAACCTCATGGAAACGCGTTGCTTTTATGCTTTCTCGAAAACGGCGGCTCGATTCTTTTTCCGATACATCTACATGATGAAGATTCTGATTTGGAAATATCCAAAGTGCATGCAAAGTCCCAGCCGATGTTCATGGATCGATGCTGTGTTTATTTCGATACCAATTTGTTCGGATATTTTCATAAAATTCTATTTCGCAGTTCATTCCAGCGAGACTTATTCAAATTCCATAGAGCTACAAGCTACAATTACAAATGCTATGATCTATTATTAAAAAAAAAAATTTCGTTCAAAAATGCAGTCATGAAATATTTGGACTTCACTTTATCAATCGAGCGTTCAGATATCAACCGCTGTCATATTTTTACTAATTAAAAATTCTGATCGATTACGTAAAGCACGGGCCAATAAGACCATATCTTAAACCGGCGAATGTTTTCTGCACGAATAATCCAGATATATCTGATCATATATTAGCGAAGTTGACAGACACTTCAATGATATCGCCCCTCGCGTATTATTCATCTGATGATAACGATTACAATAAGTCAAGTATATCTGAAGAACTAACACTGAGGCCATGAAACTAGATAACGTCCTTTGGTATGGAAATACACGTTGAAGACGTCGAATAACTAACAAAACTGGGAAATCTAGAAAACGAAGGTCGGTTAAATATGAGATCATCCGTGATCCTTAATTCCTATAGAGTAACAAATTTTCCGCCATTGTTTAAAGTGTAAATAGGGTCCCGTACAAAACCAATGGAAAAAACTTTCGGTGCACTTTTATATCTACCTGGGGAATCGAGAGCTCATAACATGTTGATCAAAAGTCTCAATAGGAGCTAGGTCCCGAAACTCTTTTTTCAGTCCCAAATCGACGGTAAAAATTGAAAATGCATCGGTCACGTAGCGTGTTTTTAGATCGATGGAATTACTAAAGTATGATGTATATGTAGGACATTCCAAATCGGTCAGTTTGAGAAAAAAATTATGTTTGACTTCCTCAATTTTTTAATATTTTGTTGAACCCTTCAAAAAAACCTTCCAGGTAAATTTCGAGATTTTTTGGATCACCCATTCAAAAGACATCAAATTTCGGTCTGCTACCCGTAACTTCTTCAATAATGCACCAAATTAGATTTTTTTGTTTGCAAAAGTTTTTTTTTTATGTACTTCGAAAAAATTTTCTTAACGAAATTAAAAATATTTTTATACGTGTTTTATGAGTTTCAAACTTTAATTTTTTTCAAAAGTGGGTGCATATTTCGATTTTTCTTACATTTTTCTTGTCGCAAGCTACATAGTATCTTTTTGACAACTTTCAAGACTGGTCCAGTCGGGGGCCTTCCATGATTACAAATTTTTTGTCAATTTTTGAAAATTCAAAATATTTTTCTTCTCCATTAACCCTACGCCGGCAACCTCCTTTTTTGACTACGCGGCCGGCAACCATGAACGATTTTGGCGATCGTCAAATTTAACCCCCTTAGAAGTGTCCGATTTTAGTGACTCCTGGAGAATCTTTAGTCAGGCTTGGACCAGTATTTCAGAGGGTAGTTTTCAGAATTATACAATCAATTAACGACTATAACATTTTGACCAATAACAAACGAGCATTTTGAGACATTTCACTAAAAAATGCATATCTTGTGCCCGAATTGATAGTAAGGAAAAACATTCCGGGGACTTATACTTGGTAAATATGTGATTAAAAAAACCTACCCAGATTTCGCGCCGTGTCAAAAAACATATTTAACTCGGTACCTGGAAATGGGCTATTTTCTAACAACTAAACGTAGGGAATTCGAATATACATTGAAAATCAATACTTCAATTTGAAAGATACAACGCAGAACTTATTTTCAACATTTGAAACCTAAAGGCTTGTCCTCACTGAGTCGACATGGTCGATCGACAGAGTCGATCGACACTGTCGATCGACAAGTCGGAAAAATTCGACCTATCGGCAGAATATTTGTCGAATCAATCAGTCGACGCCAATATGGATGACGAAGGTGATGCCATTATTGCTTGCGCCGCTTTTATCATTATCGCGTCTAAAAAGAAAAAGTCGCGTCAAAGAAGATTTTGGGTTCGGCCAAGTCTTCATAGTAGGAATATATACAGTGGCAGTAATCGGATGGACGATTTGAAAAAAGACGATACCGACATTTTGAACCTCGAATTCAGATGCAACGGCGGTTTCAGAAATTTTTTTAGAATGTCGGAAAGTGAATTTGAATATTTGTTGCAAAATATCGGGCCAAAAATATCGTGCCTCATGTTTCGATCTTTGTGAAATTCGCTCGTACTTTTCCATAGATTAGTTTTGGATTTGTACGCTTCAATAAACGCCATAACTTTTTCTTTTTCCCATTCCATTTTGCGAATTAACCTCGATACAACTGCACGCTGTCGAGTGTCGAACGTCGAATGTCTTGTGGCACGTCCACACTCTGAAGTTGACTCGACTACCCTTTGATTTTTACCGCCAGTTGATGGGAAACCAGTCGACATGTCGATCGACATATTTTGTCGATCGACAAAGTCGATTTACTCGTACATACCGAATCGACAATATCGATCGACAGAGTCGATCGACAATGTTGCCTCAGTGAGGACACGCCTTAAGGAATGTCAAACCCAATAATCAAGAAGAACCTCAAGTCTGTGAGGAACCGACTCGTAGTCGGCATTGCTCTGTCATTTGTTATCTACGCTGTATTCGCATGTTTCGGCTATCAATTGCTTGTTCAAACGTTCGAGTCGGTTTTCGAGTCGCGTGTCTTTCGCTTCAAATTATCGCGTCTTTGTTGGTATAGGTTCCGTCAAGGCTTACTGAAATTCTCGTTATTATTTTGTATATAAATGTTGTATATAGTTAGAACAAGTAGACGATCCACGTTGAGTAATAAACTCTAAACTAAAGCTGCGCGGGTATCTTTTCACGTCGCCCGTAACACTCGGCAACCATGAACGATTTCGTCCCCGTGCCAACTTTGCATCGCCATTACTCGAAGATAAGCCGACAGATATTGAAACGCTTCGGCATGTCTTCTTGAATCGCTTTCGAGTTTTTTAGAAGGGGGAAGCGGGCTACGTTCATTTTTCCTTTCCGATATAGAGAGGAGGGGTCATCTTGCGAATGACGATATCGTCCATGGCTGCCGATGCAGGGTCAATCGTTATAATTTTCGTCCACGTGTATTCTTTTTTTGATTATTTTCAATTAATTTTTACAATAATTATCGTTGACAGGCGTGATTGGAAGATTGGAAAGATGAAAACAACATTATTCATATAAAAAAAATATATAATTATGGTAGTCCCACGAACCGGTCTTGAAAGTTGTTGAAAAGATTCTAATTTACGACACAACAATTTCCAAAAAATCAAAATAAACACTCACTTTGAAAAAAAAAGATTTAAAGTTTGAAATTCAAAAATCACAGATGGGTGTTTCTCTGCAAACTGGGCAACTCTTTGTCTCAGGACAACATTATGTAAAAAAAAAAATACAAATCATATTTATTCCGTAGTTAACATCAAAAGATTATAATCTAATATACCTCTGCTCGGCGTACCATATTCATTGTACTAAAAACGAGTCTAAACTTTAAACTTTAAACTTTAGGTCGTGTCACTAAAGCGGTCTGGTCACTTGAGATTAAATTGATTATGACGATAACTATTGGAATCAATCTAATTATTTGAATATCCAAAGAATATTATTTCATTGTCAATACGACCGGTTTATTTTCTGCAAATATTACTTCATGATACTGAAAAGGTAAATTTAAGTTTGTCTCCGCATTTTGTGAATAGTTTCTCTGTCTATATTTTAAATTACACGCGACGTGTTCTGAAGGTTAAACATCTCTATGATTACGTGTAACAGAACGCAAACAATCTGAGGTTTGCACGGTCGTTGCCATTGCTGCCCGAATGCCATTTTATTTAGGGCTGCACGAGCATCCCTCCGTGGAAGTCGCGTCGTTACCTGACAACGAACAGTCCTCTGGTGAGGATTACTTTTGTTTCTTTTTAAGGGGGGAAATAGAGTTAGGACACCGTTTTCTCAATGATTATCATGATTTTTTTTTTGAAGCATACAAAATGAATATAATTCATTGAAACTTTGAGAATATTTTATACATATATTCAAGCATAGTATACAATTTTTGAAGAATTTCGTTAAAAAATACCGAAGATATTAGCGACCTCATATTGCAGGTCACAATCAGACTTAGCATTTTGCGTACATTCTGAAAGCCGTAATTTTCATCTGAAATCAAACGAGGTCGGAATTTACTTTTATTATATGTCTCTTTTCTATGTGAACCTAAAATCTGAATATTATCATTATTAAAATGTATATTTTTTTCGTAAAACTTTACAGCTTAGGAATTATGTAATGAAACAATAAAGAAACAAAAAAACTGTGGATTTTTTTTTGTTTCTTTATTGCTTAATTACATAATTCCTGAGCTCTAAAGTTTTATGAAAAAAATATGTATATTTAATTTTGGTACTAAAATGGTATTTTTCATTTGAGTATACAGTTCCCTGTATCGACCATTCCAGAAAATGGTCAATTTTTTCTGAAGTAACGGAAATATTTTTGGTTCATCTATCGTTTATTAGTAAGTCACAGAAAACGGTTGCCTAGACAGATTTCTTAGAAAAATTGCCTAGTTTACAGAAAAATGCCTATATAAGAATATTTTGGAAAAATATTCATATTCTTTTTAAAAAAGTAAATTAAAAACAAAACTTTTGGAAAAAAACTCTTCTGGTGCATTACTGAAAAAATCACGCGAAAAAAACCGAAATTTGATACCTGTTGGACGGGTGATCCAAAAAATCTCAAAATTTACCTGGAAGTTTTTTCAAAATGTACAAGAAAATATCTACAAATTTAGGAACTCGAACATACATTTTTTCAAATTGTCCGATTCGCCGTGAAATTTGAATATTCCGAATGTGATGATAAAATAGAAAAAAAAATTGGCCCACATTTTTCTTAACGGCGGGGTGTTTCGTGTCATTCGCTGAATTATTGAAAATTTCTTGACATGTTTAAAAATGGGCATTCGCAATCGACTTCAAATATTTATAAAAAACGAATGGTTGTTTCAAAAATTTTTTAAAACGTTCAGGTTGCCATTTTTACCGAGTAGAATTTCGAGATTTTCGAGTGGGTGATCCACCGATGGCGCTCGATCCGACTTTAACTTTCACCTTCTACGTGATTTAGCGGTTAATTTTGTTTTTCCAAATTAAAACTCATATTTTTAACGATAGAATTAAGTTCCCCCTAAGAAAACGAGTAAGTTTTGCACGAATCATTTTTATCTTAAGCGGCCTGTACGCGCTCAATATTTGAACTGCACAATATTTTAAGGGGTGCCCATAAACGTTCAATATTATTGGTTCTGCGCAATAGTTTTAATCCTACGAAGGTTGATATTGATGGTTGCGTCAATCCCCGCCGATATTCCGTAAAGTTAATCAATACGTCATATCGCTTATCTTTTTCAACGCGATGACTATGATCTTTGCTTTTTGTATCCCATAGAGCCGAAAGCCCGTAGTAAACTTAAATAAATTCCAAAATGAACTTCTTATCCGCCATCACTACGCCACCACTAATCCTGACTGACAGGATATTGCACGATGGGTTACGAGTAAAGCCGAGAATTGGATAATGCTAGATTTATCCGGATAAAGCTAGTCAAACAATGATTTAGACAACTTTATCCAAAACTGGTGGGTAGAGCTAGCATTAATCGGATAAAGCTAGCAGTATCCAGAATCCGAGCTTAAACAGTAACATATATATATGTTAGTATATATACTAAATTTCGGTTCAAAAACATATGATGTACACCTATGATTCATTTTTGAACTCTGATCCTGTATTTGGGACTGAAAAAATAGTTTCCGGACCTAGGTCCTAATGAGGCTTTTGATCAGGATATCGCGAATCCTCGATTCGCCAGGTAGGTCTCCACCGAAAGTTTGGGACTATATATCCCATTTTTTTAACATGTCCCCATTTTATTTCTTATTAATCAATTTGTCCTACATCATCTAGAATGTTCAAAGCATGTTCAGTAATTTGTTGAACCACTTCGGGCCGATAGTTTGCTCACTATCATTTTTTTGAAAACTGACTGGGTAGAACCGACCCAGTGTGACCATCGTGATTGAATTTAGAGGTGTGACCACGAAGGGTTGAGAAAGATGCTCGGAATTCGATATAGATTCTCTCATTTATTGTTATTGCTGAAACGGAATAGTCAATATGTATTTTCGGTATTTTCGTTTTTCTATCTTACCTATAGGCCTAATAATTATTTTATTAGAACAAAAAAAGTTTATCGTACCGATATTACTTACTTTGTCCTCAAGAGATATGCGTGCATTAGCCGAGAGGACTAAGCGTTTGCGTAAATTACGATTGATGGGTAGCGGAAGAGCGTTCGAGGTACATACCCACACAGGGTCGAATTCTGTGAAATTCGCAGTTACATATATGTCTAGATATACCTAGGAGGAAAGAGAAATGTAAGGTTTGATACTCGAGTCAAAAGTTGAAAAATATTTTTTTCTTCGATCTTTTAAAATAAAATAACTCGTTTTTCATTGAAAAAATATTTACTCAAATCAAATAAACATTTTTTCAGACCAAGACACAAAAAAAAGTTTGCTTAAACGAAGAGAATATTTGCTCCGCGCGAGATATTTTTTATTCTCAGGGCAACAAAATATTCTTTCAGCACTATACAAGTACGCCATTTACTTGAGCCAACTCAAATTTACTTGGGATTAAAAATTTCTTTTCAGTGTAGAGCCGTGTTACTTTATCACTACGCACGCGGTGTGTGGAAATAACACTAATTTTGAACAAAAAAAAGGCGATGACACAAATTTCTGTGTTAATTTTGACGAAAGATTTGTTACCGTGTACGTCTGAAAATTATGTCACATTCGAAAAATTCAGATTCCGAACAGATTCCGAGAGTCTATTCTTTAGAAACGTTCGGAACGAGCATCATGGATTCGTCATATGAGTTTTGGTGTTTTTCAAGTTGGTGAATTCGATTTTTGGAATAAATTACGGGAGTATGACTTCGAATACATAGTCGGCGGTCCGCATTACTGGATACAAATAACTCTTATCAACTTACGATCCGATAGAAAATACTACAAACATGTGAATTATATTGATCCCTTGTAAGTCTTTATAGATTGACGACTTTTAGTTAGCAGATATTCATATAGGCCAACGGGGGCTACCAGAGTAACAGTTGAAAAATAATCTATTTCTTTGAAGAGATCGAGGCGTTATACGTAAAATATGAAATATGTAAATGACACTTATGTTAGAGGACACGTATTTCCCACAATAAAATGATTTTTTAGAATTTTTAAAAAGGATGCGCTATGGTAGAAAAAAATAAATCCACTTTGCAGCACAAATAATGAATCTATTTATATGTTTCAAGCCTCAACTTTTTTGTTTCAATGTATATTTAAATAATTTATATCTATTCTATGTGCTTTTTTCAATCGCAGCTGAAATATGGTTTCTATCGAATAGTTTCCTCAATATGTCAGCGGGCGGAGAATTTATGACAAATATCTCCCGTGTGACAAATAATAAAATGTCGCAGCATCCAACAGTTCTAAGACCATTTGCACACTCACAGCCGTGTCTCGGTTTGCTTTTATAACCGATAGTCTTTTTTTCTTACTCAATGAAACATCTATTAACGTTTCTGCTAATGTAACGGGATTGAACTTGAACTTTCAGTATGTTTGAATGGTCTTTTACGTATCGAATAGTAACATTATCCGATTCGTCTATCATTTCTGATAAATACGATATTGCTCTGATTCAATTGATAAGAACCGGCAATAAAAAATCCTAGATCTTTGTCTGTCATTTCTGGGAAATCTTCTAAATCCTCTGATAAAATTCTCTGGAATGGTAGTTTTTTGCGTTACCAGCCATTTCGTTGTGCTTCGTCAGCTAAAGTGTTTTCAATATCATTTTGTGTTTCCATTGTTTCTATGATTTTATCCGCGAACTCTGAGTCAGAAGTAAGACGTTTACCGTATCTATTATGAAGAAACGAGGCAATTTAAAAAAACAGCAATTATCAGAGATATTTATGAATAATTTACCTTTTATGATTTTTAATTAATCACCTTTTTATTAACTATGAAAACTCATTTTTGTTCATTCTTTTATTATTTTAGATCATTTGCCTTGATAATTCTTGAGAAATGAACGAATATAATTAATCTTCATAATTCATATTTCCTTTTTCTTCAAGTTCGGACAAAACATGAAAAGGATAATCCATTCATCTAAAATTATTTAATAATATCAAATTTAATGCTATCAATACAAAATTTAACTATGCCGGACATGGAAATTTCACAATTATTTTTTAAAGAATTAAAATTTCATTTAGCAGCTTGAATTAAAAATAACAATTATTACAGGTAGTTATGAACGATGAAGATAAAAATAAAAATAATCAACGCGTAATAAATATTAAGATACATGTATTTATATAGGTATAAAAATATATGAAATTGTTTGGTTTTTTTTTTAATAAAAAGAAATTTAAGAAAATGACAAAACCTAAAAATAAGGAAAAAAATTAATAAAAAAATTCATTCTTATTCATCAAATAAACAATTCATAGGACGAAAAATCCTTCGATAATGAATCTATTACCATGATAGCAAATATCGTTAGTCTTATTTTGATTTTTAATCATTCAACACAAAATATTTCCAAATAACAATATTACAAACTTTTGATTGGAACTATCCTACTTCAACCTCCTTGAACTGTAAAATTAGCGAAGAATTCGTTCCATGTTCATTGTTTTCTCATGATTGGTTCACATACACTTTGTTGGCAAATCGAATACACTTGTCTGAGGATGGTTTCATAATTCTCAGCACGAGCAAAAAATAGATTTTCGATTTTTTTTTATCAATCCTGATGATGGAATGTTACGAACACTGTGCTGCAACAGATACAAGAAGTGATCTGAATTAACGTCGGGGTAAAATTGCTGATTTCGAGTGGGGGAACGATCAACTCGAGATCAGTGTAAGGTTTTGGAAAGTGAATTAATGCCTGATTGTGGGAAAAACTCGTTACTTTTCAGAGGAGGACCACGAAGACTCCTGGCATCGTGGCGTAAGGTCAACCGGATTGAAGAATCCATCAATTTTATCACGCACTCGACGAAGTCTGGCAGATCTATCCGATGAAACAAGTACGTTTGACGATAAGGATGAAACACTCGAAATTCGATCTTGTGCCAGAATATTTCCACGATCGCGCCTCCTGCGTGTATCATAAAGTAGGAATCTTGGGCAAAAAAGGAGCCTCGTATAGTAATCCATTATTTACATACACGTAATGAGTTTGACTACGGTCATATTTGTTAACAGAGCTGTTATTAAATAGCTGCCGATTTTTGGAATTACGGTGCCCAAAATGCGCTGAAAAACAAACTGAGGCAAAAATTGAACACCAATAAGGCTAAGAATGTCATCATGTTCCTCGGAGATGGCATGTCTGTTCCTACGTTGATGGCAGCTCGAACGTATTTGGGTCAGCTTCAAGGAAATACAGGCGAGGAAGAAGCGTTGCATTGGGAATCATTTCCTTACACGGGATTATCGAAGGTAATGACTGTTCCTCTTTCACGATGAATAAATAAGACGTCTTATTGTAAGAGAAACATTTACCAGCGGCACAATACGATTAGCTAATACTCGTGGACGATAGGTTTCTACTCAAGAAACAAGATTATATACCTAATTAAATTTTCTTATTTATTTTATCCAACTAAACCTGCCGAAGTGCCCCTATGGCACTTATTCGCGAGTCTGGTGAAACAAACTAAAGATACAATTTAATTACAAATAACTTGAAATTAAAAAACGAAATAATCAATATTATGAAATGTACGTAGCAATGTTGATTTTTTTACAGACTATACCTTTTCATTTTTCAAAATCTATAATTGTCTCTCATCTATTTTTTCACTTTTTTTTTGATAAGTTTTGTATTATTTTCCAGCTGTTTTAGCTTTGTAGGTAATCAATTGAATACTTTAATCGCCACAATGGTTCCATTATTTTTGCAAGTTGATTTTTATATCTTTGGTAATTGTATACTTCTATTGCTAGTTCTACTTACATTTGAGGTTTTGAGGATGAGAAAGTCGTGGGTGTATCCGTGCATGTCGTTCTACTTATGGCCTTCTTATAATTATCCCTCAGTTATCTCTATCAATAGGCAAGAGATTCAAGTGCAAATAATTGTTCTAAATTCAACGGATAATTATCAACGATAGATTTTTTATATTTTTTATTTTAATCCTTACTATGTGATGCCATTAGTTTTGTAAGGGATGGAGATTAGTCGAATAAGCTCCTCTCAAGCCAATACTCCATAGTTCATTATTTCCTAAAAATGTGCATAATATATCACAAGAATTATTTTTCTTTGGTATATCTTTGACAATTTATAAAATATGAAGAGCAAGTATTTGGTTTTATTCACTTTACAGCTTATGTGACCAGTACATTTAAGATTTTAATCAATTAGAATTTACAAACATTTACAACTCTCTACTCTTTTTCAGAGCTGATCTATTTTAATCTCTACAAGTACAAGGACCGAGAAAAAAACATTATACATAATTATATATAATTATATTTTTTTTAAATTTGCCCGATATAATTATATATAATTTATAGATAACTAGCTGTGTCCGCGACGTTGCCCGCCTGGAATTCAGTTTGTGACTGTATAGTCCAGTCAATATGTACAAATATTTGCTCTGAAATAACAAAAACTCCGATCATCTTCTTTTTATATTCGGTGAGTGGTATTCGACAGTTGCGTACATTCGCTATTTTGAATTTTATGAAAAAAACGGTTTTCCTTGGGAATACCTCGGCCATTTCGAAGTTTAACGAAAAGTTGTGAGAACCAAATTTGTAGAAAATTTTATTTCCTACAACATTGTTTCCTTCAACTTTTCTTCTAAGCTCGATATTTATTTCAACATTTACATGAAAGTCGCTGACACCAGAGCCTATGTTATTGAGTTTTGAAAAAAACACGATCATCAATTTTAAACTCATCACGAGCTACTGATAATGAAGACATTAATTGAAATTGAATGACATATGAAGGGAAAATATCAATGATATTCATTTTAATTTGTTGATTTTATTATCCAAGTGCTTGAGGGTAGACAACATTTTTGGTTTTTCCGTCACAGCAAAAACAAATAAGTTTCTTGGCGGCCCAACTCGTGAGCATGCAACACACAACTGGCTATGTGAAAAACATGGCTTTTCTAGATTAAATTCGCATACTTCGGCGATTGATCTTGTGTCGTGTTGATGGCGATTGAGAATGCATGTTCATCATCTGACTCTGATGCACGTGAATATGCGATTCGTGAACGATCTGCTTCGTTGCTCGAATGTCGTTCCGCGTTTGCTCGAGCAGCTCGTTGCTTATTTTCACATGTTGCGCTGGTAGACCTACTAACAAAGTGACGCACGTTTGGGTGGCATATTTTTTATGAAGCAATTCATACTTCTACGATAAACTACAAATGACACGTGCCGCTTGACGTTTGCCGTTCATCCTTTTCTAATCGCCGATTGTTAAATTATGAATAAAGAAAATACGTCTCACGCGCCACCTACTGTAACATAACGAAGATTTGCGGCAGCGAATCGCCGCCAAGTTCGTGCCGTGAATCATTTACCCCAGCAAACTTTCATACCTGTAAACATTGCGTCATAATTCATCAACCAAGCTACATTAAGGCCAAATGAGCTTCGTGGAAAAATTTGTACGAAATCGATCAAGTAGTTTCAGAGTTATAGACTGTCAAAGGTAGTGAAAAGTTCGAATCTTCTTCTTCTTCTCCGGACAGTTCTTCGCAGTCCCTTAATGCGAGGACGATATCTCCAGAACCAATGCACCGATCGACTTCAGATTTGGCAGGGATATTCTCTTCATCTAAATCTCGACCCCAATTTATTTTGGTGAAGATCGAATGACGTATAAAAAACAGAGCCCGATCAATGATGTCGTATGATATGTGTGTGCGTGCGTGTCTGAGTGCGCGCGCGCGCGCGTGTCTGTACGCGTGTGTGTAGTATAGTTCCTGGTGTTCAGGTCCACGGCTCCGTATTTTACGGTATCCAGGTCGTCCGATCCGTAGTTTTTCATGTTTGGATCCTTCGCAGCAAGGTTCCTGGTGTCCAGGTCCCCGATTCAGTATTTTCCGGTGTCCAAGTCATCGTAGTTTCGTAGGTCGCTTTGTAGTTTTTGGTTCCTGGGTCCCTCGCAGCGTGGTTTTGGCTATTCTAGAGTGCCTAGGCTATTTTCATGGCCTACGGGTCGTTCGAAAAGACAGCTGGTATTTATAGTTATATATGACGCGTGAGACGATGAGATGATAAATTCAAGATTCACAACAACACGAGATTATTACAAGGAGTCTTATCATATAATCTAGTAAATAGCATTAAAACATGCGGGGAATATTGAAAACAAAAATGACAATCTAATCGATAAAATCTTTATTTAATTCATAAAATCCCCAAATAACCCATGCCGTAGTGGCCAGTAGTGGCGGTTGAATTTATAAAACAACAGAAAATTCGAAACGCAATTTAAACTTACAATTAGAACTCTCACAAGCAAATGTAACACCAACGCACTCGACAGAGTCTCGCACCAATTTGAATTAAAAAATTACTTACTCCTGGTAAGTACATCGAAACTTACAAAAAGTAGTGGAATACCCCACAAAAACATTATAAATGTACACAATTCCGCCAAGTTCCACAATATCCTACTGGGGAAAAATACAAATACCTATGGCCAGTCTCTGTCGTGAAATCAGAAAATAACGCCAAGCACCACGGTGTCGCAGAGTCGGACCTCGCTGATTCGTGTAGTGATATCGAAAAATCGTATGAAGAGCTACATATTCAGCGCCCACATTCATTTCTCCCACTCTCGTAAACTATCCACGCATTTGGCCACATATTTCTTCCAGCCTGCATCTGCCAGGGTAATTATGACGTTCTTGAATGGAAATTGCGGAGGTGCAAACAATAAATTGACAAAATTTCATCTCAATCGGACGAACGGTATGGCCACGCATAAAATACGAACAAACAAACGATTGTTTCTTTAAACAAACAAATATTGCTTTTTATACATGTCAAAATATATAAACTATATACGCATTGTATATAGTTTCGTATAATTTATAGATTTGTTTGGCAACTTTATATACAGGGTGGGTCACTTCAAGTGTCGAGAATGAGAGGGACTCAATCAGCACGAAGCCCCACCCCTTCGCCCAATCAGCAACTAGAAGAATTTGGTTTACCGAAACTCTTACAAAAATACAAAATTTCAATATAAACCGCTCCTCTGAATGTAATATATTGGTAAAAAACGGTCACTAGGAGCCAATAAATTTGTATTCTTTGAGTTTCACTTTCGTAGGAGATTTGAAGTTGTAATGTTACTAGTTAGAGTCCTTCTACTCTTACTAGCTTATGTTTACGGAAAGGGGGAAGTCAACCAAAACCTCCTCGCACTTCTCCCTTTCGCAATTTTGACAATCAATTTGAGGCCTAAAGTGGTTTCAAAATGTTTAAAAAAGATTCTAATCGACTAAAAGACTACGCTACGTTAAGTGAAACTAAAAGAATCTCTAGCTTTCGACCCGAATTTGGGTCCTCTTCAGGAGAAAGGAAATTTTGAGTTAAATAGCAATGAGTTTAAATGAAAAAGGTGGTACTTTCTCTGGTGACCGCCGCGTACGGAGGCCAAAGACCGACCAATAGGTCAAAATTTCCTTTCTCCTGAAGAGGACCCAAATTCGGGTCGAAAGCTAGAGATTCTTTTAGTTTCACTTAACGTAGCGTAGTCTTTTAGTCGATTAGAATCTTTTTTAAAAATATTGAAACCACTTTAGGCCTCAAATTAATTGTCAAAATTGCGAAAGGGAGAAGTGCGAGGAGGTTTTGGTTGACTTCCCCCTTTCCGTAAACATAAGCTAGTAAGAGTAGAAGGACTCTAACTAGTAACATTACAACTTCAAATCTCCTACGAAAGTGAAACTCAAAGAATACAAATTTATTGGCTCCTAGTGACCGTTTTTTATCAATAAAAATACAAAATACAGTATATAGTAAATGAAATTTTCTACAAGTGTGTCATTGATGTTTTATGTTATGTAAGTTCAGTCATTTATGAAATAACGTCAAAAAACAAGTATCTTATTCAAAAATCAGATTTAGTAATCCGCACAACTTTACGAGTGCTGATTACAGGTACGCCGCAACGGGCACTTTTGTAGAGCATTCAATTCTCTAAAAAAACATGCCAACACGTTACAACGTATCGTTCGTTAGTTACAACGATTAGAATGAACAAACACAATTTTTCCTGTGTTATTCTTATGGGAAATAGAAAAGTGCAATACGGACTAGCTTAATGTCAATATTAAGAGCTCATATTTTCCGGGACTTAGTCTTATGTCTAATCTAATGTAAGATTCTAAGCCTGTTGGGAAGAAAAAAAATGTGTTTTTTTTTTAAATCGCACTAGTAGACACGTATGACAAAATGGAATCCGAACGGTTGTTATTCATTCGCTTAAACCAAACATCGTTACGTTCAAAATAATACATCATTTACGAGATTAAATTAGAGAAGATGGCAATGTTTCCGAAATTGGCAAAATGGTCATAATTCCAGGAACGTTCAATGGCAGCCCACGGCGTATGCATGAATATGGACACGATGCCATGACATATGCTCGTTCATATGGCCGCCCCGACCTTTTCATCACATTTATAGTGCATCACCGACGCATCTCGCTGCAAATGTACGGGCATGGTGGTCTCTAATGTGAGTTTTCGCACGTGTCTCCCGAGATGCCATGCTTTGAGAGGAAAGTTCGAATTGGGCTCCGGATTCCAAGAAAGGCTCGAATTCGGTCCCGACGTCTAAACTGCGGAGCTTGCATTGGGTCCCGACCGCTGTTACAGAGGTGTCGTGATATTTGCAACCGTGCTAGTTTCCACCGTGCCAAAAACCGTGTTGAATACCATCGAACGACGCTTACAAGGAAACCTTGCGAACCCGAACTCACCGATTTCAATGATTTTGATATATGTTGTAGAACATCGAAAAATAAGAGACACGTATTTTTTTATACGTGCTCTTAAGCCCATTTAGGGGTGAAATCTACCCTCAAAGCTCACCCTCAAAAAGTCTTTTTTCGAAATATCTCTGCTTCTAATTGGTATTTCGCGACGGAACAAAATGGAAAATGCTCTTTGCGGCAAGGCGGAGCTACTAGACATTGTTATGCCCACGAGGGTTGCAACCCCTATTTTTTATACCGGAAAAACCACATTTTTCGAAGATATTTTCGTTGTACTGATTCTAATATTGACTTGAAAATTGAAAAATAAATATTCTGAGTTGTGAAATAAAGTAAATAAGTTTACGTGTTCGAGGATTTCGCGTTAACTACCCCCAAACACGGTTACTACCCCTTCAAACATTGGTCATCTGCAATAATGAAAAAAATGTTTTTCTCAAGAGAAATACGAATGAGATATGTTTTGAGAGACACGTATTTTGTTATACGTGCTCTTAAGCCCGTTTAGGGGGTGAAATCTACCCTCAAAGTTCACTCTTAAAGTCTTTTTTCGAAATATCTCTGCTTCTAATTGGTATTCCGCGACGGAACAAAATGAAAAATGCTCTTTGCGGCAAGGCGGAGCTACTAGACATTGTTATGCCCACGAGGGTTGCAACCCCTATTTTTTATACCAGAAAAACCACATTTTTCGAAGATATTTTCGTTGTACTGATTCGAATATTGACTTGAAAATTGAAAAGTAAATATTCTGAGTTGTGAAATGAAGTAAATAAGTTGACGTGTTCGAGGATTTCGCGTTAACCCTCCCCAAACACGGTTACTACCCCTTCAGACATTGGTCATCTGCAATAATGAAGAAAATGTTTTTCTCAAGAGAAATACGAATAAGATATGAATTGAGATATCGAATATCTTATATTTAAAGTCATTTATCACGAGGCAATAATTTCTTCATAAAATGAATCATCTTGGTCAAGATAAACTATGATTCGCGAGTGATTTTTTATTCCATCAATTCGTCTTTTCGTCCGATAATTTTTTACGATACTGCTTATCAGTTTCGATTATTCGTTTCGTTACTCATCGGTCGGGTATATATGTCGTAAAACTCCATGCTCGGGAATAAGTGTAGTCTTTTAGAAGCATTGAGTAGGTTTGTTCCTCCATCCGGACTCAACAATGAGAATCAATCCTTTGACTGTTATACATTTATTATCCGCGTTTTTTCAAAATATTCAAATACAAGATGGAACGGCCAATCATAGAGAAATGGAGTTAGCAGAATCGATTAAAGATATACTGTTAAGTGCCACAAATGATTTCAATGACGTAGATATGATTATCGAAGAGACATTACATTTTCAAGAACAGTACAAAGATCACGCAGCAAAAATAGTTGAAGATACAATACAGCATCATTTTCCTGATTCTGTTGAAGCACCAACGAATCATTGTACAGAATGCTGTTCGTGGTAATCAGAAGTTATCAACTTCGGAAAATCGTATTCATATTATGTACATATAAAAATACTCAAATATTCGAAATCAATTTGGTTTTTTCAAAGTAAAGTGCTCACAGGTCTCATTTTTGATTTTTTATTTCAACAATTATGGAAATCAGGTTCAGCTGCACATGTACTGACCCAGAAAACTTCAATACAAAAAACTAGAACTAATTCTATTGCGAATGAATATTTTTCAAATTCTTAATTGAAAGTGTATTATTCTATAAATTCATGACAATAATGGTAATCTTCATAGAAATGTTTGAAACATAATGATTTCTTACACCAGCCGCATCGTATCATAGCAATATTCTCACATCCGCTTATTCCGCATCGTATGTCGCACGAATCCCCGAAACTAAAATCTACGGGATTAACGAATTCCTGTGGTTTTTCATCAATATAACCACTTTTGTACCAGGAATATTTAAAAAGATTTTCATATCGTGGTGAAGATAGCTGATTGTGGGCTAAAGATTGGAGTTTGATAATGTTATTCCTCAAATGCAGATTTAAATCGTAATTCATTAAAATTACATTATCAGAAATACGTCGAACATAATTTTTCCATATGCGAAACCCAAACACATCAAGTGGTTGTATTTTTCCTGTTGTACCGGTTGGTATTTTTTTTATAGTTATTATTTTGTTTTCCGGCATTGTTTCCTGTATTACTGCATCGCAGTGTCCACTCCATGAATCAAGTAACAATACAGAGTGATGACCCACATTCGGATAAAATACTTGTTCTAACCAAATCTTAAAAAGGTCTGAAATTACAAGATATTCTTATAAAATCATTCAATTAATCATAGTTTGGTGATAATAATTATTGTGAGTGTGCTTACTTGTAGTTAACTTTCCAGATGTAGATGCCTCCGCATGTACATTATCTGCACGGAATAATGTTGTTTGTACGATAGGGCCGAATCGACCACTTGGCTCCTTTAACACCAGAAAAAGAGGTGATAGGAGTTTTCCTGTAGCTGATATAAGTGGTTGAATGGTATAACTGTGAGTTGTCGACGAAACTGACTGTACTAAACATTGCACTTGCTTCTCTCCTTCAACAGCTAACGTTCTTCCAGAGTGCATTTCCAATTGGAATCCACTTTGATCTGAATTATATAAATTCTCAACTCCAATTATAGGTATAGTTGTTTTAATGTCAGTTACAAACTGATTTGCTTTACTTTTGAGTTCTGACTCACTGTCCAAAGTTTTTCTAGTGACAAATTTATTTATTTTTCTTGATACTATTCGATGGGCTTTTTTAAACTTCAAAAGCCAACTTTCAGAAGCCTTGAATCTGAAATCTTCAGAGCCAATTTCTTTTTGAGCGTGCAAAGCCCATCGCCGTAAATCTCGATCATGAATAATTGAACCACCTTCAAGAGCAGCATTGAAATTATCTAATACATGTTGACAAATTCGTGCAATTTTTTCCCTGTAGGTACCACCCTTATTTATCTTGTTAGCCCAACGATGTAGTTGAGTTTTAGATTTGACTTTTCTGAATCTTCTTTGTACAGTTTCGATTTTCAAGTTTTTATTTTTCCCACTTCTCCAATAATCCAGTGCTCTCTGTTTATAGTCAAAACTCACTTCTTCTTCATCATCTGTACAATGATTTGTTGGTGCTTCAACAGGATCAGGAAAATGATGCTGTATTGTATCTTCAACTATTTTTGCTGCGTGATCTTTGTACTGTTCTTGAAAATGTAATGTCTCTTCGATAATCATATCTACGTCATTAAAATCATTTGTGGCACTTAACAGTATATCTTTAATCGATTCTGCTAACTCCATTTCTCTATGATTGGCCGTTCCATCTTGTATTTGAATATTTTGAAAAAACGCGGATAATAAATGTATAACAGTCAAAGGATTGATTCTCATTGTTGAGTCCGGATGGAGGAACAAACCTACTCAATGCTTCTAAAAGACTACACTTATTCCCGAGCATGGAGTTTTACGACATATATACCCGACCGATGAGTAACGAAACGAATAATCGAAACTGATAAGCAGTATCGTAAAAAATTATCGGACGAAA
>CAXAKQ010000149.1:10000-12500 GCA_963969455.1 Arge pagana
TTGGTTGTTGCAAACAACACTAGATCGTCCGCGAACCCGATTGCGTTGTGAATTCTGTCACCAATTCGAAACCCGATTTCCTGGGGAAATCGGCTAAAAAGTCTGTCAATCACCAGATTGAACAGAAAGGGTGACAGAGGGTCGCCTTGTTTGACTCCACACGTTGGATGGATCTCGTGTGAGTCCCAGCTTCCACAGCTGAGTTTGGTGGACGATCTCAAGTAGACATCAGCGATATACTCGACCATCAAGGAGGGCACTCCCGCAGAAAGCAGAGAGTCCGTGATGGTCTTGTGGGTGACCGAGTCGAAGGCCTTTGCGACATCCAGAGAGGCAAGATATAGGGGCCTCTTTTTAGCCTGAGAGTGTCTCAAGATCAGATCTAAGAGAAACGCATGCTCAGAGCAACCATCGGTAGGCATAAATGCCTTCTGGCGAGGATCGAGGCTGATATGTTTCGACAGCCTGTTTGCCAGTACCTTGTGGAAGGCTCTCGTGACCATGGATGAGACCGTGATTGGTCTGAACTTTCCAGGTTCGTTCGCGTTCTCTACCTTGGGTATCAGGGTGGTCCTAGATTTCAGGAGTGCTCCTGGGACCTTTCCACATAGTAGGAAGATGTTAAATAGCCTGGTCAAGATACCCAAGGGGACCGATCTGAGGACTCCGGCTGTGAGACCATCCGGGCCGGGTGCACTGCCCATTGGCGGATAGGATGCCTTGATCTCCTCGGAGGTCACTGGGCTCCACAGGCATCGGATGGTCTTTTTGGGCCGAGCCACCCCTGGGGATGAGTCGGACCCGGATGTCATGACCTGTTCCCAGAACCCGGTCATATTCTCTCGGTCATGCGCCTCGTCAGTATGTTTGTCCCGCAGGAGACTGCGTAAACAGGTCGTTCGATTTTTCTTCCATAGCCGCTGTGTCCGAGCGTAGTCTGCCCTTCGCTTCTGACGACGAGGTAGCGCACGTGGAGTAGCAGGTGTTTGCCTGTTTCTCCGTGGACTTGTCCCTAGGTGGTTTTCGGGTTGGAGATGTTCGAGACAGTATCGAGATACTTCGTCGAACCTCCTGTCCACATCCCACTCCCGCAAGCCTTTCACAATAGTGTCCAGCTTGTCGGCCCCGAATTTCGCCGAGTCACAGGGTGGAAGTTCCTCTAAGTAGGAAGCAACCATATCAAGGACCTCTCGCTCGCTTAGGTCGTCCGGTACGTCATCCGTAGATGATTGTCCGGTAGCGGCATGAGATACGTGAGTGAGATGACTAGAATCTTCTTCGTCACGCATTGTCCGGAGGTATTGGTGAACAAGATCCTTGTACTCCTTTTTCCTCCTCTGGCCTTTGATAGCTTCCAGCGTTCGAACGGGGAAAAGCTTCAGCAGTTCCTGGTTCATGAACCTGGGTGGCCCCTGCAGAGTGAGATCAGCCTCGTGTCGAGCAAGGATCGATATCTCCTCAGGATTCCACCGAGCTTTGGCATGCTCGGTTTTTTGAGCGGCGTCATAAGTATCCGGGTGCACAGATCTTCGGTGCACCCCCAGTCCCGTCTTCGTAGCAAAGACCCTGCCACAGCCAGGGTCTATACATCGGAACCCTTCGACCCGATCACTTTGGTCGGCGTTAGCGGCGGTTAAATTTGGTCCGGTATCGTCAGCGGACGTACCGGTTTGTTGAGGAATCTTTGTTCTCTCAACCATCCGAGGCAATTTTTTACTATTTGGGCCAATTGAATTACAACTGATGGGCTGGCAACCCATGCAGTTGTTGAGCGCAGAGGCAGTTCTTAGTTTCCCTTCCGAGAGAGCTTTTAGCTTAGTAAGCTTAGCTCACCTAAGGTATTTATGACGAGAACCACGGAGAGGTGACTGCTTGCTTAACTCATCTCACTTAAGAGAGTCATAGTTACTCCCGCCGTTTACCCGCGCTTGCTTGAATTTCTTCACGTTGACATTCAGAGCACTGGGCAGAAATCACATTGCGTCAACACCCGCTAGGGCCATCGCAATGCTTTGTTTTAATTAGACAGTCGGATTCCCCCAGTCCGTGCCAGTTCTGAGCTGACCGTTGAATGGCGGCCGAAGAGGACGACCGCGACGGAGAACCGACACGGAAGCCTCGCAGCAAGGAAGATCCGCGGGAGGCCAAGGCACGGGACCGAGCTCGGATCCGGAAGAACCTTCACCTCGCCCAGGCCCGGCACGTCAGCCAAACCCGCTTCCCGACCAAGCCCGACACGCCCCGATCCTCAGAGCCAATCCTTATTCCGAAGTTACGGATCCAATTTGCCGACTTCCCTTACCTACATTAGTCTATCGACTAGAGGCTCTTCACCTTGGAGACCTGCTGCGGATATGGGTACGAACCGGCGCGACACCTCCACGTGGCCCTCTCCTGGATTTTCAAGGTCCGAGGGGAAGATCCGGACACCGCCGCAACTGCGGTGCTCTTCGCGTTCCAAACCCTATCTCCCTGCTAGAGGATTCCAGGGAACTCGAAC
>CAXAKQ010000149.1:17500-20000 GCA_963969455.1 Arge pagana
GACGAACGAGCAAGCCCGTCGCCGATTGGTTTTGATCTAATAAAAGCATTCCTCCCATTCTCTGGTCGGAACTCTGTTTGCATGTATTAGCTCTAGAATTACCACAGTTATCCAAGTAAATGTGGGTACGATCTAAGGAACCATAACTGATTTAATGAGCCATTCGCGGTTTCACCTTAATGTGGCTTGCACTGAGACATGCATGGCTTAATCTTTGAGACAAGCATATGACTACTGGCAGGATCAACCAGGGAACTTCGAAGACGACCTTGTTGACAATTAATGACAACAAGCGACGCTTCCCGTTCGGGAAAAATGTGCCGCGGCTGCCGTCGGGTAAATTATTTAATTCCCGTACGGCCGACACGTTTGCGTGAAACAGGCACGTCGTTCGAGAAGCGTTATATGAACGTAGTAATTGATAATACTGCGCGTCGAATTTTCTGAACACCCGCCGCGACCCGTGCCTTAAGAGCATAGTGGGTGGGCTATCGCTTTCGGACCGTACACACGGTATATCGGGCGAGTTGACACCGGTGACTGTGTAACATGGGTTACCAGATGACGTACGAGGCTCCGGACTACGGGCACTCTGACGATACATCATATATTCATTAAATTTCGTTTCGCCGCATATAATAAGGGCCATTCGGTCTTGGACACCGACCCGCGGCTGTGCTGTGAATATTGTAAAGATGAACAACGATGCAAGTTTCGTAATATCGTGCCAATTGATCGCGCCGCGTTCGAGGAACGTCGCCCGATCACCGAGCACCCTTGTTAACTAAATCGCCGGGAGTCGCTCACGGTAGTTGTTTACCGTCGTTACACGGCGTTACGAAAAAACGCCGTGTAGCGCACTCGTGCCCGATCGCGAAAATAACGTCGTTCGAATTTGTTGATATCGCAAAGACGCCGACCGGCGTCGTGAATATTTCGCCCGAACGGTGCGGTCTCGAGCCCGGTCGTTTGTAATACCAACGTTTCATGGTTTCGGCGGGCGTCGCTCGGAGGCCGTTACCGGCACGGTATTCTCGTGATGGATCGGTTACCGGTCCGGAGCGGCTCGAATACGTTTAACCGCGGAGTTGTCCGGACGATAGCGGTGAAGAATCGGGCAAAAATCTGGAAGGACCCGCTAGAAATTCCGTACCCACCGCGATTGAAACTCGACCGTCGTGAAAACGTCTTGATCGCGCGTTGCCGCTTCCCGATGACCCGATGAACCTCGCTACGCCGGCGCCGTAAACCGTTGACGGCGACGGCTACGGCTACGGCTACGGCTACGCCGCTCAAAGTCACCGTACGCGCGTTGTCGTACACCGAGGAGCCTGATGGACTCGCTACGCCGGTGTGTGACGGTGAACGGTAACGGCGGCTACGGCTACGGCTACGCCGCTCAAAGTCACCGTACGCGCGTTGTCGTACACCGAGGAGCCTGATGGACTCGCTACGCCGGTGTGTGACGGTGAACGGTAACGGCGGCTACGGCTACGGCTACGCCGCTCAAAGTCACCGTACGCGCGTTGTCGTACACCGAGGAGCCTGATGGACTCGCTACGCCGGTGTGTGACGGTGAACGGTAACGGCGGCTACGGCTACGGCTACGCCGCTCAAAGTCACCGTACGCGCGTTGTCGTACACCGAGGAGCCTGATGGACTCGCTACGCCGGTGTGTGACGGTGAACGGTAACGGCGGCTACGGCTACGGCTACGCCGCTCAAAGTCACCGTACGCGCGTTGTCGTACACCGAGGAGCCTGATGGACTCGCTACGCCGGTGTGTGACGGTGAACGGTAACGGCGGCTACGGCTACGGCTACGCCGCTCAAAGTCACCGTACGCGCGTTGTCGTACACCGAGGAGCCTGATGGACTCGCTACGCCGGTGTGTGACGGTGAACGGTAACGGCGGCTACGGCTACGGCTACGCCGCTCAAAGTCACCGTACGCGCGTTGTCGTACACCGAGGAGCCTGATGGACTCGCTACGCCGGTGTGTGACGGTGAACGGTAACGGCGGCTACGGCTACGGCTACGCCGCTCAAAGTCACCGTACGCGCGTTGTCGTACACCGAGGAGCCTGATGGACTCGCTACGCCGGTGTGTGACGGTGAACGGTAACGGCGGCTACGGCTACGGCTACGCCGCTCAAAGTCACCGTACGCGCGTTGTCGTACACCGAGGAGCCTGATGGACTCGCTACGCCGGTGTGTGACGGTGAACGGTAACGGCGGCTACGGCTACGGCTACGCCGCTCAAAGTCACCGTACGCGCGTTGTCGTACACCGAGGAGCCTGATGGACTCGCTACGCCGGTGTGTGACGGTGAACGGTAACGGCGGCTACGGCTACGGCTACGCCGCTCAAAGTCACCGTACGCGCGTTGTCGTACACCGAGGAGCCTGATGGACTCGCTACGCCGGTGTGTGACGGTGAACGGTAACGGCGGCTACGGCTACGGCTACGCCGCTCAAAGTCACCGTACGCGCGTTGTCGTACAC
>CAXAKQ010000149.1:37500-40000 GCA_963969455.1 Arge pagana
CACAACCGGTCCACACACCGAGCCCTGAGGACACCCCTTCTCAGCGGCTCGCCATACACACTCCCCGCACTCACTCACCATACACACATTCCTCTCTCGGAAATAGTCTAACCACATACTCAATTCCTTGCCATTCATACCTATCTCTATCATTTTTGCTCCAATCTTTCCCCACTTCAAATTATTAAACGCACCCACAAAGTCCACAAACACCCCGCACACGTATCTTGCTTCAGAATCATTCGTACAGACAATCAGCCTATCCCACGCATCCTCCGTACATTTGCCCGCCATGAAACCATACTGTCCCTCATTCCACAGACCCGTCATTCGCCCCA
This sequence comes from Arge pagana, assembly GCA_963969455.1. Lineage (NCBI taxonomy): Eukaryota > Metazoa > Arthropoda > Insecta > Hymenoptera > Argidae > Arge > Arge pagana. The sequence continues at coordinate 37,839 of CAXAKQ010000149.1, forward strand.
TCAGCCTCTCAACCATCATCCGCTCCATCACTTTCCCAAACGAGCTCAGCAGGCTTATGGGGCGGTACGACCCGCCCAACGAAGGATCTTTGTCAGCCGACTTCAGGAAGGTGATTAACCTCGCCTCCTTCCAAGGCCGAGGGAAAACACCCTCCCGGAAACAGGCATCGAAAAGATCCTTCATATACGCCGGTATCGCCCGCCACACCGCCCGCACGACCTCGTTCCGAATCCCATCCAGTCCCGCAGCCACTCCGTTTTTCATTTTTCCGCAGGCACGCTCCACCTCTTCCCACTTCCATTCAGCTACTTCGTCAGCGACCACTCTCACATACTCTTGCATTTCCTCTCTCCAGTCATCCTCTACCACATCCGCCGGAAAATTATCACTCAGCAGCACCTGAGCGGTTTCCGCCCAGGTGCGCGTGAACCCTCCATTCACTCTCAACCTCGACAGCCCGCTCACTTTCCGCGTTCCTCTCACTATTCTAGTTACATTCCCCCACGGATTTTTACCCTCTTCTCTCACAAACTCACGCCAGTTTTTCTCTTTCCTTTCACTCATCGCTTTCGTATACTCTCTCAGTCTCTCCCGATACTCCCGATACAATGCATCCACATCATTCGCTCGAGCCCGCGCACGCTGGTACATCTTCCTCTTCTTTCTCACTTCTCTCTTCATCCGTTCCAATTCATCATCCCACCACCGTACACTCTTTGCTTTCTTCCGATTCGTTCTGCTCAAGCCCACGTCGCACGCTTGCTTCACCCAGTCACTCATGCATTTCACTTTTCGCTCTACATTCATACTCACAAATTCACTATATCCCACTTCCTCAGCACACTCCACCAGCGCCGCCTCCAGCTCGGCCCACCTAGCACCGGCCAGAGACCAGCGCGGGCGCTCAGTCACCTCCCTATCCTCAACACGCGGCTCATACATCGTCACATATATGGGGTTGTGGTCAGACAACCCCCGCTCCTCTCTCACACACCACTCAATGCTCCAGTCATCCACACCCCTACACACAGTCAAGTCTACGTCACTCTTACCATGACCGCCCACGAAGGTGTATACCTCCGTGGGACAGTTGAGCACATTCATACCACGCGCATATATCCACTCTTCCACATCACTCGCTCTCCTAGCATTGTCCGGGGATCTCCGGCTAGGTTTACTATGCCAGAGCCCCGAACAAGCATTCACATCCATACATACAATCACACGTCCATCACCAACTACATCCATAACCTCATTCAAGTACGCAATCGCACCATCTGCATTCTCTCCTGGTCTCATGTACACCGAAACACCATACCATTCGCCCATATCGCACTTGATCCATACACAAACTCCATACACGCTTTGACTTACAAGCATCACCTCATACTCTGAATTGACCACAAGCACACTTGCTTTCGCTCCCACACTCGCATACACACGCATACACCCAGGCAGCCCACGAATCACACCCTCATTCACCCACGGCTCCTGCAGCATCACCACATCAATCACATCTTCAGCAATCATACTGCCAAGGTCGTGCATCACGCCTCTTGCCCGTTGGCAATTCAGCTGCACGACCCTGACCTCATTCACTCCTCGATCCTGTCTCTCCATCTATTCAGTCGCCACCTCAATTCAGGACAGGCTTCCGACCACACTCCGTGTCGGTCGTTCAGCCCCTTAGCTCTGCAGTTGCCGCAGGTGGCTTCCCTATCTCTACAGTCCTTCACAAGGTGACCCTCCTTGCAGCACCTGCTACAAACTCTCTTCTTGCAGTCCGCTACGCGGTGAGCGAACCCGAAGCACCCAAAGCACCTCGGGATCTGCTCCCACACTTCCGCGAAGCACACACCCCATCCAACGAACACCTTCCCCTCTCTCTCCCGCCCTATCAGGGCCTCTTGAATATTCCTCGTGACTTCCAATATGATGCCCTCCTTATCTCGTGCTTTACCTTGTGCACGTCTCTTCACCCGCACTTTCGCCTCGTACTCCGCTACCTGCACCTTTCCTCTAAGGTTCCTCACATAGAGTTCATCCAACAGCTGTTCATCTGTCAGCCCCTTCGGCACCCCCCTGATAATCATCAAAGGGGGAAACTTCCGCGGCTCTTCCACACGCAGCCCAGCCGATCGCAGGGCTCCCTCGCCTAGCA
>CAXAKQ010000149.1:47500-48527 GCA_963969455.1 Arge pagana
CTTAATCTTTGAGACAAGCATATGACTACTGGCAGGATCAACCAGGGAACTTCGAAGACGACCTTGTTGACAATTAATGACAACAAGCGACGCTTCCCGTTCGGGAAAAATGTGCCGCGGCTGCCGTCGGGTAAATTATTTAATTCCCGTACGGCCGACACGTTTGCGTGAAACAGGCACGTCGTTCGAGAAGCGTTATATGAACGTAGTAATTGATAATACTGCGCGTCGAATTTTCTGAACACCCGCCGCGACCCGTGCCTTAAGAGCATAGTGGGTGGGCTATCGCTTTCGGACCGTACACACGGTATATCGGGCGAGTTGACACCGGTGACTGTGTAACATGGGTTACCAGATGACGTACGAGGCTCCGGACTACGGGCACTCTGACGATACATCATATATTCATTAAATTTCGTTTCGCCGCATATAATAAGGGCCATTCGGTCTTGGACACCGACCCGCGGCTGTGCTGTGAATATTGTAAAGATGAACAACGATGCAAGTTTCGTAATATCGTGCCAATTGATCGCGCCGCGTTCGAGGAACGTCGCCCGATCACCGAGCACCCTTGTTAACTAAATCGCCGGGAGTCGCTCACGGTAGTTGTTTACCGTCGTTACACGGCGTTACGAAAAAACGCCGTGTAGCGCACTCGTGCCCGATCGCGAAAATAACGTCGTTCGAATTTGTTGATATCGCAAAGACGCCGACCGGCGTCGTGAATATTTCGCCCGAGCGGTGCGGTCTCGAGCCCGGTCGTTTGTAATACCAACGTTTCATGGTTCCGGCGGGCGTCGCTCGGAGGCCGTTACCGGCACGGTATTCTCGTGATGGATCGGTTACCGGTCCGGAGCGGCTCGAATACGTTTAACCGCGGAGTTGTCCGGACGATAGCGGTGAAGAATCGGGCAAAAATCTGGAAGGACCCGCTAGAAATTCCGTACCCACCGCGATTGAAACTCGACCGTCGTGAAAACGTCTTGATCGCGCGTTGCCGCTTCCCGATGACCCGATGAACCTCGCT